>CM053030.1:524642787-525050066 GCA_028564925.1 Lithobates sylvaticus | reverse complement strand
AGGACCAGGTCCGTCGGATCATGTCCGTCGTACTTTGTCTGATGTTGGTGTTGCGTACACACGGTCGGACAAAGTTGTCGGAAAATCCGATCATTCTGAACGTGGTGACGTTTGTTGCCTACGACGGGACTACGTAGAGGCTAGTAGCCAATAGCTTTGGTCTTGTAATGTGATCTGAGCATGCGTGGCACTTTGTCCGTCGGAATTCGATACACACGATCGGATTTGGTGTGATCGGACTTTGTTGTCGAAAAATCTATCCAGCAGGAGATAGGACTTTGTCCGTCGGACAATCCGACGTACACTGTCCGATGGTGCATACACACGGTCGGAATTTACGACAACATTGTCCGATAGGACAGAATCCATGGGAAAATCCGACCGTGTGTATGGGGCTTAAGGCATTTAGCCTCAGGGAAAAGAAAGTACAAATCAATCTCCCCTTGACAACCTCTCTCATTTAACACAAACTACCCAAGTATGTATCAAATAGGTGTGATCCCTCAAAGAAAACTCAAATGCAAATATTGACTTCATACTTTGGCAATAAAATCTTTCACAAGGTTAACAACATAATAACTTGATTTATTAAAGTGTCAATATGTAGAAATGTGGACACAGTGAAACATTTATATAACATCTCATGAGTACAGATGCGATTTGCTACAATGTAAAAGAATACACAACAATAAAGTCAGTTAAAAGGTATTAACCACTTGACCTCCGGAAGATTTACCCCCCCCCCCCCCCTTCATGACCAGGCCATTTTTTTGCAATACGGCACTGCTATATTTTAACTGACAATTGTGACACTGTACCCAAATAAAATATATATATATTTTTTTATTCCCCACAAATAGAAACTTTCTTTTGGTGGTATTTAACCACTTCAATAGCCACCCATAGTCATATGATGCCTACAAGGTGGATCTCCCATCCTGGGTGGGCGTCATATGACGTCCTCCCATTCCCGGTGTTCTGACACGAACAGTCCGGCTATCACCAAGTGTCCGCTGTGTACTGTGCATGCGCAGTACGGAGCATAAGGATCTTCGGAAAACCTCCGAAGATGAATGGCGCCTGCGCCGTGAGTAGAGGTGTAAGCCCCACCATCCAAGTGGACATAGGGCTACACAAACTTAGAGGGCCCCTCGCGGGCTTGCTTCGCTCGCCGCGTTTTGCTCGCCGCGCTTCGGGCACGGCCTCGCTGTGCTTGGCTCTTTTATATTCTAACTCTATGTCCACTTGGATGGTGGGGCTTGAAAGTGGACTCACGGCGCAGGCGCCGTTCATCTTCAGCAATTTTCGGAACCTGGGTGTCCTGTGTATTGCGCATGCGCAGTACACAGCGGATACTTTCTGATGGGGGACAAATTATAGTACACCGGCCGCCTAGGGGGCACACGCGCCAACGGCGTCGCTTGGGACCCGATGCCACGATGTCCGCCGGGCACCCCGTAAACACACAGCTCCACGTCCTGTCAGTGGAGAGGTGACCCATGGTGTGTTCCCAGTACAGAGGAACACCGATCGGTCTCCTCCTCTTGTGAGTCCCCTCCCCCCACAGTTAGAATCACTCACATAGGGAACATATTAACCCCTGCAGCGCCCCCTAGTGTTAACCCCTTCACTGCCAGTCACATTTACACAGTAATCAGTGCAATTTTATAGCAACGATCGCTGTGTAACTGTGAATGGTCCCAAAAATGTGTCAAAAGTGTCCGAAGTGTCCGCCGCAATGTCGCAGTCATGAAAAAAAAACGCAGATCGCCGCCATTACTAGTAAAAAAAAATAAAAAATGCAATAAATCTATCCCCTATTTTGTAGATGCTATAACTTTTGCGCAAACCAATCTATATACGCTTATTACGAATTTTTTTACCAAAAATATGTAGAAGAATACGTATCGGCCTAAACTTGGGGAGGGTCTATATGAAGTTATCTTTACAAACGCTTATAGACACAAACGTGGTAAAACACGGCTTGAAAACGCAGCATGAAAACGCGGCAAAACGTGCGTTTTTAAATACAGGTTTCTGCTTTTTAAAACATGTGTTCAGCAGAGTTTGCACCGGCGTCTAATGTGCATGGGGCATGTATCAATGCAAAAAAAAGTTTTAAAAATTGCATTTTTTTGGGGAGCAGTGATTTTAATAATGCTTAAAGTGAAACAATAAAAATGAAATATTCCTTTAAATGTCATGCCTGGGGGGGGGGGGGGGGTGGTGTCCTTGGTATGCCTGTAAAGTAGTGCATCTTTCCCATGTTTATAACAGTGCCAGAGAAAAATGACATTTCTAAAGGAAAAATATCATTTAAAATTGCTCGCGGCTGTAATGTGTTGTCGGATCCCGGCAATATATATAAAAATACCAAAAATACAAAAAAATATGGCGTGGATGTCACCCCCAAAATCCATACCAGGCCCATCAGGTCTGGTATGGATATTAAAGGGAATCCCACACCAAAATTCCCCCAGGCCCCCAGGCACTATATACTCTGAAGAGCAGTATATATACTACATGGTCTGCCCTATATACTCTGCAGAAAACTGGGCCTTAGGTGTTGGTGGTATCAGAACACTGTAAGCTCTCACAATTACTCTTGTTGGGGGCAGGAATGGGCCCTGCTGTGAAATATTATATCAAAAATTGTAATTACATGCCCCTGTTAAACAGGGGCAGAAAAATTGGGCCTTGGTTGGTGGTGGTGGTGCCACAACACTGTAACCCCTCACAGATACTCTTGTTGGGCGCAGGAACAGGCCCTGCATTGAAAAATGATATAAACATTTGGAATTACATGCCCATATTAAACAAGGTCAGAAAAATTGGGCCTTGGGTGGTGGTGATGGTGCCCTAAACCAAAAATATTGTTGGAAGCTAGCATAATCAAGATTGAGGAGGAAAAGGATAGTCAGCATAGGCAGTCTTCAAGGATCCATAGCAAATTCAATCAGTTACATTAGCATCAGGTGCTTGATAGCTGCTGATCCAAGACTGATTCATTTTTATGAATGTAAGCCTATCAACAGAGTCTGTGGCCAGGCGCACTCTTTGATCCATTGCAAACCACTCTTCCTCTGAGTGAACGAAGCCTCAGCAACACGTTGTCCAGCACCATGAAATGTTATAATGGTATAGGAGCCCAGTTGGGGTTCCTGGTGAGGAGCTTGACCCTATACTCTGGGTAAAGGTGTGGGGCATAGTTGAGTTCCTGCACCTTTTCTCTAAAGCCTCATACACACGATCGGACCGTGGACCAGCTTTCCTGTGGATTTTTGTCCAAAGGGCGTTGGCCCCAAGTTGGTATTGCATACACACGGCAGGACTTTTTCAGCCAACTTTTACCAAATCACTTGGTTTTTCTGCTCTTTACCGCCACCTTTGGTCAACATCTGTATTGTTGTCTGATCTTTTGCATTGGTTCGTACAAAAGTCCGTTGGTTTTGTGTACACACGGTCGGACTTTGGTCCATCGGACTTTTGTTGGCAGAAAGTTGGTCTGTTCCACAGCCAACAAAAGTCCTGGAAAAAGTTGGTCCGATGGAGCGTACACACGGTCGGATGTTGGTCCAAAACAGCTAATTTGCATGTTGGTCGTCAAAAAGTCCGATCGTGTGTATGGGCCTTAAGAATAATGCCCTGTGTAACACTATCAAGTAGCAGTTAGACATGTGCACAACAAAAAATTTGTTTTGTTTTGTTATTTACATAAATTTGTTTAGTTAAATTAGTTTAATTTGTTTTCGGAATTCGCTTCGTTTATTCGTTTTTGAATCGATTCGAAAAGTTTTCGAATTCGAAAAGTATTTGAATAGTTTTCGAATTTGAAAAGTATTCAAAAAGTTTTCAAATTCGAATAGTTTTCCAATTTCCAAAAATAATAAAATAGAATAGAAAATAAAGGAATAGAATAGAAAAAAATAGGGCTGTTACTGATTAAAATTTTTGCGTTCCATTAATCGATTTTTTTTTATAAATCGATTAATCGACTAATTTCAATTAATTATAACGCACAGTAAAGTCAGTTTATATAGTGAAATACAGTACTTATAACTCCGTCTGACTACTTAGATCTTGAATTTTAAAAGCAGCAGCAACCCTGCTCATCTCACAGGTTTTCTAATCTGACAGAAGTTCGCTGCTTTTAAAATTCAACATCTAAGCAGTCAGACAGAGTTCTAAATCCTGTATTTCACTATAGAAAGTGACTTTACTGTTATAAATACGTTTAAAATGCAAAACTCCGGTGGGTGTAACATGTGCGCTTTCCCCCTTCTTAGTGTATCCTTACTGTGGACGAGTGTGGGGTGTAGCAAGATGGCGGCGACGGAATGTCACTTACATAGCAAAACTGCGATGGGTCGCCGAATATGTCGTTACAGAGGCACTTGGGGAAGGGGGGAGGAGTCCGGTGACATCACCGGATCTCCGACAGAACTCCCTGAAGACCCAGAAGCCGGCGGAGAGGTGAGTACCAATCAAAAGAATTTTGATTGATCAAAAAAATTTACGATTAATCGAGGAATTAATCTTTAAATTCCCCAACCCTAGAAAAAAATAAAATTTTATTTTCTATTCTATTTTATTCTCATTGGAAAACGATTCAAATTTGAAAATGATTCGAATTTAGGCTGAATCTTTTTTCCGTTATTTTGGATTCGTTTCAATTCGGTACTATTCTAATTTGGATACATCCGAATAATGAAAATTAGTCCGAATTTTTATTCAGAACGAAACGAAATGAACCGCACATGTCTAGTAGCACTGTGGCAGACTGGGGGGGGGGGGGGCACGAGAGGCACGCAATGTGCTAGCCTGCTCTGTGCCCTACTTCCTATTAGACATAAGAGCCGTCAAAAAATTTGTTTCGTTTTGTTCCGTTCCGTATGAAAAAAAATTGTAATTCATGTACAAAATTTAATTCAGATTTTACGAAATACGAATTTCGTACGAATCGTTACGAATCGTTAATTTGGATAACGAATAACGGCACTCTACGAATAATAACGAATTATCCGAAAACGTATTAACGTTACATAACACAAGTCTATTGTCTATTGTTCACCAATCACTCAGAGGAAGTACGAAATACGAAATTTTGTTTACGAATACGAAATTTCGTATTTCGTACTTCCTCTGAGTGATTGGTGAACAATAAAATGGAACAATCAGCGCAAACCAACAAAAAACAAATAAATAAAATAAGTGAAAGTGCAAGCTGAACACCAAAAAGGCCAATCACGAATCCTTCAGATAACAATGTGAAAATAAAAATAAGTGCAGCGCATCTAAAAAATAAAGAATGATACAATAATAATTGGATATCATAAAATTATGATATGAATGTGAAACACAATACACATAATGGAAAATAATCAAATATGGTGACAAAAGTTCATATCTTGTGAGTCCAAGATGAAACAGTGAGAGTGAATAACTGATTGTAGATAAAACACCCTGGTGACTGTAGATAATCAAAATAAATTCTGAAGGTGATGTCCTTAAAGCAGTAGTAAACCCGCTGACATTTTTTTTTTTTTTTTACACCTGTAAGGGAAAAGGCATAATGAGCTAGTATGCACCGCATACTAGCTCATTATGAAATACTTACCTTAGAAAGAGGCGTCGGTAACTCACCTGGTCCACGCCGAGGTCGCTGACATGTTGCCTCGGCGTGTCTTCCGGTATCGCGACTCCAGCGCTGTGAGTGGCTGGAGCCGCAATGTCGTCACTCCCGCGCATGCGCACGGGAGACTTCGTCCCGGCAGGGTTCGTATTCTGCCGGCCTTTCAGACGAGAATCCCCCGTGCGCATGCGCCGCTGCAGTCAGCGGCGTATTGCACGGGGAATATCTCCTAAACCGTAAAGGTTTAGGAGATATTTTTTGTACCTACAGGTAAGCCTCATTATAGGCTTACCTGTAGGTGAAAGTGGAAAATGTGACTTTACTTCCACTTTAACCGAAGGTAAATGGAGACTCTTACCAAATGTGCTATGCACATACGCATAGACTCAGTGGAGGGTGAAGTGTCTGATTCCAAGGGAAGCTGACTCCAATCTGGGAAAACGGCCAATCAACTGGACAGATCTCCGGCAGATGATCTCCTCATGTGGTGGACAGCCCAATGCTAAGCAATGTAGATCCAGGCAAAAAAGATCTCCCAGCATAAAACAATAGAATAGAAGGGGGGGGGACACTCTAAGTGTAGACTGTTGGTATATGATTTATTTAAAAATGAAGTTTAAAATACAACCTTGATGAAAAAGGTAAATGGTTGTGTCTGCAAATAACATAAGTTATGCAGTTGACAAAAAATTAAGGCAATGCTGTAGGTACACTCAATATGTACAACTGCAAAAAACAAAGCCTTATGGACATATGCATAAAAACACAGCTCAAAGCTGCAAATGGGGAACAATTGCTGCTTAAAAAAGTCCCGCACTGCAGCAATGTAGAGAGATTGCGGAACGAAGCCGCTGGAGATAGTGATAGACAGCGAGTGACTGATAGACTCCTCCCCCGTGAACAATAGACTTGTGTTATGTAACGTAAATAAGTTTTCGGATAATTCGTTATTATTCGTAGAGTGTCAATATTCGTTATACTGAATCTCAAATTCATTTGAATCATTCGTTATATCCGCTATAATTTCTTTCATATTAGTTGAAATTAGTTATTTCGTACAGAATTCGTATTCGTAAAAATTCGTAATTCGGATTCGAAACTAATCGCACATGTCTACTTTAGACATGTGCAAATAGAAAAAATTTGTTTAGTTTCGTTTCGTTTAAATTCGTTAATTAATTAATTTCGTTTAGTTAGATTCGTTAAATTTGTTAAATTCGTTTTCGGATTTCGTTTAGTTTTCGACCGATTTTCGAATTCGAAAATATTTTGCGACCCAACTTTGGGTCCACGTATATCTCAGGGTCACTTAGCGATATGTTGTAGTGCTAGTTCTACTGTGTTTGCATACCAAATTTGGGGTTTCTAGCTACAAGTGGCCCCGAGATATGTGGCCCCAAAGTCGGGTCGAAAAATGTCATTCTCTGCTGCAGAAAAGTGCTTGACATTTTGCGACCCGACTTTGGGGCCTCGTATCTCGGGGCCACTTATAGCTAGAAACCCCAAATTTGGTATGAAAACACAGTACAACTAGCACTACAACCTCTTCAAATTTGGGGTTTCTATCACCAAGTAACCCCGAGATACGTGGACCCAAATTCGGGTCGCAAAATATTTTCGAATTCGGTTGAAATAGTTTCAAATGCAGTTGAAAAAATTTCAAATGCAGTTGCAAAAATTTCAAATGCAGTTGAAAAAATTTCAAATCATGTTGATACTATTTCAAGCGGATTCGAAAATATTTTGCGACCCGACTTTGAAAAAAAAATGAAATTGATTCTAACAGTCTGCAGAAGATCTGCAAAAAAAAAAAAGAAGTGAAATGGCTGTTAATAGTCTACAGGAGATCTGCTATTAAATGATATATTTTTTTCTATTCTGTTCTAATCTTTTCTATTTGAATTATAAATTTTAGAAGATGGTTATTTACTTATATACATCTGTCACATAAAAAAAAAGATGTGAAATGGCTGTCACGGATGTCGATCGCAAGGCAAGTACATATGCTGTATGTCATTGTCCACTTGCCACAACACCTGCCACAAGTGCAAATAGAAAGAATATACAACCATTTTCTGAAATTCGAATTTCGAATAGAATAAATTCGAATTTCAAATAGTATGAATTCAAATTTTTTAATTAATTAATTTTAACTTCGGATAGAAAAGATTATAATAAAATAGAAAATAGACTAGAAAAACAATAGAACAGAATAGAATATATTATATTTTATTCTATTCTGTTCTATTGTTTTTCTAGTCTATTCTTTTATATTCTATTAAAATCTTTTCTATTAAAATCGAAATCATTATATACTAAATTCAAATTTCGGAAAATGGTTATATATAATTTTTTTTCCGACATTTGAATTTCGTATAGAATGAATTCGAATTTGAATAGAAAAGATTAGAATAGAAATAGAGCATAGACTAGCAAAACAATAGAACAGAATATAGATACTATCTATTTCATTTTATTTTTTTTTTGCAGAATGCAGATTACTATTTGTTCCCATAAGATCTCCTGCAGACTATTAGCATCTATTTCATTTTTTGTAGATCTCCTGCAGACTATTAGCATCTATTTCTTTTTTTAGCAGATCTCCTGTAGACTATAAACAGCCATTTCACTTTTTTTTTGCAGATCTTCTGCAGACTGTTAGAATCAATTTTCATTTTTTTTTCAAAGTCGGGTCGCAAAATATTTTCGAATCCGCTTGAAATGGTATCAACATGATTTGAAATTTTTTCAACTGCATTTGAAATTTTTTCAACCGCATTTGAAACTATTTCAACCGAATTCGAAAATATTTTGCGACCCGACTTTGGGTCCACGTATCTCAGGGTTACTTGGTGATAGAAAATCTTTTTGAGAGTTTGTAGTGCTGCTTTGTAGTTCTACTGTGTTTTCATACCAAATTTGGGGTTTCTAGCTATAAGTGGCCCCGAGATACGTGGCCCCAAAGTCGGGTCACAAAATGTCAAGCCCTTTTCTGCAGCAGAGAATGACATTTTTCGACCCGACTTTGGGGCCACATATCTCGGGCCACTTGTAGCTAGAAACTCCAAATTTGGTATGCAAACACAGTAGAACTAGCACTACAACATATCCAAATTTGGGGTTTCTATCACTAAGTGAACCTGAGATATTTCGAATTTCGTCCGCGATTTTTCGATTCGAAAAAAAATTGGATTCGGTTAAATTCGTTAGTATTGTAATTCGGTAATTCGGATGCATCCGAATGTCCGAATATTGAAAAATTCGTCCGAATTTCGATTCGGAACATAACGCAATGCACATCTCTAGTCTACTTCCTATCCTGCTGCCACTCCACAGCGGCAGGACAGAGCACAATTGTATAAAATGTCTTTGTAGGCTGTAGTTTTAAAAGTATTATTTACTGGAAACACTTAATCAATTGGAGCTGTGCCTACAAACATTTGGCTGTGTATTGTATTTGTGCCACTGGAAAGGTACAGCAAATTCCTGTAGTATGTACAATACAAACTTCTTATGTGTACTTTGCCATCCTTATAATCAAACAATGACACACAATACACTATATAATTCCTGCACAAAGAAATGTTGTTTAGACAATGTCTGATGTTGTAAAATTTGTAATGAACAATTATTTTCATGTAAAAAAAAGAGAAAACTTTCATGGAATCACTGCCCTAAATAAACGGTACAACAGAAACAACTGGATACAAGTGAAGAAAGAAGTTTCCTGTTGTATCCTTAAAGTGTAATGCCCCATACACACGGTCGGACATTTTGAACACAAAATCCATCGGATTTTTTCCGACGGATTTCGGACGAAACTTGTCTTGCATACACACGGTCGCACAAAGTTGTCGGAAAATTTGATCGTTCGGAAAGAGGTGACGAATAAAACGTACGACGGGACTACGTAGAGGCCAGTAGCCAATAGCTTTCGTCTCCAAATATTTCCTGAGCATGCGCGGCACTTTGTGCGTCGGAATTCTCGACACACGATCGGAAAAAGTCCTATCGGATTTTGATGTCGGAAAATTTTAGATACAGCTCTCAAACTTTTTCCGTGGGAAATTCCGATGGAAACAGTCCGATGGAGCCCACACACCATTTTCCGACAACATAATCCGATCTGACTTTTTTCATCAGAAATTCCGAGCATGTGTACAAGGCATAACTCTACTTTTGTTGAGAAAAAAAACATTCCCCTCTGGGTGATCGATGTACATTGCAAGGGTTACAACAACCTTTTGCTATTCCTACCTTTTTGTTATTCTGAAGAAATCCCTGTGTGTTTGTCTGTGCCTCTGTGCGGAATGGGTCTAATGGGAGGGGTTTCATATTATCAATCCGCTGTGCATCTGCAAAGCTCTAATGAGGAAATCTGCCGGGCCTGCTTCCCTTTGGACGTGTTCTTATTAGGAGTGTCTCACCAAAAATGACATTTGTGTTGCAGGGGACACCTGAAATCTGACTTATATTTAACCACTTCAGCCCTGGAAGATTTTACCCCCCCCCCCTCCTGACCAGAGCACTTTATGCGATACGGCACTGCGTCGCTTTAGCTGACAATTGCGCGGTCGTGCGACGTTGTACTGAAACAAAATTGACATTCTTTTTTTCCCCACAAATAGAGTTTTCTTTTGATGGTATTTGATCACCTCTGCGGTTTTTATTTTTTTGCGCTATAAACAAAAAAATAGCGACGATTTTGAAAAAAAAGCAATATTTTTTACTTTTTGCTATAAAAAATATCCCTGTGACAGAACCCACTGTCACTGTGTGTTTTGGAAGGGGCTCTGCGTTGGCCTCCTACCCATAGACTATGGCCCAGAATGGACTTGGGAGAGACTTGGGGACAAAGTGCCATTGAGATAATGCGATGTAATGCTGCATCCCTTCTCCCCCACCACCCCCCCCCCCTCTTGTTGCTGTGTTAATTGTGTTGGGTCATGGCATGTAGACGAAAGGTCTGGACTGGAGACATCTCCCAGCAGGGGATCTGTTAGGAGGGGCTGCCTGCTTATCATAATCCCTTTGTGTTTCAACTGTAGCTGTTTGAATACACAAGTGTTGAGTTTCCATTGGTTCTTCCTTGTCCCCTACCCCCTCTATGACAAGGCTAAGGGGGTGTCCCCAACTGTGTTTAAAAGTGTATGTTTGAAACTTAATAAACAGTTTTATGCTCTGGATGTTTAACCCTCAACACCTGTGTGGCTTGTCTCGTGATTGAGGGGTTAAGGGCTGGTTATGGCGAATCTGCAGGCTGCAAGTGCATTTGGAGGACAGGAGACACAGGTCTGGCGGAGATTCTCAGAAGAGACATCCGAGATCCGTCACAGTGGTGGCAGCAGTGGGATGTCTCCTGCAGTCCAGGACATCCAAATCACCACCGGGATGCAAGATCCGGGCAGCCATCGAGAAGCAATACGGGGACCAGCCAGCATGAGAGCGGAGTTCGGGAGGAGGCTGCAAGGCATGCGGAAGCAACATCGGGGACCAGCGACAGAGCACACCATGCTCGGCTGGGAGGATGTGATCCGCCGGCAACTCTGGCAAGAGATGCTAAGCCACGAGCGGCACCATCAGGGGAAGATCCTTCCCTCCTCTACAGAGATGTACTGGACGCAGTACCGTGCACGAGAGGTGTTTCTGAGGGAACAACCGCGAGATGATTGGAAGACGGAGCTCGGAAGATTGGTCCGAGAGGAGATGACGCTGGACGCCAGCTACAGAGCCCTCCGGTGGTTTGCGGCTCAACTGTGGCCAGGTACAGCAGATGGCAGCCCGACAGAAGGCGTTGGCTACGGCAGCGTGGGGCTGCTCCATAAAAAAATGTACGGAGACCCAGACTTTGGGAGCACCGAGGAGTGGCGGCTGGAAGACATCCTGGACTTCCGAGATGAGGTGCTGGACCTCCCAGAAGAGGCATGTGACCTGGAGGAATTGGAGTTCCTGGTTGAGCAGGAATGGGAGCTCGAGATTGCCTACAAGCGGCTGTTTGACGGTGATCAGCAGCCCGGCATGGCTCCCGTTGCCTGGGACTGTCTGGGAGAAAAAGCGGACAGTCGCGAAGATGCAGAGCAAATGGGGCCAGGGGTACCCCTACGTTTTCCCGTTCTAACCACAATGGAAGAAGCGGCGATGATACAGAGGGCACTGCGAGTGCTTGAATGCCGGAAGGCATCGGAGGTTCCCCAGGCAGCGAGACAAGCTAATGGCATAAAAGTCTCAGAAGGGGGAGTTGAGACGGGCGCTGGAAGGCTGGTAGATGGGGATCAGCAGCAAGTCCAGAGTATCGCATCCGGTGTCCCAGCAGAAGCGCTGGCTACAGGGCAGAGTGCCGCTGGCCTCTGCCCACTCTCACAGTTAGATCCAGGGAGTCTGGGACATGACCTCAGTAAGCTGTTTCCCCAGCAGAAGATATCCCCACCGGGAGTGGAGAAAGCCATTCTCCCTCCCCAGCAATTAGACACTACCCCAGTGTTTATATCCCCAGCAGAAGCGCTGGTGACGGAGCAGAGTGCCGGTGGCCTCTGCCCACCCTCAGAATTGGATCCGGAGAGTCCGAGAGATGATCTTCGGGAGCTGTTTCCCCAGCAGCGGAAATCCCCACCGGGAGTGGAGAAAGCCATTCTACTTCCCCAGCACTTGGACACTACCCCAGTGTTTATCCCCCCAGCAGAAGCGCTGGCTATGGGGATGAGTGCCGCTGGCCCCTGCCCAGCCCTCAGTATGTTTTTGGAGGGTTTGGGAGATGGCCCCTGTCAAAAGTTGCCCCAGCAGCTGGTCACAGAACCGGGAGGGGAAAAAACCCTTCCCCCTCTTCAGCGGCTGAATATCTTTGCATATGTCCCCCCAGCAGAAGCGCTGGCTACGGGGCAGAGCGCTGTTGGTCTCTGCCCAGCATCAGAAAAAGAGATGGAGAGTCTGGGAGATGGTCCCTGCAAGATACCTCCCCAGCGGCTGGTAACTACACCAGGAGAAGAGCAAGTTCCTTTTCTTCCTCAAAGGCTTAGCACTACCAGCCTATGCTCCCTACCAGCTGAAGCGCTGGCATCGGGGCAGAGGATTATTCAGCTCCCCCCAATACATGCAACCAGGCCCCGGATCACGGGAGTGCGGACAGGCAGTCCTGCTCTAAAGCGGCTGTTTTTATTCACGGGAGACCGTATGTGCGGTTTTGCTCCCCAGCGCCAGAGTCGTACTGATTCTTTTTCTGTTTGCCTGGGGTGGGAATTTGTGACTAACGCAGGTCCAGACCAGTTGAGGGTCAAGGACCTGGTTAGTCTGTTTTTAAAAGGGGAGAAATGTGACAGAACCCACTGTCACTGTGTGTTTTGGAAGGGGCTCTGCGTTGGCCTCCTACCCATAGACTATGGCCCAGAATGGACTTGGGAGAGACTTGGGGACAAAGTGCCATTGAGATAATGCGATGTAATGCTGCATCCCTTCTCCCCCCCACCCCCCCCCCCTCTTGTTGCTGTGTTAATTGTGTTGGGTCATGGCATGTAGACGAAAGGTCTGGACTGGAGACATCTCCCAGCAGGGGATCTGTTAGGAGGGGCTGCCTGCTTATCATAATCCCTTTGTGTTTCAACTGTAGCTGTTTGAATACACAAGTGTTGAGTTTCCATTGGTTCTTCCTTGTCCCCTACCCCCTCTATGACAAGGCTAAGGGGGTGTCCCCAACTGTGTTTAAAAGTGTATGTTTGAAACTTAATAAACAGTTTTATGCTCTGGATGTTTAACCCTCAACACCTGTGTGGCTTGTCTCGTGATTGAGGGGTTAAGGGCTGGTTATGGCGAATCTGCAGGCTGCAAGTGCATTTGGAGGACAGGAGACACAGGTCTGGCGGAGATTCTCAGAAGAGACATCCGAGATCCGTCACAATCCCCGAAAAGATATATAAAACAAATAATTTATTTTGTCTCCACATTATCCTGGCTGTCCCTCATCACAGCTCCAGTTGTCACAGTATGTTCCTGCTTCAAGCCTGCTGGGAGCTCTGGCAAGCCATGCATCCTAAACCTGTGATTTCAGAACTTTGAGACAAACAATGGCAGGTCTGAGCGAGGGACACTCTCTTTAGCGCCTCCTCACCTCTGATCACATGGAACAGCCAAGGGAGGACTTAATACCACTCTGAGGTGCCTGACCGAGTAAGTGTTTTTTTTTTTTTTTGGGGGGGTTGACTGGTATGGGGCAGGAGATCTGTATTGATGGTGGGGGTTAGGGTTTATACTGAGGGGAGCTATCCTGGCGAGGAGGATCTGTATTGCAGGGAACTGTACTGGTGGGGAGGATCTATACTGGGGGGAGCTGTACTGGTGTGTGGGGGATCTGTACTGGGGGAAGCTGAACTGGTGGCAGCTTTACTGGCAGGGGTAACTGTACTGGTGGGGAGGGTATGTAGTGGGAGGGAGCTATACTGGTGTGAGGGGGAATCTGTACTGGTGGCAGCTTTACTGGCAGGGGGAACTGTGCTGGTGGGGGGTCTGTACTGGAATCAGCTGCACTGGTGATGGGGGAGAGATGTATAAGTTGTTATCTCACCTGCTGTGAAGAGGGTTCTTGCCTCCAACGTAAGTTATATGTTATCTAACGAAATGTAAATTGAAGTGCCACACCACTGCTAAAAGGTTGAGATATGACTTAATAACCAACACATTTTGGGAGTCTAAAATTGCCCTTCATCAGGGCTTGAGATTGAAAACAATATACAGTGCCTTGAAAAAGTATTCATACCCCTTGACATTTTCCACATTTTGTCACGTTACAACCAAAAACATAAATATTGAAAGAAAGCCAATTTTGTGGCTTCACGCAGTTTGTGTGAAGCCATGTGGGGGACACAGCAAACATCTGGAAGAAGGTGCTCTGGTCAGATGAGACCAAAATGTAACTTTTTGGCCTAAAAGCAAAATGCTAGGTGTGGCGGAAAACTAATACTGCACATCACCCTGAACTCACCACCGTGAAACATGGTGGCAGCATCATGTGGTGGGGATGCTTTTCTTCAGCAGGGACAGGGAAGCTGGTCAGAGTTGATGGGAAGATGGATAGAGCCAAATCCAGGGCAATCTTAGAAGAAAACCTGTCAGAGTCTGCAAAAGACTTGAGACTGGGGAGAAGGTTCACCTTCCAGCAGGACAACAACCCTAAACATACAGCCAGACCTACAATGGAATGGTTTCGATCAAAGTATATTCATGTGTTAGAATTGCCCAGTCACAGTCCAGACCTAAATCCAATTGAGAATCTGTGGCAAGACCTGAAAATTGCTGTTCACAGACGCTCTCCATCCAATCTGACTGAGCTTGAGATATTTTGTAAAGAAGAAGAATGGGCAAAAATGTCCCTCTCTAGATGTGCAAAGCTGGTAGAGACATCCCCAAAAAAGACTTGCAGCTGTAATTGCAGCAAAAGGGGGTTCTACAAAAGTATTGACTCCGGGGGGCGCCATACAAATGCCCCCCCCCCCACACACACTTTTCACATATTTATTTGTAAAACATTTTAAAAACCATTTATCATTTTCCTTCCACTTCACAATTATGTGACACTTTGTGTTGGTCTATCACATAAAATCCCAATAAAATACATTTACATTTTTGATTGTAACATGGCAAAATGTGGAACATTTTCAAGGGGTATGAATACCTTTTGAAGGCACTCTAGATGGACTAGAACTGAACTTGATCTTTAATCCTATATCTCTTAAGCCCCATACACACGGTCGGATTTTCGCATGGATTCTGTCCGATCGGACAATGTTGTCGAAAAATCCGACCGTGTGTATGCACCATCGGACAGTGTACGTCGGATTGTCCGACGGACAAAGTCCTATCTCCTGCTGGATAGATTTTTGGACAACAAGGTCCGATCACACCAAATCCGATCGTGTGTATGGTAGTCTGACGGACAAAGTGCTACGCATGCTCAGATCACATTACAAGACCAAAGCTATTGGCTACTAGCCTCTACGTAGTCCCGTCGTAGGCAACAAACGTCACCACGTTCAGAATGATCGGATTTTCCGACAACTTTGTCCAACTGTGTGTACGTAAAACCAACATCAGACAAAGTACGCCGGACAGGATCCGACGGACCTGGTCCTCGGATAATCCGCGCGTGTGTATGGGGCTTAAGTGTGATAATAAGTACAGATCCCACCAGCTGGTTTGGCAGGCAGACAGTTTGTCTCCCTGACCTTTATTCAAATAAAGTTGTATTCGGACCTCTTAGCAGTGGCGTGGGACTTCAATTTATATTTTTGTTACATTACACTGCAAGACAAGCATGATGGATACGTAGCTGCCTGTATTTCTCAGCATTGAGGACACCATTGATCCTTCCTGACCAAATCCAGACTTGCAAGGAACCTCCACCATACTTCACAGTTGACTGCAGACACTCATTATTGTACAGCTTTCCAGCCCTCCCCCCAGTAAACTGTCTCCTGTTACAGCCTAATATTTCACATTTTGACTCATCAGTCCAGAGCACCTGCTGCCATTTTTTTGCACCCCAGTTCCTGTGTTTTGCTGCATAGTTGAGTCGCTTAGCCTTGTTTCTACAACGGAGGTTGATGTTTTTTTTTTTTTGCTTCCATGAAGACCACTTCTGGCCAGACTTCTCTGGACAGTAGATGGGCATACCTGGGTCCCACTGGTTTCCCCCAGTTCTGTGCTGATAGCACTGCAGTACATCTTCCGATGTGGAAGGGAAGTAAGCATGATGCTTCTTTCATCTGCTGCATTACGTTTCCTTGGCTGACCGACCACTGTGTCTACAGTTCTCAACATTGCACTCAACTTTGAACTTATTTAAACCACATGCGGACCGGGCCATAGCCGAAAGACGGCTACAGCGCGGTCGGCTTATTCTGGGAGGGCGTCCATGGACATCCTCCCAGAATGTTGCTCTCGCGCGCCCCCTGGGGGGTGCTCCCGCAAACATCCGTGACCGCTGGATCCGGAGGACCGGGCGCATCACGAATCACGGTAAACGGCTGCTTGTAGTGTCCGTTTACCACGTGATCGCTCCGTCAAATGACGCCGGTTCCTTCCTACCCTCTCTGTACCGATCGGTACAGTGCGAGGGGAGAAGCGGAGGGAGAGAGATCATTTTTAGCAGCGCTATGGGCTGGATCTGTAGTGCCCACAGCGCTGCTCTGTGCCCATACTGTGCAATACTCTGCAGTAATGTGCAATACTCTGCCAATACCCTGCAATACTCTGCAGTACTCTGCCAATACCCTGCAATACCCTGCAATACTCTGCAATATTCTGCAATACCCTGCAATACCCTGCCAATACTCTGCAATACTCTACAATACTCTGCCAATACTCTGCAATATCCTGCAATACCCTGCAATACTCTGCAATACCCTGCAATACTCTGCAATACCCTGCAATGCTCTGCAATACTCTGCAATACTCTGCAATACCCTGCAATACCCTGTCAATTCTCTGCAATACCCGCCAATACCCGCCAATACCAATACCAATTTTTTTTTTACCGAATTTTCAGTCTTCCTGGCGGGCTCTGCGCGTGGGCCAATGCGAACACGCCTGAGCTCATCCCTACCAAGGAGTAGTCACACCAGAAATTGATTTGATTTGGATTTTCCTTCTGTTCTTTCATTTTCTATTTTGTAAATTGATAAAAATAAACTATTAACACTTCTATTTCTGAAAGCATTTAGCATCTCTTCACATCTGCCCAAAACTTTTGCACAGTACTGTAGGTGATAATTCAGGTCTACAAACCTATTCAGGTTCTGGAATATGGGCATTTGTCCACTTGGATCTGCAATATCATCCATCTTCTCATATCTAATGTTAGTTTCCTTGTTTTGATTGCAGTGTTGGTTATACAACAGATAATCCCCCAACCTCTCCCCAAGATAATCCTGCATTGGGTCACTTTATAGCTCTAATCCTTGCCAGATTCCCCACCCTTGGTGTGGTGGGAATGTGGTGTGGGAGGTGATATGAAAAGCAAACAGCTGTATAAATACACGTTCGAGACGGATAAAGCTTCAAAAGCTGCAGGACTCTGTACAGGTAAGTACCTTCATATTCAGTAATAATTGTTGGTGTACATAAAAGGGGGGGGGGGATAATAGTAGAAAATGTTTAGGGTGTATCTAATACCAAAACTTTCATTTTTTTTCAATAAGAACAGATAGGGAATAGTTAACCACTTCAGCCCCGGACCATTTTGCTGACCAAAGACCAGAGCACTTTTTGCGATTCGGCACTGCGTCGCTTTAACTGACAATTGCGCGGTCGCGCGACGTGGCTCCCAAACAAAATTGACGTCCTTTTTTTCCCCACAACTTTTTCCCCTTTTTACTTCTCTCGCTCTCCCCCCTCTCTTTTTCTCTTCCCTTCTTTCTCTCTCCTCCTCTCTCTTTCCCTCTCTCACACTGTATGTGGACTTCAGTTGGGTTCTCTGAATCTGATCTTTGCTTGTCTTTGTCAGATGTGGAGCATCTCTTCCTGGGTTTCTTTCGGTGGTATTTGATCACCCCTGCGGTTTTTATTTTTTGCGCTATAAACAAAAATAGAGCGACAATTTTGAAAAAAAAACTCATTATTTTTTTACTTTTTGCTATAATAAATATCCCCCAAAAAATATAATAAAATTTTTTTTTTTCCTCAGTTTAGGCCGATACGTATTCTTCTACATATGTTTGGTAAAAAAAATCACAATAAGCGTTTAGTGATTGGTTTGCGCAAAAGTTATAGCGTCTAGAAATTAGGGGGTCATTTGATGGCATTTTTATTAATAATTTTTTTTTTTTACTAGTAATGGCGGTGATCTGCGATTTTTATCATGACTGCGACATTATGGCGGACACATCGGACCCTTTTGACACATATTTGGGATCATTGTCATTTTTACAGCGATCAGTGCTATAAAATTACATTGATTACTGTAAAAATGACACTGGCAGTGAAGGGGTTAACCACTAGGGGGCTAGGAATGGGTTACGTGTGTCCTGGGGAGTGTTTCTAACTGTTAGGGGGATGGGCTACGAAAGACACTTCACTGATCATAGCTCCCAATCACAGGGAGCTATGATCAGTGACATTGTCACTAGGCAGAACGGGGAGATGCTTGTTTACATTAGCATCTCCCCGTTCTTCAGCTCCATGAGACGATCGCGGGTATCCCCGCGGTGATCGAGTCTGCAGGACCCGCAATCCGACTCTCGGAGCTCCCGGTAGGGACGCACGTGCACCACCGGCGGCAAATTCAAAGGGACATACCTGTACGCCCATTTGCCCAGCCGTGCCATTCTGCCGACGTATATGTACATGCGACGGTCGGCAAGTGGTTAAAGCTTCTTTTTACTTTGCTATCTGAACCCCATTCAAATGATTTCCCTTCACTTCTGTCCGATAGACACAACAGGAAGTGAGAGGAAACTTCTCCTGGACTGAGCGTCCCCATTTAGAGATTTCTCCTACATTTCTGTTTTTGCGTTTTTTGCACACGTTTAAAAAATAATTTTAGAAGTGGCGGGTGGTGTTTTTTTTTAGGGGGGCGGAAAACAACCCCCCGGGTGGCCAGCTGGCGCCGGCACTACCCCCCGCCCGCTCCAGCACGGCAGCTTTCGCCGTGCGTCTCCTCTCTCCTCCTCCTAGGCACTAGGCGTCCGATAGGATCGCCTGAAGTTTTGGCCAAAACACAAAACGGGTCTCACGACCCGCTTCCTTATTGGCGGGGAGGAAATTTAGTGTGAAAATAGCGAATATTAATTCGCTGTTGTCACACAACTGGGTAGGATTGGGGAGCAGTGCCCGAGCCCACCCTTTTTTGAAGCCTATTAGAACCTCTGGCTCTAATCATGTGCTTAAAAAAAAAAAAACACCCCTCCTATTGGAATCCATGCGTCTGGCGCCCTGCATGTAGATCAGGGGGCCAGACGCAAGGATAGGGGGGGGACAGCGCCCGTGCACCCCTAATGGACGGGCCACCACTGCATTTTAGGCCTGAAGATTACACAAAACCCCCAAACATTATATATTTTCTGAAAGCAGACACTCAAGAGAATAAAATAGTGGTAGTTCCAATTTTTCATCTAACACAATATTACCGCAAAGGTCTAGGAAATGCAAAATTTCAGTAAAACACACACTAAAGTGATTATTAGGGAAAACAAACATGATAAACTGCCCAGATTTTTGGTAAAATATAAAAGCAAAGGTTGTGTCGAGTAAATAGATACCCAACAGCCAAACCTTAAATTTGCGTGCCTGTGAAATGGGGACAAACTTCAGTACCCTATATTTTCTATGGGCGGCGCTTCAAGAGACCCCTATAGGTCATCAGTTCAGTGTTACGGAGGTGGTCTGGTGCTAGAATTATTGCTCTCACTCCTGCATGCGTGGCAACATGTGAAACGTGTATCACAATCAAAGTTTTCACATGTAGACGCCCCCCCCAATGCATGTGTTTGCGTTTGTACAAGCGTATATGTGGGGGTGGGGGGGGCCTCAACAATTTTTCGGGAGGGGGGGGGGGTTTTATGTGTGTAACTTTATTTTTTTTGCAAATGTTCGAGCGAGAGCAATAATTCTAGTGCAAGACCTCTAAACTGGTAACCTGTAAAAAGTTTTAAAGCGTCGCCTATGGAGGTTTTTAAGTACCGTCATTTGGAGCCATTCCACGGGCATGCACAATTTTAAAGATTGACATGTTAGGTATCTATTTACTCAGCGTAACATCATCTTTCACATTATACCAAAAAATTTTCTAACTTTACTGTTTTTATTTATTTATTTTTTAATTCATGAAAGTGTTTTGGCTATGGGACAGGAAGTTAAGGAAAATATCCCTAGATGGGGACACAGATGGTAAAAAAAAAAAAAATGGAAACCCGACCTTACTCAAGATGCAAGATAAAAAAAAAAAGATGAATAAGATGATATGGTCAATGCACTTTGCTGCAAACCCTTCCATATACCCAGTGAAGTGACTGGCCTCTGGTTATACTCAGAGACGGAACAAATTCTCCTACATAAGTTGTACCTGTTTATCTGCCGTCTTCTCTTCTCTACATCCAACATTTCAGAATTTTAAAAGCTTGTCTTTCTCTGTCAGAAAAAAAGGGGGGCGGACAGCTGAATTCATACTATGTGGAGCTCAGTGAGGAGAGCTTTGAGAGTTGATTGAAGGGAAGAGACACACCCCTCTTCACACAGCACACAGGAGGCTGTCAATCACAAGCTGTGTGCTGAAGCTACCTCTCCTGTCACCATTTTTCTCTTGGTGTCAGGAAAACTTGTCCGAAGTGACTCATGCAGATAGCACAGGAAGGAGGCAGCAGACAGAAATGACACTTAGTGCTCTGGACTGAAAAAAGTACACACCATAAAGCAGTGGTACTCCTGTCCTCAGGAGCCACTAGCAGGCCAGATTTTCAAGATAACTGAAACAAATCACAGGTGATATCATATGCTGCTCAGTTATTGCAGTATTCTAGTTTGCATCTCCCCAAGGTAATACTTAAAATCTGGCCTGTTAGTGGGTCCTGAGGACAGGAGTTGAGAACCACTTCTATAGAGGGATATGCTTTGTTTATAGGAGAGACGAGGCAGCAAATCCAAAGTCCTTGATGCAAAAATGTATTGGCTACATTTGAGCATTAGAAAGCAAACGGCTGATGCGTTTCAGCCTGAGCCTTAGTGGCTATGATGTGGAGGTAACTGGGAGGTCTGGACCCATATTTTGGCCTTTGTGGGCCTTACATTTCACACCTGGGTTGTTACCAGACATGTGCAATTTGTTTCGTTTTTTTTTTTTTTCGTTAAAATTCGTTATATTCGTTCATTCGTTATCGTACGAATGAACGAACAATTCGCTAAAAATTTTAACGAATGTTCGAATCGAACGAATACGAAAAACAACGAAAATCCGAAATAACCAAATTAGAAACAATGAAACTACGAAAGAAGAAAATCCGAAAAAACGAAAACAGGAACAACGAAAATCAAATTGAACGAAAAATTCGTACATTCGTAACTTTGTTTTTGTTGTTGAATTGGTAATTTTCTGTGTCTCTTACAATGGCGCTGCTTAACGTGCTTCGAATGGATTGAACGAAAAAATTCGTACATTCGTAACTTTTTTTTTCGATTCGTAATTTTCCGTGTCTCTTACAATGTAATAATAGCATACACATTACATAAAATTATGAATTATGCTCCGATTACGAATCTACGAAAACAATGTTACGAAAGTACGAATAAATCAATCTTACGAAAGTACGAATGTAGCTAAATCTACGAAAATACGAATGTGTCCGAATTTCGAATAAATGAAAATTAAACTAACAGAAAAACGAATCAACGAAAAAATAACTTTTACGAATTTACGAATCGTTACGAATCAACGGAAACGAAAGAAACGAAACGAAAATAAACAAATTTTTCTATTATGCACATGTCTAGTTCTTACTGATGTTGTCATCTCTCCACACTACTCTCCATCATCAGTTGCCCTAAAAAGCATTGCCACCTAAAACCTACGGGCTACATTTTAAAGATCTGTCATTTTAGTCCACAATCTTAGTGTAGCAAAGTCTCCAGCCTCCTCCAGTCAAATGAGAACCTTCAGGGCCAAAGATAGCTGACATCCTTCTGTATGTGGTGGGTTGTGAGGCATAGTGGGTGTAATGCAAGGTGGATAACGTTATTGGGCGCCAGACACTTCTTGGATATAAAAGAGGTTTTATTTCTCATAACAGTCCTTTTTATATTTTGAGGGGAAAGAGGGTTAGGGCCAGGACACCCTTAAGCAGTTGCAATTTCAGTTGGCAGACTCCGAGACTTCAATAGGAGGACAGCCGTAGAGGGAAAGGCTTCCAACAAGGCGCCACATCTGCACGTGCAGGATTGCTGTCTCCTATGGCAACAATCTTTAACAGTTCCTAACACAAATTGTTACAGTCCTCTTTACTTCACTACAACTTCTACTTGTAGTTCTTCAGCCCCTTGAGCTCCTGGTCTCTCACCGGACCCTCTGATTAACTGACTCTGAATCCCTGGAGCTCCTCAAAGCTTTGCGGTGGTATATCCCTCAAGCGCCACCCACGCTTCCCTGCTGGGTCCCTAGATTGGCACTCCAGATACTTCCCAAGCTTCACCCCTGCTAACCCAGCTCGGTCCCTGACTCACAAGGCTGCTCTGCAAGTGTCACCTCCGCTGGTTGGGTCCCTGACTTGATCACTGCCTGAAGTTTCCCGATTCTCCACCGTGCCCATTCGGTGAGAATGCTGCTCCGGTACTTGCTTCAGTTACTCACTGTGGTCCCTGGTAAAGGTGGTTGCTCCATTAGTGGCAACAGCTTCCCTTTCTACTTCTGACCATGGCAGGTTCTTTGGCCTGCAGAACCGGCACTTCTGGTTGGACTGCAAGCCGCAATCCCAACCCTGTGCTGCCCTCTTACTTCTGCATAGGCCCTCACACAGCCTGACAGCCAGATGTCCCCGGGATAGGCCCAATCTCTGGCTTAGCAGCCCGGGGCATACGACACACATCCACCCAGACAGCCGCCAAGGTGGCACAGAACACAGATTACCTGACTTCACCCGAATATAGAGGCTCTCCCAGCAGGCCAAGGGATTCAAGAAAACCCTTGCCCATCAGCTGAGATACCCCACATACCCATAACCTGACCTTGAGTTGTCCTTCTCATATCTAGTACCACCAAGTGCCCGGCCACCTAGTGGTAGAAGAGAAAAGTACAACAAGGTCAAACTTAGGGAGAAGTCAATAGATCTCTAACAATTGACCAGGGTAACTACTCCTGGCAAGTAAATTTGTGAGGAGTGCCCTGACTAAACCCCAAGGTGCTACATCAGCTTCAAGTTTTTTTTTTTCTTATCAATAATCAAAACAAGGCAGACCATATGGGGTGACAAACAAAAAATGTTTTATTCCATGTGATGATTCATGTTTTTTACTGTGCTATTTTTTTCGATGTTTTTTTTAATAAACTTTGCAATAACTGTATATACAAATAGCTGTGTATGTCTCCAGTTGTGATGCCTTAAAAGTCCCTTTAACCACTTCCCGACCGGCGCACACAGATGTACATCGGCAGAATGGCACGGACAGGCATAAGGGCATACATGCCGGTCGAGACCCCCGTATGTCCGGTCGCGGGTCCCGCGGACTCGATCGCCACGGGGATACCCGCGATCGTCTCACGGGGAGGCAGAACGGGGAGATGCGGAAGTAAACAGCATCTCCCCTTTCTGCCTAGCAACAAGTGACACTGATCTCTGCTCCCTGTGATTGGAGAAGAGATCAGTGTTCACTAACACACAGCCACGCCCCCACAGTTAGTAACACGCCCCTAGGACACACTTAACCCCTACACTGCCACCCCCTGGTTAACCCCTTCACTGCCAGTGTCATTTACACAGGAATCAGTGCATTTGCATAGCACTGATTGCTGTATAAATGACAATGGTCCCAAAAATGTGTCAAAAATGTCCGATGTGTCCGCCATAATGTCGCAGTCACAAAAAAAAAAATCGCTGAACTCCGCCATTACTAGTAAAAAAATATATTAATAAAAATGCCATAAAACTATCCCCTATTTTGTAAACGCTATAACTTTTGCGCAAACCAATCAATAATCGCTTATTGTGATTTTTTTTTTTACCAAAAATATGTAGAAGAATACGTATCGGCCTAAACCGAAGAAAAAAACGTTTTTTTATATATATTTTGGGGGATATTTATTACAGCAAAAAGTAAAAAATAATGCGTTTTTTTTCAAATTGTCGCTCTTTTTTTGTTTATAGCGCAAAAAATAAACACCGCAGAGGTGATCAAATACCACCAAAAGAAAGCTCTATTTGTAGGAAAAAAAGGACGTAAATTCTTTTTGGGAGCCACGACGCACGACCGCGCAATTGTCAGTTAAAGCAACGCAGTGCGAATCGCAAAAAGTCATCTGGTCTTAAGCCAGCAAAATGGTCCGGTCTGAAAGTGGTTAATACATTCTGGCCTTTTGCATTTTATGTTATGTGTTAGTGGCGGCGGGGGGGGGGGGGGTAGGTCGGGGCAGTTCTGCATCCTCGCCCTGGGCTCTAGATGTTCCCATCCCAGTACTGGTCGAACTAGAGTAACCTGACTAATTATGTCATCATTTAACTATGACTGTGGGCTAAAGTGCTCTTATATATTGCCCCAAGTCTACTTTGAGTAACCTGTTTGACCCAAAGATGGTGACTCCTCTGAGTAATTTCACAGATAACCTTCAATACTCCATGACTGATGGAAATGATAGCGCCACGTGTTTTCGCAGCTCCAGCCACTTTGTCACAAACTAAAAGAAATTCAAGTTCTGATTTTTTTTTTTTTATATTTTACTTTCAGTGGTGTCATCTACAAGACATTTATGAAATTTTCAGATCTGATCCAAAGTTTTAATTGAATACTAGTAAAATGGAAAATTCCTATCAAAATACTTACCGTAATTTTCCTTTCCTGATGGACTCCATGGCAGCAACGTGTGGGTTTAGCCCCGCCTCCATTACCCTATAGGACACTACTCCCATAAATCTTTGCTCCCTGCCCACGGCTGTGTTCGATAACTAGTACTACTCCAGCCATTTGGGAGGGAACTCCTGCTGCCATGGAGTCCATCAGGAAAGGAAAATTACGGTAAGTATTTTGATAGGAATTTTCCATTTTCCTGACAGACTCCATGGCAGCAACGTGTGGGAAATAACTCGCCCAATAAACACACTTGGGTGGGCAAAATGCTGAACAGAAAAGATTTATTTAACGCTGTCAACCGACAGGACTTTTAAACCAAATTTAACAGAAGTTAAGGATGCAGGTTCAACACAGTAATGGGTCATAAACGTATGTATTGAAGACCAAGACGCTGCCCTGCAGATTACTTCCGGCGCCACGTGACGCGAGGCTGCCCATGATGTGGAAAGACTCCTGGTGGAATGTGCCGTCACCGCCTCAGGAGGCGCCAAGCCCTTCTCTCTGTAAGCCCACTGGATGGCTTGGACCACCCACGCAGCAATGGATCTAACAGAAGCTTTAGAGCCCTTATTCTTTCCATGAAACAGAACGAAGAGGGAGTCAGTCTGACGAAATGAAGCTGTAACATCCAGATATTCCTTTAGTGTAGCACCCATGTCAAGAGGATGTGGATCCGAACTTCCATCAGACATGAAGGTAGGTAGAGTGATTTCCTGGTTTTCATGGAAAACAGTGGTTACTTTGGGATTTGATCCCAGCATTGGAATGAGGACCACTCTATCCGGGAAGAAGGTGAGGAAAGGTTCCTTGGAGCCTAGCGACTGAATCTCTGAAATTCTCTTCTGTTATGGCCACCAGAAGAGAGGTTTTAAGTGTTAGTTCCTTAACTGAAAGTGATTTGTTGAGTTGAGTAAAGAAATCCAACACCAGAGGAAGGTCCCATTTTGGAAACCTGGGTTTCTTCTGCGGCCTAAGCCTGACTGCACCTTTGAAAAACTGTTGAACCAAAGGATGATTGGCCCACGTGACTCCAGAAAATGCTGAGATAGCAGAAACTTGGACACGCAGGGAACTAACAGAAAGTGAGATATCCAATCCTGTTTGAAGGAAGCTCAACACATCCTGAACTGCCAATGTATTGCAGGAACTAGACCTGGAAGCCATGTGACTGGTAAACTTCGCCCAGATCCTTTCGTACACCCGATTGGTACTACCTCTTCTTGCACTAAGGAGAGTGGGAATAACCTCTAATGGACAGCCTGACGCTTCCAACCTTCCCCTCTCAAAAACCAGGCCTTTAGGTGCAGGTGATCCGGACAGGGATGTAACCTCGAACCTTGGGACAAGAGGTCTGGTCTGGATGGTAACGGAACCGGATCCTTGACACTGAGGAGTGTCAGAAGCGGAAACCAAGGCCTGTTGGGCCAGTAGGGAATTACTGCAATTACCTCTGCTGTTTCCGACCTGAGTCTCTTCAGGAACTGTAGGATGATCGGAATTGGAGGAAAGGCATACGCCTTGAGGAACCACCATTTCTCCGTCAGGGCATCTACCCCGTAGGCTTGCGGATCTCTGTACCTTGAATAGTACTTTACTATTTTCTTGTTGCATGGGGAGGCAAACAGGTCGACCTCTGGGCAGATCCCCAGTGTTAGAATCCAATCGAATACCTCCTCGTGGAGAGACCACTCGTTGTTGTCTAGAGATATTCGGGAGAGGAAGTCTGCCTGGACGTTCTGAATTCCTGGCACATAAGTCGCTGTCAGATCCTTCAGGTTCTTCTGTGCCCAAGACATGATCGGTTCCACTTCTTGGAGAAGGGAAAAACTTCGGGTGCCCCCTTGCCTTCTGATGTATGCCACTGCTGTGGTATTGTCCAGTCTGAGTTGGACCGAGGCCCCTGGGATCAGGTGACGAAAAGCCAGAAGGGCCTGGAAGGCCGCCCTCGATTCCAGGACGTTTGACACTGTCCTTCTGGAGGGAGGATCCCAAGTGCCCTGGGCGACTTCCGCCAGGCAGTGTGCCCCCCATCCCCTGTTGCTGGCATCTGAGGTTATAGTTACCCATAGGATGGGACGGATGGAATGGCAGTTGCACAGGTTCTCCCGTTGTAGCCACCATAGAAGGGAGTTCTTCATGGATGAAGTAATCCGAATCGTCTGGGCTTTGTTGCCTGTCCATTGCTGAAGGAAGCCCTTCTGAAAAGGCCTCATCCTCCACTGTGCCCATCTCACCATCGGGATTGTTGAAACCATGGTGCCTATAATTCTCAGGCACTGGAGAGCATGAAGGTAGGAAGCCGTAAGAGCTGGACGGATTCTGTCCCTTACCACTGAGATCTTTTCCTCTGGTAGTGAGATAGTGCCCCTGACTGTGTCGAACAGAGCCCCTAAGAATAGTAGGGTTTGTGATGGGGTCAGTTGGCTCTTCTCCAGATTCAGTATCCACCCGAACTCCTGTAGAGTGGAGATAACTTGCCGTCTGTGCATTAGAAGCTGTTCTCTGTCTTGTGCCAATAGTAGAAGGTCGTCTAAATAGTGATGTAGACGAATTCCCCTGGTTCTCAGAAGAGCTACCACTGCCAACAGAGTTTTTGAAAACACACACGGAGAAGTTGATAGCCCGAAGGGAAGGCACGTGAATTGAAAATGGAGCTTGCCTACTGAAAAGCGAAGGAATTGTTGATAGTTTTCGGCAATGGGAACGTGAAAATAGGCGTCTTTGAGATCTATGGAGATCATCCAATCTCCTGGTTGGACGGAATGTTGAATTGTGGGCAGTGTTTCCATTTTGAACCTTTCCTTTTTTATGAAGGTGTTTAGATGGGTCAGGTCTATGACCGGCCTCCAGGCCCCGCTTTTTTTCTGGACCAAAAAGAGGGGAGAGTAGATCCCCCTGCCTCGCTGGTCGGCCGGGACATGGATAACAGCGCCTTGAACCAATAAAGATTTTATGTAAGTCAGAAGGCTTTGTCTTTTTCCTTCTGTAGTCGGAAGGGAAGTAGGGACCCACCTGAGCCTGGGGGCTTCCCTGAAGGTCCAAGCATGACCCGAGGAGACCGTATTGAGGGTCCAAAAGTCTTGGATCGAAGCCGCCCAGACATGACGAAAGTGGAAAAGCCGAGCCCCCACCTGACCTGTCTGAGCGGGCTCAACCTCAAAAGGATTTGGTCGGCTCCCTCTCTCCTTTGGAATCACTTTTCGCTGTCTTCTTAAAAGACGATTGTCTTGACTTCCAGGATCTGGAAAATTCCCGGCCAAGTCTGTAACTGCGAGCTTCCCTAGCTCTTTCCTGGTACTGCCTTTTTGGGAAAGATCTTCTTTGACCTTGGGGTCGACGATCTTGGGGAAGGAACCCCGACTTCCCACCAGTGGCCCGGGTAATCGCCTCGTCCAACTTGTTCCCAAACAGGGAGGACCCTTCAAAGGGGATACGACACCAGACTTGTTTTGAGGCTGGGTCGGCTAACCAGGGGCGGAGCCACAGCGCCCGTTTGGCAGTGACAGACGAAAGCATTATCCGAGCCGTCAGGCGTATGATGTCAATAGAGGCTTCCCCAAGAAAAGCCGATGCAAGCCTCAATTCTTGAATAGGCGAGCATCTAGCCGTATCATCCGAGATGCCTCTCAGTGTCTCATCTACACTGTCAGTCCACACTTCCATCGCTTTAGACAAAGCGGCTAGGGCAAGAGCTGGCTTACAGGCCATGCCTGCTGTTAGGTACACCCTCTTCAGGTCTGCATCAATTCGACGGTCTAACACGTCTTTGAAGGACACTGTGTCCTCTAAAGGGAGAGTCACATGCTTCACCAACCTCATGACTGCTGCATCTATCAAGGGAGCAGACTCCAAGTGCTTCACTTCTTCCTCCTTGAAGGGATAGAGTTTTGCGATTTTGGAAAGCATGGAATTTTTCTTCTCCACCTTGCCCCATTCGTCCGTGACGATTTTGCCAAGCTCTGCAATAAAAGGAAAATTAACACGCTCTTTCTTTAATTGTTTAAAGAATTTCCTCTGCTTGGGAGCAGCTTCTACTGGGTCTTCCCAATTAAGCGTTTCTCTGATAGCCTTAACCAAGGGTGGGAGCAGAGCAAAATCAAAGCCCACAGGAGGGCTATCTTCCTCTGAGTCACTGTCGGATATGGCAACCGAAGGGTGGCTCTGAACCGAGGACTCCCAGGTATCTTGCAACTGGGTCTCCCTTACTGGAGAACGAGACTGCTCCGCTGGAGGTGTATGGGAATGATCATCCATGTTCCTGAGCGACTCCTTCACAACCCTTTCCACCAGGGATTTAAGATGTTGATCCGTATCTCCTCTTTCTTTGGAGGCCTTGGAAAAACAAAGGTCGCATAAGGATCTTCCTGGGGGAGCTTGACTTCTGCATCCCCAGCAGGAATTAGTAGAGCGACTGGAGTGAGAGCGCTCATCATTACGGTGTCCTGATTTAGAGGAGGAACCACCATGTTTTGATTTGGAAGAGGATTGCCGGTTTTGCGACTTGGAGGAGTCGCTTCCTCTATGAGAGCTGCGATGTGTATCTGATCTAGAAGGGCTGAGGAAAAAACAAAAGACAAAGACCACACACAAAACAAAACATCAGGCAATAGATAAGCAATCAGGCACACACCCTTCCCTAATTACCAGACCATCAGGAAAAGACATATTCCCAATACCTTTTTTGAGAGGGCTGGCCACAGACAGGCAGTGGTGAATCCATGTCCTCAGCGATGTCCATCTGAACTGAGAATGACAGAGATCAATGCAAGGGACAGGAAGATTCCTCTGACCTGTCCCAGAAAAGCCACTTACCAGTAGCTGCAAACACAGGAGCCTGGGGAAGACACTGGAGTAACCTGCAATCATTCCCAAAGCTTGCAGGCTATTTCCCTAGTTTAAATAGCGCGCCCCTGTGACGTCACTGCCGTCCCAATGCGCATGCGCGAATAGCGGCAAATCGCCGCTATCGCGCATGCGCGAACCAAGCCTCGCTCTCGTACCGTGCTCGCGCATGCGCAGAACGCCCGAAAAACGAAAGCGGAAGTGATACGGCGGCTGGAACGCAGGAAGAACCAGCCGCCATGCCTGAGAAAAAACAAACACACATGCTTCAAACAAACAACAACTACAGGAACCGCACAGGAGGTAATAACAAACACTGCTGCCATGAAAAGAAAAATCGATACTCTCACCACTCCTCCACGATCGACCAGGCCGAAGGTAAGACCGGACTTCTCCAGGGCAAAAACGGGTCACCTGCTAGTAGCTGGCTGTCTGACCAGTGCGCAGCCTGCCTGCCAGTGGCTAGGATAAAGGCTTCTTCCTTGCGCCTCTTCCACTGCCCACTCCATACCCTGCTAATAGCTAGGGCTTAGCGGAGCCATGCGACTTTCCCATCCAGAGTCGCAGATCGGCCAATCAGGATCGTGGGGAAACTTATCTTCAGGTAGAAAGACCACCAACTAGGTCCTTCGGAGGAGGACAAAAAAAGAACACAGCCGTGGGCAGGGAGCAAAGATTTATGGGAGTAGTGTCCTATAGGGTAATGGAGGCGGGGCTAAACCCACACGTTGCTGCCATGGAGTCTGTCAGGAAAATATATTTCCCAGTACCAGAGATAAATGGAGATTCACCTTTTCTTGTAACATATTGTAACTGACTCTCCGTGTGTTCTTATGTCTCCTCCAGAATGAAGACTCTGGTGGGTTTGGTTTTCCTGGGGTGGTTGGGTCTGGCTTGGTGCTGCAGCCGTCCACCTGGAGGTAAGAATAATATAAGGGTAAAAAAAAAAAGACCTTCATCTACCAGCCTTTCTCAACCTTTTTAACCACTTCAATGCCGGGCCTATTCTGGCACTTCAATACTTCATGTAAAAATCATATTTTTTTTGCTAGAAAATTACTCAGAACCCCCAAACATTATATATATATTTTTTTAGCAGACACCCTAGGGAATAAAATGGCGGTCATTGCAACTTTTTATCTCACACGCGCAATAATTTGCGTAATAGTTTTTTAAACGCCTTTTTTTTTGGAAAAAAAACGGTTTCATGAATTAAAAAAATAACAAAACAGTAAAGTTAGCCCAATTTTTTTATATAATATGAAAGATGATGTTATGCTGAGTAAATAGATACCTAACATGTCACGCTTTAAAATTTGCGCACAATCATGGAATGGCGCCAAACTTCGGTATTTAATAATCTCCATAGGCAACGTTTTACATTTTTTTTTTTTTTTTTTTTTTTTTTACTTAATTTTTTTTTTTTTTTTTTTTATTTTACTTAATTTTTTTTATTTTGACACTTTTAAAAAAAAAAAAAAATGTTTTGGATCCCTTTTTGTTCCTATTACAAGGAATGTAAACATCCCTTGTAATAGGAATGTATGTGACAGGTCCACTTTATGGAGAGATGTGGGGTCAATAAGACCCCCCACATCTCTCCTCCAGGCTGGAAAGCATGAGATTGGTAAAAAAAAAATTCACTGATCTCATGCTGACAGCCGCGATCGCTGCTTTGTTTACTTATGGGTACTGGGCGTGACGTCATAACGTCGCGCCCAGGCCTCCGACGGTCATAGTGATGACTGGTGACCATCTGGTCACCAGAAATCTCTATGCTCATCATCCGGCGGCGGGCGATTCTTTCTCCGGGCCCACAATGGCACAGGGGAACCTGGAGAAGCACCAGATGGTGGCGGGAGGGGGGGACTGCCGCTATGATCATTCTTATCGTGCACAGAATCGCTGGCCGGAAAGATTGATATCGCCGGCCGGAAAGATTGATATCTGAATGGTGCCTGTAGCTATAGGCATCATTCAGATATCCCCGCTCAATGTCAAGGATGTCATATGACGTCCTTGGTATTGAAGTGGTTAAAACAGAGAAACCTAACTGTATCTACAGTCACTATACATTAGTGTGATAATCAAGGAGAAGAATGTTCCTTACATTTGTGGTCAGTGGGAATAATCCCCCTCTAAAGCCTCATACACACGATCGGATTTTCCGACAGGAAATGTCCGATGATAGGCTGTTGGCGGAAAATCCGACCGTGTGTACGCTCCATCGGACAATTGTTGTCGGATTTTCCGCTGACAAATGTTGGATGGCAGGCTTTAAAATTTTCCATGGACAAATGTCTGTTGTTGGATTTTCCGAGCGTGTGTACACAAGTCCGTCAGACAAAAGTCCAAAGTACAAAAGTGCATGCTCGGAAGCAAGGACGAGCCGGAAGCGTAAACTAGCATTCGTAATGGAGAATTACCATTTGTGACGCGGCAAATTATGAAATCTGGAAATGCGGCGCACAATTCTCTTCTTCTTTAATGGGATAATAATGAAGCTGCTTTGCTGGTGATACTGATGGAGTTATTGCAAACACATTTTCAAAGGCTTTTTTTTTCTAGTGATATCAAGAAGAATATTTTTATGCCTTTTTTTTTTTTTTTTGGGCAAGTTACCACAACACCATTATCCTGTAGTTTTTAAGATCAAAGATACAAGTATGTTGGTGTCCCTTGTGAATTTTACATTGTGTTTTTTTAAAATGTAACTGCCGACTCCCAAACTGTCATTGAAGTAAAACACATAGCCAAGTATTATTCTACACAATTTTTTTATTGTGCATTAAAAAAAGAAAACAAATAAAATTAGACATGTTATCTGCCAATAAAAACGTAACCAAAAAGTGCATTCTATGCATCCAAAGATATAGAAAATATAACAAATCAAATCAATATTCAACCAAAAAATAAAATAAAAGCCTCATGCATGTGTCCTGCTTCTTAATAGAGGGGGTCACCAATGCCAAGAGTTGGTGAAAGCAGGGGTCCGTCATCCGGAGATAATTCCCGAAAATCATCCGGATTATTCGCCTGGAGCTCCCGCAGCAAAGGCATATGACATAATTGGTCGCGATTAATAAAGCAACCAATTTTTGGTCCAAGAAATCCTCCTCCTCCTGTTCCTGGACTGAACTTGGGTCAAAGCAATAACTCCAAGGCCAATAATAAATAACACGTTATCGCCTTCAATTCCGCAACATGGCTGGCTGACGAACGGCCGTTCAGAAACTAACTGAAAAGCACAAAATGAAAAGCACGAATCAACACTCTCAAACTTCTACTAACACAAAATTTGCAAAAGGAGTCCAAAGGGTGGCGCTAAAGAGCTGAACAACCACGGAGTACGTCACTATGTTCGGGTTTGTTGGCCGACAATTCCTTGCCATTTGTACGCAAGACAAAATCCAGGCACACGCCTTCGGACAAAAGTCTGCGGAAAATCCAATCGTGTGTATGAGGCTTAAGGCAGGCCATACATGGGTTGAATTTGCAAAGAATTTTCTTTTGAAAATCTTATCCAAGAATTTTCTTTCGAAAATCTTATCCAAGAATTTTCGTTCGCATTTCGCACCATTAGTGGGTTACAGTCGATTTTCGTGTAGCCATCAAATTTGAGTAATTGGGCATGTTGGGAATTTTTTTGAAAAGCAAACTATTTTCTAATCAATGATAGGAGAATCGTGCAAAAAATTTAATCGAAATGCGCAAGAAAAGAAAAATTCCCGGAAAGAAAAGAAGATTTCCAGCCACGAAAATTATTTTCTGTAGCAACATCAGGTGAAATTGAAGGCTCGAATTTCGAAATTTCGAAAATCAATGGCGGCATCCCAAAACGCACAACATTTCTTAAAATTGAAGAGAAAATTCTTTTGAAATTCGACCATGTATGGCCAGCCTTACACAAAGCTAATAATATCATTGTGGCAACTTATTTGAGTGGCTTTGCCCAATGCTCAAGAAACCCTTAGGAACCTCTGGAGGAGCCCTAGGGTTCCACAGAACCCTTGTTGTGAGAGCCTGATCTGGACAGCAGTTTGATTGTCTTGGGAGAATGTACTGAAAGTAGCATCAAAATTACATGTAGGAGAGCTTTTCTTGTGTAGCCCCCTCTAGTGAGCTACTTGTGTTACTACAGCCAAATTTAAGCTCATGGTAAACTATGTGAGTCAGAAATTGGGTCGGGTTACTGCAGGTCAGGCTTCAGAACTGCCCCTCTCCCATTTATTCAGCCTCTTCCTTCCCCCCACCAACCTACCACCTATCTTTGCTCCCCTCTTTCCATCCCCAGTCATTCCCCTCACTCACTTTCCTCCGCCTCCTACCCCTCCCTTTGCAGCCCCTCCTATTTATAGCACCCACCGCCTGTTTATCCCCCATCCTTCACAATTATTACTCTCCTTGGTGCCCCCAAAGGTGTCCCAGCTCTTTTACTAATCCTATAGTGTATACTACAAAAAAAATTGAAAATTGCTGTGTGCCGCTAAAGTGTTCGGGTTCGTCTTGAAGAAAAGGTGGCAACCCTACTTCCCTCCCTTTCTCTGGTACATTACGCCCAGTGGGTGAGAAGGTCTGCCTAATGATGTGACCACTATGATTGGCTGACAGCAATCAAACATCTCTCCACTAAGCAGCTCAACTCCAAATAACTTATTCCCTCCATCACTTGAACCTGGGTGCTGAAGGCAAAGCTGAATAGTCCCTGCTCATAGACTCAGTGTAGGACCAAAGGGCCACCACACACCGGATTAATCCGAGGTATCTATGTTTATTGTGTAAGACACAGTGGCGGCTGGTGCTCAAAATTTTGGGGGGGTGCAAACAAACTGAAAAATACTGAACCCCCCCATCAATTGCAGCCTCACTGTGCCCATCAAATGCAGCCATTGTGCCCATCAAATGCAGCCACTTGTGCACATCATACGCAGCCACTTGTGCCCATCATACGCAGCCATATGTGCCCATCATACGCAGCCACTTGTGCCCCATCAAATGCAGCCCCTTGTGCCCCATCATATGCAGCCACTTGTGCCCCATCATATGCAGCCACTTGAGCCCAGTAAATGCAGCCACTTGTGCCCATCATATGCAGCCACTTGTGCCAATCAAATGCAGCCACTTGTGCCCCGTCAAATGCAGCCACTTGTGCCCCATCAAATGCAGCCACTTGTGCCCCGTCAAATGCAGCCACTTGTGCTCCGTAAAATCCAGCCAATTGTCCCCCTCAAATGCAGCCACTTGTGCCCCGTCAAATGCAGCCACTTGTGCCCATCAAATGCAGCCACTTGTGCCCCATCAAATGCAGCCACTTGTGCCCCCTTGTGCCCATCAAATGCAGCCGGACTCGGCTGTCACTTCACCAACCCCCCCCCGCGCGCGCAGCCAGTCCGGTGGCACTTACCGCTCCTCTCCTGGAATGACGGGGCTCCCCTCCTCGGCGAGAAGTGGTGGCTCTTCTCCTCGGCGGCTCTTCTCCTCGGTGGCTCTCCTCTCTTCCTCTGCGGCTCTCGTCTCTTCCTTGGCGACGCTCCTCCTCGGCGGGAAGCTGCGGCTGCGGCTCCTGTGTCCGCTTGTCTCCTTTTCCACTAAAGCGTTAGGCATCCAATAGGATCACCTAATGCTTTGGGCAATTGGGAGACAGGTCTCACTTACCTGCCTGCTGATTGGAAGGGAGGAACGTTAGTGTGAAAGTAGCGAAAATTAATTCGCTATGCCACACAACAGGGTGGGATCAGGAGCCCCGAGCCCACCCTATTTTGAAGCCTATTGGAGCCTCTGGCTCTAATCACGTGCTTCAAAATACACACCCCCGCCTATCCCTGCCATTGTATTTCATGTGTCCGGCATCCTGAAAGGGGCCGGGGCACATGAATAGGGAGGGCGGTGGAGGTGTCAGGGGGGGTGGGGGGTGGCGCCCGTGCGCCCACAATGCATGAGCCGCCACTGGTAAGACATCTACAAGACAGTCCCCACCTTAAAACCATCCCGTTGAATGCGTTTCACGAAATCAGGCTTAGTTGTAGAGATATCTAGATACAGTATCTCACAAAAGTGAGTACACCCCTCACATTTTTGTAAATATTTTCTTCTATCTTTTCATGTGACAACACTGAAGAAATTACACTTTGCTTCAATGTAAAGTAGTGAGTGTACAGCTTGTATAACAGTGTAAATTTGCTGTCCCTCAAAATAACTCAACACACCCGCTGGCAACAAAAGTGAGTACACCCCTAAGGGAAAATATCCAAATTGGGCCCAATTAGCCATTTTCCCTCCCAGTGTCATGTGACTCATTGGTGTTACAAGGTCTCAGATGTGAATGAGGAGCAGGTGTGTTAAATTTGGTGTTATCGCTCCCACTGTCTCATACTGGTCACTGGAAGTTCAACACGGCACCTCATGGCAAAGAACTCTCTGAGGATCTGAAAAAAAATGAATTGTTGCTCTACATAAAGATGGCCTAGGCTATAAGAAGATTGCCAAGACCTGAAACTGAGCTGCAGCACGGTGGCCAAGACCATACAGCGGTATAACAGGACAGGTTCCACTCAGAACAGACCTCGCCATGGTCCACCAAAGAAGTTGAGGTCACGTGCTCAGTGTCATATACAGAGGTTGTCTTTGAGAAATAGATGTATGAGTGCTGCCAGCATTGCTGCAGAGGTTGAAGGGGTGCGGGGACAGCCTGTCAGTGCTCAGACCATACACCGCACACTGCATCAAATTGGTCTGCATGGCTGTCATCCCAGAAGGAAGCCTCTTCTATGGATGATGCATAAGAAAGCCTGCAAACTGTTTGCTGAAGACAAGCAGACTAAGGACATGGATTACTGGAACCATGTCCTGTGGTCTGGTGAGACCAAGATAAACTTTTTTTGTTCAGATGGTGTCAATCTTGTGTGGCAGCAACCAGGTGAGGAGTACAAAGACAATGTCGCCCTAAGGGTAGGTCAGGGTCTTTTTGATTAACACTGCCGATATGGCCATATATACGTTTCCAGAAAGGTAATTTGGTCTTTCCTACATAAAAACATCCACATTCACATTCAAGTAGGTAGACTATGCCAATGGATCGACAGTTAACATAGTGTTGAGGGAAAAACTGTTGACCATTTGGCAAAATATTATGCATATTAGATTTGTGGAGATATTTGCAATATCCACAATTCCCACATGGAAAAGTGCCCTTCAGTTGTTTATGGGACTTAGTAGTGGCAGTGTATTCACTTTTGATAAGTTTATCTCGGAGAGATGGAGCTCGTCTATATGTAACTAGAGGGTGTGTGGGGACAAAAGGTGAGAGAGATTTGTCAGTGGCAAGAATGTGCCAGTGTCTAGAAAGTATTTGAGTAATTTGATTATGCTGTTGGCAATAGTTGGTTATGATTCTCAGAGAAGTGTTGGTTTCTCTGGGAATGTTGGTAGACAGTAATGTAAAACGTGATTTGGATTTAGCTTTTTTATAGGCGTCTTTTAAAATGCTATTTTTATAACCCCGTGCTCGAGGTCTTCTGCGTAAGACGGAGGCCTCGTGTTCAAAGGAGGTCTCGGTTGAGCAGTTGCGACGAGCACGGAGGTACTGGGCAAACGGAATCGAGTTCAGTAGTGGCTACGGGTGAAAACTAGAGGCAGCCAAGATTGTATTGCCAGCTGTAGGTTTTCGGAACAGGTGGCTCTGGATGTGTCCATCCTGATCCTTGGTAAGTGTAAGGTCGAGAAAGGAAATTGAGGTATTGCTATATGTCATGGTGAATTTCAAATTTAGTGAATTAGAAGTATTTAGAAATAGTAAGAATTGATGTAATATTTCAATCGGGCCTTGCCATAAGACCAGGATATCATCAATGTAGCAACGAAAAGTCGCAATGTATTTGGTGTATGGACTGGCAGATTTGTCCAAAAATAATAACCGTTCCCACTCCCCCAAGTACAGGTTCACGTACGCTGGCGCACAGCATGTGCCCATGGCGATGCCCTGTACTTGGAGGTAGTGGGATCCATTAAATGAAAAGAAGTTATGAGTAAGTATAAATTTAAGAGCTTTGATAATAAAAGTAGATAGATCAGGAGGGTAGGTCGAGGTGGTAGATAGTATATGCTGGATTGCCAGTAATCCCAAGGAGTGAGGTATTGAACTGTACAGGGCCTCCACGTCGATGGCAACCAGGATGGTGTCGCCATCGACATGGAGGTCCGACAGGCCCTGTAGTAAGTGTGTAGTATCACGTATATATGATGGTTTACGCTGCCCAGGTGTAGCAGATCTGTCTCAGTCTCTCTGCAGAATGCCCATTCTTCCTTTTCTTGGCCTGGGAAGACATTTAAAACACCCTCCTTCTTCCCCACCACAGTGTAACTGGGAGTTGAAGTCCAAGAACCAAATATACTCTCCCTAAACTAAGGTGACCAGATGTTTAAAATGAAATCCGGGGACATATTTTTTTGGGCAAATGGTAAACTTTATTATAAGAATATTTTCCTCAAATTATATATGCAGTGCACGTGGTATGTGTTTATGGAATGATTGTATGATATATTCGTTATTTCTCACATTTTGTCCATGAGATAAAAAAAAAGATACTTCCTAGAATTTTTGGAGATATGACTACCAAATGTTATGAAGATAAGATAGAGAAAAAACAGAGTGCAGAGTTCAGGAGTGCGATACATAAAGAATGTAGGGCTAAGGAGCACTCAGGAGTGTGCTACATTAACCAAATAGAGGGCGTGCCAGGGCACACAAAGAAACTTATATCATTTATCTTTATGGCGTCCAGGATAGCGGTAGCTAGATCCTGGAGAGCACCCATGATCCCCTTCGACTTGGTGAAAGCGACATTGTCATGGATCATGATCAATGAACGCCTCTCAGCGATATTACTGGATAAACAACCAGTCTTTGATAGGGTCTGGGAACCATGGTTGAAATATCTGTCTGAAGGTTTATGAGCTGTTAGTATAGCTAAGTAGAGAACAACAGGGGTGCACTCCCCCCCCCCCCTCCTTCTTATTTTTTCCTCTTCTCTTCTTTTGTCTCTTCTTCTTTCCTTTCCTTTGTAAGTTTTTTCCCCTAGAATCTTGTAAGCGATAAGAGGCCTCATGGAGTGCGGTGGCCGAGGTCCTCCCACCCACAGCATGATCCTGTAGGGGGTGGCTGGTGGGACTCTCGCCCATCCTCTTCTCTCTTGCATGTTAATAAGTACTGTTGTGACAATCCTAGGGGCAATATATACTTAAACAGTTATAATTTCAAGTTATGATTTTCTCAATAATGCCTAACCATATATGGGTTGGGTTCAGTCAAAATTGGATGTAGTTACCTAATCACCCATGGTACACTAACCACTGTGATATTGGCGTTGGCATAATATTTTCTTAATGCCTCGTAGGCTGTGTTGGCCAAGATATGTTTCTATTTTCAGTGTTTTCAGAATGTATCTTGTATTTTCTATCTGTTAAAACCAATAAATACTATTGAAAGAGGAGTGTGCTACATAAAGAATGCAGGGCTCAGGAGTGCACTACATAAAGAATGCAGAGCTCAGGAGTGCACTACATAAAGAATGCAGAGCTCAGGAGTGCACTACATAAAAAATGCAGGGCTCGGGAGTACGCTACATAAAGAATGCAGGGCTCAGGAGTGTGCTACATAAAGAATGCAGGGCTCGGTGTGGCCTGACCGCGGTGAAGAATGGCAGCTTAATCTCAGAGCTCCCGCCGCCAGAGAGTTTCAGCTGACTTAAACGGAGGATTTTCACTAACCATCCACCCTACAAACCATGGGAACCTCTTCCCGTGGTTCTTCTGCCTCAAGATCCAGGTCTCCGAGGAGAACTAACGGCCGACTGACCCAGAATATCCCGGACATGTTCCGATCACAGGCCGGCAACATGGCGTCGCCACGAGGCCCCTCACAGCAAACAGGCCTGTCACGCGGCTCCAGCCCGCGGACCCCACCATCAGGCAACGAGATCATACTTACCCCGGCATTACAACCCAGCCTTAATGATCTCCGATCGGTTGCCACAGATATTAAGGACACCGTAACGGCAGCCCTCACGGCAGCGATCTCGGACCTACGGGTAGATATCCAGGCGATTGCGGGCAGGGTCCAAGAAGTAGAAACGATCGTCTCGACACACTCCTCAGTTTTACGCCGTTCCTGCCAAGTAGTGGACACCCACACCCTACAACTGAGGGACCTCAACCGCCACATCGGCTCTTGGACAACCGCGGAAGGCGCCACAACCTCCGCATACGAGGGATGTCGGAATCGATAGATGCGGAACATCTGCAGCACGAGGTGACCACCCTCTTCAATAACCTACTTAACAGACCGCCCGCCACCCCAATAGGCATGGAACGTATCCATCGAGCGCTTCGCGCCAGAGGGAAAGACTCTGACCCTCCTCGGTATGTTATATGCTGCATCATGGACTATCAACTGAAGGAGGAAATTCTCCGTAGAGCCCGCTCTACCAACCCTCTGCAGCACAACGAAGCAGACATCCGCCTTTTCCAGGATCTGTCAACCATCATCCTACAGCGCCGCAGAGAACTACGCCCCATTCTGGAAATCCTGTGAGCAAGGGAGATCCCGTACAGGTGGAAGTTCCCCTTCGCCCTCTCAGCATCCACCCAAGGCCGGTCTGCACTCCTCAGAGTGCCGGAAGACTTACACCGTTTTTGCACCACTCTGGAGATCCCGTTCACTGATGTCCCCAACTTGTATGCGGAATTTCGCCCTTCAACGCCCAGAAAAGCCACATCAGGAGAAGACCCCATGGAGACGCAAGCCTCCCGTTCCAGAAGACGGCGCTCCACATCCAACCCGAGGGCTACATTCCAGGCTTCCCCCCCGAACATACCGAGAGAGCCCCTCGACAGCACCGCACTCCAGGAGGGCACGACGTGATCACTGAACCACAGACATCCACCGCCTGAGCAGATAAGTTGTCCGGTACCCCCCCTCCCCCCCTCACGGAGACTGCCATACCCTCTGTCACCCAGCGCGACTGTGTAGCCATTACCCCAGCAGCCTTTGCCTTCACCTACAGCTCCAGGACTATCCCTTCAAGGCCAAACGCCTGACTCTTCCCGGGTCACACCTGCTCTCATCTTAACGATCTGCTGCTCCCCTATGACCCAACTTGTGCATGGTCAATTGTATCCTGGCTATGCTGTCTGAATGCCCTCCCCTTACCCCCCTCCCTGCATGGGACTCTTGATATTGTATTATAATGTGATATATTTACCACGCATCATCTAGACCTGCTTAGTTTTTTTTTTTTTTTTATTTGCTTCTAAACTGGTGAGTTGGTGGCCGCAGATGGGCAAGCCTCCCTCTGACATAGCTTCCTTACCCATGCCCCCATGTGCCTGTTGCGAGAACCCCCGCAACTTTAAACCCTCCTTATGTTCCGCTCGATTGATCCTTAATCGATCGGTTAAGGGAGATCATTTACAGCTCTAAAGGGGAGACATGGTTCTTTCCCTTCATGCAACTTTCTCTGACGTAAGCCAAACTCCCATCCCCAGGCTCTAGGTAGTTTGGGGTGGTGTCCATCTGCGGCCACCAACCTCACACTGTACCCTGTGGTGCCGTTAGCACATTTAAATCCTTATCTGATTGCTGGACCTTGACTCCCGATATCTGTATCGAGCCCACCCGAATGTATGAGCTTAGCCTCTCCAATCGCGAAGGCTAACACCCCAGCTCTACACTCTAACCTCGGCCTCACCTCCCTCACAGCCCAGCTTCCAAGGCCATGATCTGCTGGGCACAGACTAAGCCTAAATGCACCTCCTGCATAGGTGACAGCCAGATGCTTTTGAACTACGAGTTCTTTTGTCCCCATCCCTTCGGTTCTCTGTTAGCCCCTCCCGGTAGGCCACAGGTTGATTGTCATGGATAGAATTTGTCCAAATTGTGTGGTCTCCCCCCATTGCCCACAAATGCCCCTAGCCGACATAGGGGCTATGATTCTCATGCAGATTCGCCAGATGTAACTTACTGCAATGATGGCTCCCTAACCATTCTATTAGGTGACAACATTAAGCACACATTCAGTACAACTGGATGCTGTATCTACTCCTCTACTTGAACCTCCCCTATTTTGGTAATGCATATTATCTCTCATGGCGGCGTATAGCTGCTAGTCAACCAACACACTCCACTCTTCACCGGTCTCATCCAACCCCCACTCAGTGGACCCACCACTAGACTGGTATTGTCCACTAAATCTCTTTGGTACCACTCGGAAACACCACGTTTGTTTCCTCGGATTTGCAAGCAGGTTCTTGCGAATCACCGAACTCCCCTCCCTCTACTTGGCCTACACTTATAGGACTCTTTGAAACTAAAGCTCAACTAGCTCTGTACATATACCATCACCCGGTCACCCTCTATCTCCCCTCTCTACAAACCCGACCTCACTTTTCACCGTGTGCCTTTCACCTACTGACTCCTCAGTTTATCTCATAGACCCTACGACCAGACCATCCGAGTCTTCCTCCTTCATGACCCAAGTACCTGATTTCATCCCACGTTTATACAGGACTCGACTGTTACCCATCCCCCATTAACCCTCCCCACTATGGCGACTCCCAAACGCAGCCCTACCAACACTAAAATCACAATTTTATCTCTTAACATCCGGGGACTCAACACCCCCGAGAAACGATCCCGAGCCCTTCTCTCCCTCCACAGACAAAAGGCAGATATAGCTTTCCTTAAGGAAACTCATTTTAGGACTGATTCCATCCCCAAACTTTCCAGCCCCCAATTCCCAACCTCTTTTAACGACACCAACCCAACGGCAAAAACCAAAGGCGTGTCCATACTGATAGCGAAAAACTGCCCTTTTCAAGTCAAAGACACATGCACAGACGTGGAGGCACGTTTTATATTCGTTAAAGGCTATCTTAATGGCAAGCCCATGACTTTAGCTAACGTATACGCCCCCAACACCAGGCCAGGTCTCATTCTTTGCTACCACGCTGAACCGTCTCTCCACATTCCAAGAGGGCATGCTCGTTCTTGGAGGCGACTTTAATGTCGCCCTCAACCCGACCCATGACACCTCAACAGGCACTTCCACTATGCCGTATGCAGCACTCAAATCAATTAAGAAAAAATTACGGGAATTAGCAGTACATGACTCATGGCGTACACTCAACCCTAATAGGAAGGACTTCACATACTTTTCAACTCCACACAACCGTTATTCCAGATTGGATTACCTCTTTCTCTCGCAAACAGACTTGCCAGCCCTATCTTCAGCCGCAATCCACCCCATGTTCCTGTCAGATCACCACCCCATCTCTCTGACGTTGAACGTCTCGTAAACCCCCCCAAGTCTCCGATATGGTGCCTAGACCCTTCTCTGCTCACAGACGATACTATTACGACCAATATCTCAAGACGCTTACAAATGTACTTCCGGGAAAATTGCTCCACTGACATCTCGCCTATGGTAGTATGGGAGGCACACAAGAGTACTATCAGAGGTGAACTCATAGCAATTTTGGCCAAACGGAAGAAAGACAGAACTGCACATATTGCCGCACTGTCCGATACAATAAGTCAACTGGAACGTACACACAAAAATTCATTAGCCCTAGACACCCTCTCAGACCTCATCCAGGCCCGTACTGAACTATTGGAAGCCTTGAATAAGCAAATAAGAAGAAAATACATTCTCTCCCACAAGACTTTTTATGAATATGGCAACAAGTCAGGTAAACATCTAGCTAGAGCACTCAAAACAAAGAAAGCCTCCATGACCATACACTCCATAACAACCTTGCAAGGCCAAAACATGGTATCTAACGACCAGATAGCACACCAATTTGTCCAATACTACACCCGTCTGTACAACCTTCACCCCACCGACCCCCATAGGGACGATAGACCCCGTAAGCAATTGATCACAGACTTCCTAGACCAGTATTGTTCACGCCCCTTACCAGACGAAGAAGCTACTGACCTAGAACGACCAATCTCGTCAGAAGAAGTAGACGCAATGCTTAAGCAATTGAAACTGGGTAAAAGTTCGGGCCCAGATGGACTAACGACAGCTTATTACAGAACCTTTGTGACAACATTGAAACCCCACTTTCTGACCGCAATTAATTCCCTCTCTTCAGACAACCCCCCGCCCGCGATCTTTTGACAGCACACATTACTGTTATTCCGAAACCGAACAAAGACGCCTCCTTAGTAACAAATTATCGCCCAATTTCCCTCTTAAATGTGGACCTCAAGATCTACGCAAAAATTCTGGCCAATCGTCTCTTGCCTCTCCTCCCCAGCCTCATCTCCCTAGACCAAGTGGGTTTTATACCGGGCAGAGAGGCAAGAGACAACACCATCAAAGCCATCAACATTCACCACTGGCTTACCTCCTCCCACCAACAAGGATTCTTCCTTTCCCTGGATGAGGAGAAGGCATTCGACAGAGTGGCCTGGGACTACATGTCAGCAGTTCTCCAAAAAATTGGTATACGCCATCGCATGCTACAATTTATTATGGCCCTCTATTCCTCCCCTACCGCAAAAGTGCGGGTCAATGGCCACCTGTCGAATGCCTTCTCCATATCGAAAAGGAACCCGCCAAGGCTGCCCCCTGTCCCCCCTAATTTTTATTCTCACCCTAGAACCCCTACTCCAACGTATACGTGCCAATCCAAATATCAAAGGAGTCACTATTTCAGATGTAATGTATAAATTATCGGCGTTCGCAGACGACATCCTTCTATTCCTCACGGATCCACATATCACCCTGCCCAACTTACTTACAGACCTTCAAACATTTAACAATCTTTCCAATCTCCAAATAAATTTTTCCAAATCAGAAGCTATGAACATATCCCTACAGTGGGACGCACTAGCACTCTGCCAAACCAACTTCCCGTTTAAGTGGAATCGGGATGCCATTACTTACCTGGGGATTAATCTCCCCTCCCACCTTTCAAACCTATACTCGAAAAACTATGTCCCTATACTTCAGCGCATTCAGAAAGACTTGAAAGCTTGGTCAACAGGCATCTTCTCTTGGTTTGGTCGGGCTGCAATACTCAAGATGAACATTCTCCCAAGGATACTGTATATCATGCCAACAATCCCGATCAAATTACCTCAGGCTTTTTTTTCCTCCTACCGCAAAGCCTGCAGCGACTTTCTCTGGTACAAAGACCGTCCTAGGCTCAGTCATGACAGACTGACACTTCCCAAACTAAAAGGAGGTATAAGCCTCCCTGATATCTCCAAGTACCACTCAGCATGTCAACTAACTAGAGTCATAGATTGGAATGTCCATACTCACTCAAAAGCATGGACTGCACTTGAAAATGCATTTACCCCAATCCCCGTTCGCCAACTACCCTGGATCGCACCAATTCGTATCCCCCTACCCTGTAAAATACACCCACTTATAGGTAACACTTTACAGACATTCCAGAAGGTATGCAGATCCCAACATTTTTCATCTCACCAGAGTCCTCTGACACCCTTAAGACACAACCCGAACTTCCCAATTGGCTCTTTGGATGCCTTTCTTGCAGACTTCTGGCCACACGAAGACGTGCAAGCGAGGCACTTTTTCTCTAGAGGCTCTTTTCTCCCCCTCTCCGACATACCCTCGAGAGACATAGACCGCTCTTGCCCTCGTTGGACATATTTCCAAATTAGACACTACCTTAATGACCCTCGCAGACGACTTGCCTTCTCCAGACGACTTACCCCGTTTGAGACATTGTGCACAAAACGGGAACCGCAAAGACACACGATCTCAGAAATCTACTCCCTACTTTTTTCTGACCACAACGCTAAGTCGAACGCTGCTACCCTGAGTTGGGAAAGGGATCTATCCATTAACCTATCAGTAGAGGCATGGGAAAGGATCTACACTCACATGCATAAAGGCTCGACTAATGTGACAGCGCAAGAAAACAGCTTCAAAATCTTTACCCCGCCGTGTCACCTAAGTGTTGTCGCTGCTCTGTAGACGACGGCACTATGCTACACATATGGTGGTCCTGTCCATTAATCCAGCCGTTCTGGAAAGAAGTCCAGCGCCTTACCACCAGAATCACTACATATCATATCGAACTCTCCCCTGCCCAAATGCTTCTCCACCATTCCCCTATCCCCTTTAAACACTACCACCGATCCCTTACACTACATTTGCTCAATGCAGCAAAATGATGTATCCCCGTGGTTTGGAAATCGTCCAAACCCCCTACTATCGCAGACTGGCTCAGACGTGTTGCTAAAATTGGGGAATTGGAAGACTTAATACACCAATCCAAAGACAAACCCACCAAATTTCTGACTGTATGGGCCTGCTGGCACCATTTCACAACGACCGAAGAATATAAAACACTCATTCTCCCCAGACAAACTTCTACCCAATGATGACCAAGTGAAGGAGGAAGACTCCACGCCTACGCTACACCATTCCAATCTACCCTCCCACTTACCCTTGACACTCTACACTACCCCTTCTCCAGGGAAGATAAGTGGATGACCTCCACTTCCTGCTATACTCCCATCATTCTGCACCCTCCCACATACCCACCCTCTCTCGTCATCTTACACTCGCCCGGGACCCGGGTGATGTGTACACTATACCCTCTCCGAGCATACTAGAGTGAGGATGCTAGTGGTCCGTGACTGCATCCCCACTGCCGTTAGCTCCTACCACTTAAGGAGAGAAGGTACTCTAGACCCCTTGCTCTTACCAACACAATAGACACGTGAATATTGCTGTTAAGTACAACGTGTATATTCTAGAAAACTCTGGAATTTGGGGCCGTTTGCCCCGTCCTTCTCGATATACTGGTTTCTTGTTTTTGTTCAAGATTTGACGTCCTTTTCCTACTTTAGCCGAATTTATTCAGAAAATGTATTGCTCTAATGCCCTTTTCTATGTATCGGCAACAGTTGTCTTTCCGTTCATGTATATTACATTTTAATGTTCTGTAATGTAATAATGTACAATCTGTGTTTAACTTTCAATAAACTTTTTCTTGAAAAAAAAAATTGAAATAGATTGAACTCAATTCTCAAGACACATATTGGTTGCCATCATCCCCATAACTGGTATAGGAAAAAACCTCTAAAGGTGGGACTATACCGGCAACTAGATAAACCATATAGGCTACATGAGATAATTTTATAAATTTATTTTACAAAGTAGAAAAACATACAGAAATTTTAGAAAAAGTTCTTTAAAAACAATATGACAAATGGTACAAAATGATATGCATATCTGAAGTAGGTGAAGGTGTAGAATTCCGACGCGTTTCCAAATGGCTGAAAATATGCCTATCTTCCCCAGGGAATTATAGTCACCATCTACAGAATATCAAGACATGTCAATTATATAAAGAGAGAGAAATTCCGTACCCCATTTTAACATAGAGTAGAGAAACATATATTGCATAAGAGTGTACATAAATACTCAATATGTATAGATAATACACTATGAATAATACACTTACATAGTCAAATATAGCATCACATGTATAGCATTGCCTCCCATTCACTTTCCGAGAAGAAAAGACGTCCAAAAGTTGGCAAGGGACAAAGGTCACATTCCCATACTCTCTACAAGATGGTACGAATGAAAAAATTCCATACATCTAATGCCATAAAGACCTAAAAACCACCAAAGGAGAAAAAGGGGAGTGTATAAAAAACCTGGATGTAAAATTAGAGAGAGCGTGGCAATCTTGGGAAAAGAACCCCCAATATATCACACCTTTGTCTCATATAGATAACTCACCCTGGGGTCCATAATACAAGGGTCCAAGGTGGAGAAATTCCAGGAGAAACTCCCAAGATGTCCCAGAGGTGGAGAGCAGTTCACACAGCACAATGCTGTGGAGCGGAATGACGCCATATACCATCTCAGGTGTCCTTTTATAGATGGAGAAAGACTCTGTCCCGCCCCAGTGGGTGTACCCAGGTGACGTCAGACGCAAAAGCGTCCGGCGTCATACCGTATAGACCCGCCCCTTGGGCTGCGTCCTGTCCCTAATGGGAAGGGAAAGGAATCCAGATGATGTGGGCGGCGTGGATGGGTGCGCGCGCCGCCGTCCGCATCTCGGGGGAGCGCCGCGCACAAGGCGTCAAAAGACGTCCCTGCGTCTTTCCTATACCAGTTATGGGGATGATGGCAACCAATATGTGTCTTGAGAATTGAGTTCAATCTATTTCAATTTATTCAGGGTGGAAAATACACCTATACCTCATTCATGAACTCATTTCCTTGACACAGCCCTAATACTAAACAATTAAGAGTAATTAGATTTAGTTCATAATCCCTTAGAAATCAGGTGGTTCCTATATCTGATCTTCAGCTAGGGGGATCTTTTTTCTTATCTAGACACTATTTCTTCTCCTTATTTGGGGAGTGTCACTTATTTATTCTTTCACTTTTTTCCAGTACCTTTTTCAGATGGATAATGAGGTATTTAAGGGAACGGGGAATATGGGGGACCTGCAGGGGAGGGAATGGGATGATCTTATGGCAAATATCCATTGCAACTATCAAGGAAAAGAACAAACTTCCTCAAATCTGACTGCTTTGTTTTCAAACCTCACCAAGGTGTTGGAAAGAAAATCAGCCTTGCATTGGCATATCCACTCCTTGGAGAGATACATTCGTGAAAACATCAACCCTATCGGCCTACGCATACAGATTTTTCCAATTCTGGAAAATATCTCCAAGGAGCTTAGAATTAACTGGGAGAGCAAGTTAAACGATTGCTCTAGAAATCTTATGTTATTATTGCAGAATGAGTACAAGTCACAACTAGTAACAATGAATGATGAGATTGGATCTCTTTATACACGGCTTACTCCTTTGAAGAGTCATGAGGACTATAATAAATCAGAAATTAAATTAAGAGAACATTTGGAAACTTTTGGCAAACAAATTTTGATCAAAAAAGAGAAAAAATATTGGAGAGACAAAAATGCTTTTGGAGAGAACCGTGCCTATAAATGGAATATAGATAAAAAATTTAAAAATTCTAAAACGACCCGAAAAATTAAAAAGGGTCAAGTTGATGATCTGTTCAAATCAAATGACGATCTGTCAGATACACCCTCTAACTCCTCCTCCTCAGTCTCCTCCCACACAGGCCGGCAATCTGGGAAAAGGAAAAGTTTGTTCCCCAGACAACAGGATATGGAAGGTGAGGTCCATCAACTACCTAAAAAATCGGCTACTGATCTCCATATGGATCGGGATGGTAAGACAGGCACTACTGCAAAAAATTCAACAGGTGGAATTCTTAAAAACAATCCTTCTAATCGTACTGTTAAAAATAATAAAAAGGACCAAGGAGCGATCCCTAAAACCCAACGTACACAACTAGATGATTTTTTAGACCGGAACCGGATCTTACAGATCCCTCCGTTACCCATTCCACCGACACAAACAGGAATTCTCCAGTCAGTGGTAACTCAGATAGAGACGGAGCCCATCACGGTCAAGGGTCTAGTGAAGGAGGTCTAAATATTATAAATTTGTCCTCCTACACACTTTCGAAATATGAGCAGGAAGTACTATCTTTAGGGTTATCCTTTTGTCCTAATAAGAGCTCAGACGTCTTTGAGGTGATCAAGGACATCCATCTTTTTGCTCGAAATTTGTTTTACAAAAGTCTTTATAAAAAACAAACCAAAAAAGAAGGTGATTTACCACCCAATTTGAAAGCAGCAGATTTTAAAGCCTTGAGGGACCTCAACCTCCTTTTATTGGAAAGTGGGGCTTGGGATGAACAAGAGGATGATCCTCTTGACAGTGAGGGGAGTGAGGAGGAGGAAGAGGAGGGTGTTACATATGAACCAAAAAAGTTTAAACGCAGATCACATGTTTTTCCACAACTTAATCAGAATCCAGCTTTGGCATTATTTGTTAAACAAACTGCCAAAGATTTGGAAAAATTAAGAGAAGATTTAGGACAACAAAACCTAAATGTGGGCCAAAGGAAAGCACTTCAATCTCTTAAAAACAATTTTGACATTACAATTAAGAGTTCCGATAAGGGAGGAAATATCGTAATCATGAACAATTCAGATTATGAAAATATGGTCCTCAGAATACTCAATGACTCGAATTGTTACAAACCAATTGCCCCCTCGTTGGTGGATAAATACAACCAAGACTTTTATGTACTGGTTGATGAGTCCTTCAACGTGGGGACAATTACTCGAGAAATCTGGGACTTCATTAGAACCAGATACCCTAGATTACCCACTCTATATGCTCTCCCCAAAGTGCATAAGAGTCTCAAAAAACCACCGGGAAGGCCCATTGTGTCGGGCAATGGATCCATCACTGAAGGAATCAGTCAGGTCATTGATGACCACCTGAGACCCCACGTCATGGATCTACCATCCTATACTAAGGATACCATCCATCTCTTACAGATCATTGAAGAGCTGACTATCCCAGAGACGGCGATCCTAGTGACCATTGATGTGGAATCACTTTATAATAGCATTCCACATGATCTAGGAATCATGGCAGTAGATAGGGTTTTAAAACAAAGAACTACGACAGATTGGAAATTCAATTCCTTTATTGTCCAGATGTTGGACTTTATTCTCCGACACAATGTCTTTGTTTTCAAGAATTCCCACTACCTCCAGGTACAGGGAGTAGCTATGGGGACGTGTTGTGCGCCCTCATATGCGAACCTGTACCTGGGGGAGTGGGAAAAATACTTTTTGGCAAGTGAGCATGCGTCGATGTACACCTGCCACATTTTAATGTGGCAGAGGTACATCGACGATGTCTTTATTATTTGGGACGGCTCCGAGAAACAATTATTAGAATGTTTGGAGCTTATGAATGACAATGCCTACAACTTGTTTTTCACTATGAGTTTTGACTACAGTGAGACGCACTTCTTGGATATTTGTATTAAAAAAGCCCCTAACGGAAATCTAACTAGTAGGTTGTTTCGGAAGGAAACTGCCGGCAACACCCTGCTTCACGCAGACAGTTTCCATCCACCTCCACTAAAAAGATCCATCCCCTTTAGTCAATTCCTCCGGATCAGAAGGAATTGTACGGAGGAAGAGGATTTCCAGAGAGAAAGTGATGGACTAACTTTAAGACTATTAGATAGAGGCTATACTAAAACATGCCTTAAAAAAGCCTTTAATAGGGTCAAGGCTCTCACTAGGAAAGATCTTCTATTTAAAAAGAAGAAAAAGAATGTTGATGATAACACCCGTATTATATTGCGGTTCTCAAATGAGCATGAGAGGATCCGCAAAATCATCAACAAGAATTGGTCAATCCTCACGGATGATCCAGTTGTAGGCACTTTGGTCTCACCCCGTCCTCTGATCTCTTATAGAAAGACGGTTTCAATTGGCAATTTAGTCACACAAAGTGAATATAAAGGAATTTCTAGAAAGGATCCATGTAGGAACTTTGGAACTTTTCCATGTGGAAACTGTGCTCAATGCTCAGTCATTGGGCAAAGGACCACACTGACGCTGCCAAATGGGGTAGACTTCTCCCTGAGACACTATGCTTCTTGCCAGACTCAGGGGGTGGTGTACCTCATGCAGTGTCAGTGTGGTTCCTTCTATGTAGGTAAGACCAGACAAAAACTCTGTAAGAGAGTTGAAAAACATATGCATGACATGAAGATCTGCAATCTATATTTGCCTTTGGGGGAAACACAACTATAGATTGCCGAAAGTGAATTTTACTGTCCTTGACAGATTGCACATTCCAATTAGAGGAGGAGATTGGAACAAGGTTCTTCTTCAGCGGGAAATGCGTTGGATTAGAACCTTGAAGGCAACCACCCCACCAGGTTTAAACGAGGTGGAAAGCTTTAGACCATTTTTGGATGGCTACAGCTCGGGAAAAACTGATTGAATTATTGATGGAGATGGCTCTAGGCTCCCTCCATTCAATTGATATAGAACAACAATCACATTTTATATAACTCCTTCTTTATTCATTCCTTAACCCTCAGGTCACTCAGTTTAGTGATACTTTAGTGATACTCTCTGTCTCTATCTTTAGTAATTTACTGGGCTGGGTGAATGGTTCAGTTATGGGGGTTTTTTATATCTGTCCATGTTGGACAATATTTGTAAATGCATGCTTTGATCCTACAATTGTAAATGGTTTTGCCTCTGGGGAGTTTTACTCACCGAGAAATAGAAATATTGATGTTCCAATTCTTTGTCTGGCAGGGGTCTCCGAGTGCCCTTCCCATACTCTCTACCTGGCATCTCAACCCCAAATAGACCCATAGTCTCCCTATCCCGTGATGATGGGCATCGCGGGATTTTTTCCTTTTAGGGGGGCAGTCCCTTCAATTTCCATCTTTGATGGTTTGGAGGTCATTCTGGGTCCTTTGGGGTAGGGGTTACGCTGGGGTTCAGGAATTATTTTCCTGGTCCCTAGATGTATATTCCCCGTTTTTGTCTTGCCAGTGGTTTTAGTCCTTAATGTTGCTTTGCTTTGGGGGATGGAGGGTCTTCACCCACTAATGCGCCTGGGCCCCTATAAGGCGATGGCGCTTTGGATGGGGGGATCACCCCCTTCTTTTACCCCCACGCAAATACTAACTCCCTCCCAGCTTAGATCCTCCATCCCCACACTATTACAATCTGGCGCGGAACATTTCCGTTTTTCTTTGGGGATATGGGGGACTCATCTCCCAGTTGTTTCCTTCTCCATGTCCCACCCTCCTTGTCCAGAATTGGGCAAGGGGGATGGTTGTGGGTTTGGGTGACTTGCGCGGTTGCCTGCGCTCCGGGTAGTTTACGACCCTGTCCCATGCAGATTACCCTGCGCATGTGCACCTTCATACTAGGCGCCTGCGCCACAGACGGACCATCCCTGGCTGGGTTCCCCACATCGCGCATGCGCACATCACAATGCGCAATGTTTCTGTTTGGTGCAGGGACGTCTTTTGACGCTCCCCCGAGATGCGGACAGCGGCGCGCGCGCACCCATCCACGCCGCCCACATCATCTGGATTCCTTTCCCTTCCCATTAGGGACAGGACGCAGCCCAAGGGGCGGGTCTATACGGTATGACGCCGGACGCTTTTGCGTCTGACGTCACCTGGGTACACCCACTGGGGCGGGACAGAGTCTTTCTCCATCTATAAAAGGACACCTGAGATGGTATATGGCGTCATTCCGCTCCACAGCATTGTGCTGTGTGAACTGCTCTCCACCTCTGGGACATCTTGGGAGTTTCTCCTGGAATTTCTCCACCTTGGACCCTTGTATTATGGACCCCAGGGTGAGTTATCTATATGAGACAAAGGTGTGATATCTTGGGGGTTCTTTTCCCAAGATTGCCACGCTCTCTCTAATTTTACATCCAGGTTTTTTATATTTGACTATGTAAGTGTATTATTCATAGTGTATTAATAAAGATTTATGTACACTCTTATGCAATATATGTTTCTCTACTCTATGTTAAAATGGGGTACGGAATTTCTCTCTCTTTATATAATATTGAATGTAGATGGGCTCGGGAGTGCGCTACATAAAGACTTCAGATATGCATATCATTTTGTACCATTTGTCATATTGTTTTTAAAGTTTTTGTATGTTTTTCTACTTTGTAAAATAAATTTATAAAATTATCTCATGTAGCCTATATGGTTTATCAAGTTGTATAAAAAACTGTTTGTGCTCTTCAGCCTACCCAAGATACCTATCTGCAGCCCGTCAGAGTTCCCGAGTACCTATCTGCAGCCCGTCAGAGTTCCCAAGTACCTATATGCAGCCCATCAGAGTACCTGTCTCCAGCCCAGAGTAATCGATTACCTGTCTCCAGCCAAGAGTGCCCAAGTACCTATCTGCAGCTGATCAGAGTGCTCGAGTATCTGTCTCCAGCCCAGAGTACCCAAGTACTTACATGGAGTCCATCAGAGTACACGAGTGCCTGCCTCCAGCCCATCAGAGTACCTAAATACCTATCTGCAGCCCATCAGAATACTTATTTGCAGTCCATGCCTCATAGAATATATGTTGGGGTGTTTGCTTTCCAAAATGGGGTCATTGTCCTGGTGCTCCAGGGCCTTCAAAAGTGTAATAGGTAGATTAGATTGTAATTTATGCTCCTAGAACATCTGAAGGTGCTCCCTGTATGTTGGGCCTCTGTATGTGGCCAGGCTGCGTAAAAGTCTCACGCATGTGGTATTGCCCTACTCAGGAGGAGTAGTAGAATGTGTTTTGGGGTGTAATTTTTGCTATGTACATGCTACGTGTTAGAAAAATCATATAAATTGACAACTTTGTGTAAAAAAAAAAAAAAAACGTTTTAATTTTCTTTCCACGTTTTCCAAAAACTTTTGGGAAAAAATGACAAGTTCAAAAGACTCATTATGGGGTTGAAGGGGTACACAGTCAACCTTCCTAAGGTCACAGAGAACTAAGGCCCCTGTGGCTCCCTCAGATACCCAGAAGCCCTTTTGAGGCCAAGCCCACCCAGAAGGCGGTTGGAGCCAGGCTGCTAAAATTGGCCCATTTCTGGCAAGACCAATGCCAAGATGGCTGGTTCAGTCCACAGTGGTGTAAGGCCATTATTGGCTGTTGAAACGGCAGCCTCCAGAATACTCCTTAACCCCCACCAAGACAACCCAGTCAGCCCTGAAGTTAGCAGCTCTTCAGGAGTACATAGACAAAGGGGGATTGTATCAGTTCCGGCCTGTCAGAGGTTTACAGGCTTCTACTCGCCACTCTTTCTGGTCCAGAAAAAGACGGGGGGCTTCAGACCAGTGATCAATCTCAAGAAGCTGAATCCAATTTATCTGGATAGAGAGTGTAACAAGGGGTTCAATTGTGTGTTACATTTATTAATTTATTGACAGGTTCATTCATAAATTTACCCTTCAGATTTGTTGAAGTACAATTAAAACAACACATGACACAAGTAGTATAGTAATAGAAGAGATTTACTTAGCTTTGATTAAAGATGTATTACAGATGATAAAATACAGATAAATACAGCATTCAATCCAAGGAACCCCTCAACTTCTGAAGTCATCAGAAAGTTCTGGAAGTCAAGAGTCTCTTCAATCTCCAGGCACATTCATTCCATGTCCTGGAAGAGGTTCTGAGCTATTCTCTATTGTCTAACCTTTTATATGTGTACCACTTACGCTCGAAGGAGCGTCGGGCTTACCGATTACCTCCACCAACTCGTAACTCGTTGTCCTTGTCTACGGGTTCCCAGGGTTGATGACCCAGTAACTGTAGAGACCGACACCTAAATTCCTTTTTAGGATTTTATTTTGCTTAAAACAATTGAACAAACGCAGTCTCTAAGTTGGGAATAGAGGGTATAAGGATAAAGTTTAGCTCAGGTGCTTGGAACTGCGGACTTCAATTAAAGTCTCTCTCTGTACATAATCCAGGGAATAACCACTCGCAACTGGATTCTTTAACTGCTGGATAAATCCTTCAGCTTGGATCTAGCAGCCAACAGTAATTCTAGCTTTGTAAAGTCTCTCACACAGACTAGGTTAAAAAGCTTGGTTGTAACCGGAAGGTAATGGTAGGAACTTTTCTTACTGTACCAGAATCTTTTAGCCGGTCCGGCGATACCGTAAGAAATTGTGGATTCAATCAATGTCCATGGCAGCTCAGCTTCCAGGCTCTTACCGAGCAGCCAGCCACGTGCGTGGCTCTCTTACTAGACATGTGCAATTCGTTTATTTTTTTTCCTTATTTTCGTTTTTTTTCCTTATTTTCGTTCGTTCGTTTTTGTACGAATGAACGAATCATTCGAATCGTACGAATCCGAAAAACAACGAAAATCCGAAAAAAAATAATTAGAAACAACGAATGTACTAATGAAGAAAATCCGAAAAACTAAAACGAACGAAAAAATTCGTACATTCGTAACTTTTTTTTTTTTGTTGAATTGGTAATTTTCCGTGTGCCTTACATTGGTGCTGCTAAACGTGCTTTGAATGGATTGAACAAAAAAATTCGTACATTCGTAACTTTTTTTTTCGTTTCGTAACTTTTTTTTTTTTTTTTTCGATTTGTAATTTTCCGTGTCTCTATTGAACCAAAAAATTCGTACATTCGTAACTTTTTTTTCGATTCGTAACTTTTTTTTCAATTCGTAACTTTTTTTTCAATTCGTAACTTTTTTTTTTTTTTTTTCGATTTGTAATTTTCCGTGTCTCTATTGAACAAAAAAATTTGTACATTCGTAACTTTTTTTTCGATTCGTAACATTTTTTTTTCGATTCGTAACTTTTTTTTTCGATTTGTAAATTATTAAAATGTAATAATAGCATACACATTACATCAAATTATGAATTATGCTCCGATTACGAATCTACGAATGTTACGAATGTTACGAATGTTACGAATAAATACGAATGCGTTCGAAAATTAAACTAACGAAAAAACGAATCAACGAAAAAATAACTCTTATGAATGTACGAATCGTTACGAATACGAACACCGATGACTAACGAATGTACGAATCGTTAAGAATCCGAACAACGACGACTTACGAATGTATGAATCATTACGAATCGACGGAAACGAAAAAAACGAAATGAAAAAAAACGATTTTTTTTTTTTTTCGGAAACGAAAAAAAACGAAACGAAAATAAACACATTTTTTTGTTGTGCACATGTCTATCTCTTACTGAAGAGTCCTTAGACACCTTAGAATCCTCCTTCCAGTTACTGCGCCTCGAACTAGCCAGTTCGGAGGCTCGGAAATGGATGGATCCGCACCCCAGGCCATGAGGGCCTCTGGGGGCTGGTCAGGAGGACCAGGACCATGGAGTCAGCAACAACTTGTGGGCCGGAACTCCGAACCACGTGACTTCAGCACCTTAAGTACCCTCTCCCGGAATACAGAGCAGACAAACGCGCCCACTGATTGGCTCCGAGAAGAGATTGGTACCCAATGCGTCCAACCAGACTGCGTTCTAAGGCCTCTCACAGGTGCAAACCCCACATATGACCAGGCAGAACCTCAATACAGCCCAGCCAAACTGATGCCAAAGCATAATTTAGAACAATTAACCCCAAAACTCAATTACAGTTCTGAGCAAAAACTAAATTTAAAGACATAGCGCATACTCATCAGGAGTACCGGCGCTACATATGTTTGAAAGAAGTCGCAAAGAAGCTGCTAACAAAAGAATAGCCATAATGGTCCTAACACAATGTGACCATCTGTGAGTTTAGAAAGATCAATGTATGCTGAAATGGCACAGAGTATACAGAAATATATATATATGAAGATTACACAGAAGTAATCACCTTAAAACTATCATAGTCAATAATGTCTAATACCAAGTTCTTTGTAAATTAATTATGACTATAGACCAGGGGTGTCCAAACTTGAACGTGAACATGCGTGAGGGCCGACCATTTTGCCTGACATTCTTTGAACCATTAAAATTAAATTCAATTAAAATATATAAAAAAACTAGCAGTGTGTACCAGGCTATTGGCTGTACTGCAAGACTGTCAGAGTTGAGAAGGTGAGTTACTGGCCTCTCAGTGCATGTCCTGAAAAATGTGTCTAAAAGTTGTCACTTGGATTGAGTGTGTAGACACGTTAAAAAAAAAAAAAAAAAAAACTTCATTAAAAGTTGGTTTGAATTATTAAACACTCCTGGCACTCCTTGTAGGCAGTTCCATGCTTGCCAGTATCCATATCTGAACCTGAAAATTTCAAGGCAATAAGTTCAAAAGTTCCAAGCAGCTCCATCCACACACAGGGTGCTGCGGTACCACCAAGACACTTGCAAAGACTACTTAACTATGAAAGGTTTGATAAAACTAGGTGAAATGCTAGTTGATTAGGTGACTTATCTTATTATCCCCTGAAAAATCCCAGAGCGCCTCTCACTGCAAGGATGACCTCGGGCGTGATGTGCCTGAGCCTGCTAGGATGCTGATAGCGTGCAGTGCCGCTGCCAATCACCGCCGCCAATCACAGGCACTGAGACACTGAGAGCTCTGCAGCTGTGGACCAGGAAATGGCTCAGTGCCTGTTATTGGCGCTCCTCGCTGTCAGCTTCCCAACAGGCTTTGGAAGACGCCCCAGCAACACGCCCCAGCTCATCCTTACAGTGAGAAGCACTTAGGGATTTGTCAGGGGATAAGAGAATATATATTAATTAAAAAAAAACTGAGCTCATCCTTACACTGTGCGGAGCTTGGGGGCCACAAAAATTATAAAAGCATATTGTAAGTGGGGGCCGTATAAAACGACATGCGGGCCGCAACTGGCCCACGGGCTGGACTTTGGACATGCCTGCTATAGACCCATACTACAGAAAGATTCAAGATGGAGTCTCTCCATACCATAATCAAGGTTATTCAACCAGGGGACTGGATGATTTGCCTACCTGCATGTCCTGATCTTTCAGTCATACCAGCAGCACCTCAGATTTGTGTGCGGGACAGACATTATCATGTCTATCTAGGGACTCAGTTTAATACTCGGGTGGCCGCAGTTTCCTTGCCTCTTCAGAATCTCCCCAAAATCAGCGAGAAATTCCAACATATGCTGCACCAGTAATGTCAACATCCAAGTGCATGAGTCTTCTCGGGACGATGGCTTCATGTATCCTGATGATCCCCTGGGCTCACTGGAAACTCAGAGTTTTCAAACAAGGCTTCCTAAACCAGTGGAAAAAGGCTCACCTTGCCCAGCCAATCAGGATCACCAAACAGATGCACCAGAGTCTCTGGTGGTGGACATGACAAGAAACACTAGTACAGCATCGTCCATTAGAGCCGCAGCCATGGATCATTGTTATCACAGATGCCACGCAGCAGGGTGGGGCACCACCTGCGAACAACGCAAGATCCAGGGCAGATGGGAATTTCCCACTCAGGGCCTAGTTTGCAACATACTGGAACCTCGAGCAGCATTCATGGCGTTAGCCACCTTGCTGCCTCACATACAGGGTCACCCAGTCCTGCTCCATCTGGACAACATAGTAGCAGTGTCCTACATTCAGCAACAAGGAAGGAGACACTGTTAATCCATTTTGAGAGAGGTGGAGCATATCACGACATTAGCACAATATCTTCCAGATTTGAGGGCCATATACCTTCCAGGCTGTCAGAACTTGAAAGAGGATCGCTTATCCAGACGATTCAAGGATCCCAATGAGTGGTCCCTTCACCCCAAATTTTTTAAACAGATTGTGCATGAGGAGGGGTGTTTGCAGCTGGATCTTTTCGCCTCATCAACCAACTGCAAGGTGAGCCGGTTCCTCTCATGCTATCCACATCCTTAGGCGGAGGGGACAGATGCCTTGACCCATCCTTGGGTTGTGCAACTGGCCTATGCCTTCCCTCCAATCTCTCTGATCTTGAAATTACTGAAAAGATTGTTGGCAGAGAATCTGACAGTCATTGCTGTATTACCCTACTGCCCTCGCAGATCATAGTTCTCTCTGGCAATGGATGTCAGCATGTGTCCACCGATCACTCTGCCGGTGACGCCTAATCTCCTGTGGCAGGGGGAAATTCTACATCCAAAACCATCACAGCTGGCCTTAGCAGCCTAGGGATTGAAAGGCAGAGTTAGGATGTTCTCCAGAGGTTATTAGAACCTTACAGAGTCCCAGAAAAGGGCCAACCAATTCCATATACTGCAGAATAGGGGATAGGTTCATGAGCTTTGCAGCTGGTTGTCAGTCTGACCCCAGTGACCCAAATGTGTCGCACGTCCAGCCTTTCCTGCAATCCGGATTGGATTGGGGGCTCAGCCTAAGTTTGCTTAAGGTACAAGTTTCAGCCATCTTGGCTTTTACCCAAAGAAAATGGGCAGCGAGCCTGCCGGTGGAGTGCTTCATGAGAGCAGTGCTTAGACTACGCCCTACCAAGAGAAATAGGTCCCCTCATTGGAACCTGGCAATAGTCCTCAATTTTCTGGCAAACCCTCCATGTGCCCCAATGGAAAACTATCCTTTATGGCATATCACCTTAAAAACGGCTTTCCTAATAGCTATAACTTCAGGGGGAAGGATGTCAGAACTCCAAGCATTGGAGGCAGCTGAACCTTATACCATGTTCTTCCCAGACAGGGTTGTGCTGAGACCATTGGATCACTTTGTCCCAAAAGTGACTTCAAAATTTCATCTCTTTAGTGAATGGGTGCTTCCAGCCTTCCCAGCAGAATCAGGTCCTGACCTGCATGAGTTGGACATTTCAAAAGTCCTAAAAGCCTATCTCCAGGCTTCTTCTGCATTCAGACGTTCTCATCCTACCTACCTCATCCTACCTACCGGAAAATCTAAAGGAAAGAGGCTTTGGCCAGAACCATCTTGGCCTGCATAGTAAAGATTATTCATCAATAAGGATGGGCTTTATGTTCGGGTCCACTCGAACATTGGCTGTTCGCCCTTGCGTCAAATAGTGAACAATTTGGGGTGTTCGCAGCAAATTCCAAAGCTGCGGAACACCCTTTTAAAGTCTATAGGAGAAATCAAAAGTGCTCATTTTAAAGGTTAATATGCAAGTTATTGTCATAAAGTGTTTGGGGACCTGGGTCCTGCCCCAGGGGACATGAATCAATGCAAAAAAAAAGTTTTAAAAACTGTCGTTTTTTCAGGAGCAGTGATTTTAATAATGCTTAAAGTGAAAAAAATTAAAGTGTAATATTCCTTTAAATTTCGTACCTTGGGGGTGTTTCCCGTGTTTAGAACAGTCTGACAGCAAAATTACATTTCTAAAGGAAAAAAAGTAATTTAAAACTACTCGCGGCTATATTGAATTGTCGTTCCCGGCAATACACATAAAAGTTCATTGCTAAAAACGGTATGGGATTCCCCCACAGGGGAGCCCCAAATCAAAATAAAAAAAAAATGCATGGGGGTCCCCCAAATGGATTTTAAGGGGAACTCTGCGCCAAAATTAAAAAAAAAATGGCGTGGGGTCCCCCCAAAAATCCATACCAGACCCTTATCCGAGCATGCAACCTGGCAGGCCGCAGCAAAAGAGGGGGGGCTCTCTCGCCCCCCCTCCTGAACCGTACCAGGCCACATGCCCTCAACATTGGGGGGGTGCTTTGGGGTAGCCCCCACAAAGCACCTTGTCCCCATGTTGATGGGGAGAAGGGCCTCATCCCCACAACCCTTGCCCGGTGGTTGGCAAGGGTTGTCTAGCTTTCTGCAAAATGTCTTCCTTCAGAGTGAAGCTCGTGAGACAGCAGATAATGTCACGGGGTGGTGCTGGATTAGGAGCTCTGGGTCTCAGTGCCCTGTGTGCTCTGTCAAAGTCTATAGGGGATTCTAAGGGTCTCTCCAATAAACTGTTAAACCAAATAAAGTGCATTTTTAATTTGTTCTGCAGACACAGTTTCTGGAATTCCCCTTATCCTTATATTGCTCCTTCTGCCTCTATTATCTAAATCTTCCAAGTGTCTGTTAATTGCAATCAGGTGTTGTGAGTGAGATGTGGAAGCTTCTTCAAGTCTTTTTATTGCTTTCTCCCTGTGTCTGCCTGCTCTTCTCCTCTGCCGCCATTTGCTCTGTAAGCATGAGGATATCAGCCTTCAGGTCAGTGATGGCAGCAGAAAAAGAGTTTTTAATTCATGCTGCTATATCCATCATTGCTGCATATGTTAGTAGGAGTTCAGGTGGTGATGGGTTTCTTACCAGATCCTCAGATGCCGCCAGTGACTCGTTGTCAAAGTCGTCTTCTTTCTCCTGTGTTTACGTAAACGGGTGATCCGCCCCCTCTGACACCATGGGGAAAGCCATAGGGAACTCCCCGTGCATCAGTGGGCGGGGTCACCCTCCATTTTATAAGAGCTGTCACCTGAACAGAAGCGTCACACAGCGGGGGACTCCCATTTAGGCAAATCGGAGGACGAAGCGGAGAAGAAGAAGCCGGAGGAAGCTGCCGGAAGAGAAGAACAGAGGAAGAAGCGGAGAAAGATAGAGGAAAAAGCGGGGGGAAGAACAAGATGGAGGAAGAAGAAGAACACCGAAGGAATACCAGAAAAAGATGGAAGAAGAAGCAGGGAAAGAAGAAGACATTAATAAAGGAATTGTCAAAAACTGTCTATTGTCTTTTTTTTTTTAAATTTACACTTTTTTTGTGAAATGGTAGGGGTACAAATGTACCCCATTACCAATTCACACAGGGGGGTCAGGATCTGGGGGTCCCCTTGTTAAAGGGGGCTTCCAGATTCCGATAAGCCCCCCACCCGCAGACCCCCACAACCCCCGGGCAAGGGTTGTGGGGATGAGGTCCTTCTCCCCATCAACATGGGGACAAGGTGCTTTGTGGAAGCTACCCCAAAGCATCCTCCCAATGTTGATGGTCTGTGGCCTGGTACGGTTCAGGAGGGGGGCGCTCTGTCGTTCCCCCCTCTTTTCCTGCAGCCTGCCAGGTTGCGTGCATGGATAAGGGTCTGGTATGGATTTTTGGGGGGACCCCACGCCATTTTTTTAAAATATTGGTGCGGAGTTCCCCTTAAAATCCATACCAGACCTGAAGGGCCTGGTATGGAATTTGTGGGGAGTCCCACGCATTTTCTTTTTTTTAATTTTGTTTCTGGCTTTGGAATTTGCCGTGAATACCACAAATTGTTCGCTATTCGGCGAACGGACGAACAGCCAATGTTCGAGTCAAACTCATGCTCGACCCGAACATAAAGCCCATCCCTACTCAGCAGCTATGTGTTAGAAAGATTGTATGAAAGGACAACTTTGTGTAAAAAAAAAAATGTGTTTGCATTTTCTTTCCACATTTTCCAAAAACTTTTAGAAATAAATGCAATGTTCAAAGGACTCATTGTGTCTCATAGATTATACGTTGGGGTGTTTTCTTTCCAAAATGTGGTCATTTTGGGAGCGTTTCCATTGTCCTGGTGCTCCAGGACCTTCAAAAGTGTAACAGGTAGTCAAGAAATTAGATGTGTAATTTATTCTCCAAGAACACATGAACGTGCTCCCTGCATGTTGGGCCTCTGTATGTGGACACGCTGTGTAAAAGTCTCATGCATGTGGTATTGCCCTACTCAGGAAGAGTAGTAGAATGTGTTTTGGGGTGTAATTTTTGCTATGTACATGCTACGTGTTAGAAAAATCATATAAATTGACAACTTTGTGTAAAAAAAAAAAAAAAAAAGTTTTAATCGGATCGGACTGCGAGACAGCACTTTTCAGTATGGTGAAGAACAGTTCAGGATGGTCTAATTTGTCACATTTGTTTCAAGAGATGACTTGTTTGTCTTTCGGTGGTGGTTGAGCGGGCCTCCAGACCGTCGTGCATGAATACAAAAAAACAAACAACAAAAAAAGGAGAATGTCAGTGTACAGATATTGGAGGAATGCCAGGCAGGAGCAGCGGTCATCGAGACGTAGTACTTATAAGGGGTGCAATGGGGATGAGTAAAGTGGGCTCCCCACAGGGGAGTCCACGCAACCGCCAGTATCATCCATGGCCCTTGATGGTAGGGATAGTCAATACTGCCTGTAATTGCAAGGTCCCTGGGTTCACCACACCTGCTCACGGGGCTCAGGTTAAAGCAGTAGGTAGACTAAGGGGGTAGCATTACATTAAGACATAAAAACACGGGATGTCCAGGGATACTTTGGTTCAAAATGTGGTACACTACTGGCGGGCAGGAAAAATCCTTTTAAACAGATACATTATCTTGAGAAGATGGATGATAGAAACCCAGAGAAAAACTTAGCATACTATTAATGAAGCAAAAGAAACGGAAGAGAGGTGAGTAATGAAAATGAACGAGAAAATGGTGGAATTAATAATGAAAAGGTCCGTCGGACCATGTCCGTCATACTTTGTCCGATGTTGGTTTTGCGTACACACGGTCGGACAAAGTTGTCGGAAAATCCGTCGGACCAAAAAAAACCTACAGATTTAATGCTGCTTCAACCAAGCCTGTTAAAGAGCATGGAATCTGGGTTAGTCCGACCGTGTGTATGGGGCTTTAAAGAGCATGGAATCTGGGTTAGAAAAAAAACAAATACATTGGTTGGAAAAAATAAAAAGAACTAAAAAAATAAAAATGAAAATAAAAATAGCACCAAAAAAGAGTAATAACAAAAAAAAATATATAGTTTTTAAAAAAAAAATTCTCCCATACTAGCAATTAGCAGTATTTTTTCAGGTCAGGTACACAGATATTAACAATGAGGGGAGGAAAAAATAAAATAAAAAATAAAAAAATGATCAAAACTTTTTTGGGAATTTAGGTAAACCTGACCGCATAGTATTACTACAAATTGAAAAAGGCTTATCCCTAGAACAACAAAAAACAAAAAGAAAAAATATAGTTCTAGGGTCCTCTTTTAAATGCACACAATCCCCTACGTTGGTCTCTAATAGTTACCCAAATTAGGACAGCAACAGGGTGGAGTTTACTAAAGCTGTGGCCCTAAGACTGTACCTGAATTAACTTTTCCCACTAAGAAACCTTCGTTGGAGATATCTGGATTGACCTCTTTTGATCTTGAGATCACCCAAATCGTCCACTTCACTCCTAAGACATCCTGATTTCCAGCTCCCTTGTTACCTCCTCCCATGCTCAACATTAGGACCGCTCTGAAACTCCCCCACCCCAATATGTCCAGCCAGCCCCTACCCTGACCACCACTAGGTGATCCCTAGAAACTCTTTTAATGTTACCTCAGCCAGCTCCATATCAGATAATTCTCAGCAGCTATTATTTTGCACCACCCTCCTCTCCTTAGATCATAAACCCCTTGAAGGGGCCCTTCTATTCATGCCCTGCACAGACTATTGTCATTATCTGAATCCTGTTGCACAAACCACCCAACTACCAAACCCCAACAGAAGTTTCAGTAGGTGTAAGGGGAGGTCAGGTTTTCCATAAAACCTTCCTTCAGGGGTGATTGGGGTACAACTCGGTGTTCCTGCTATATCCATGCCAAGGGCAAGAGGAGATGTACAATAGACTCCCAGAGGTAGTGTACCCTGCTGATTACCATTTAACCTGATGCTGAAAACAGTGCATCATTAGACATGTGATACCAGCACCAGTACCCTGGTTTCAAGTCTCATGCATTTTTAACTTTGTTTAGGACCAGTTGGGACACTACCCCAGCATCCATTAGACACGACCCCCTTCTGTGCCAGCATTGTTGCCTTTTCCCATAGCACAACACCTTCCTTTCTCCAGCACTCATCCGTACCAGTCATCTGAGGCTGTCCGGACTCAAACCATCAGAACAAGATGGACTGCAGGGTGTAACACAGTAGAGTCTGTTAAAGGCTAGTACCCAGATTGACTGAGATATCTGCACAATGTTCCATCCCTGTCATTAGGGATGAGACCAGTGTAAGTTAGATTTTGATGATCCTGGAACTGAGTCATCTACCAATCTATTATGATTCATAAGCAACCTGGATCCTACCCTCACCTGCTTTGCAAAGTGAAAATTGACCCACTGAGAAAGTCAGTCACTTCTCCAAGGACTTGCTCTGTCCGATGCTGGACAGAGCAAGTTGGTTTTCCTAACCCCTTCCCTGATATGTAGCAAAAGGCCTCCCAAGGTGGTCTATAGTACCTCCCGCTCCATAGTGTTTCAAGGTACCCGGTGCCCCCCCCCCCCCTCCAGCTCCAACGGCAGTCTCCATTAAGCCTCTCTTTATCCTAAGTATGGGAAATAGTCTGAAAACCCGGATTGAAAACCACCTACCAACAGGTACACTCGATTCTTTATAGAGGCTGCACACCTTCTCCCTCCTTTATCAATTCGGTAATCAGACCATGTTATCCTTCACCCATACAAAATAAACTGCCTATACTATTCAGACAGGACTCACATGAATGACAGGGGCATAGCGTATCACTGGGGCACTGGGCTTCCTGGCATGCAAGACACAGACAACTAGTAAAAGGTACACAAGGGGTCTAGGACAGGATGGACCCCTATGGGTATTAACTGAGGAGAATACGGCATGCCTATACATATATCAGAATTGAGGGCCCTTGGAACAGCCAAGAGCTGGGGACACCCCATACAATTTTCCTGCACAACTTTTTTTCCAGACTCAACCAAAACTATACAATACGAGGCCAGACCTATACACTTTCAACTTGTATGCAATCCGGCAGGCCCTCGTACTTCACATCTGCAGATAAATCTAAAGGAAATTGAAAAAATAAAATAAAAATTGCATAATGTGTATCCAACTCGGGAAACTTCTGCTACCAAACACCACTGGCCAAAGGGCAAAGAAAAATCCCTTGCAGCACTGAGAACGCTGAACAGTCGGGGGTACAATTCGAGCCAACCTGTGTGCTTTGAAACCCCCAGATATTAGCGACAGATATGCCACAGACACATTAGACAATTCATAACAAATCGTCACGTAAAAACAGTGACACTGGGCAGGAAGCAGGCTGGAACTTTACTTGGGGACACAGACTGCTGAGGGACATTAACATACTTTAGCCTTAGGCAATGAGCAGAGCTGGAACAGCCAGGTAACTAATTACAATAACCGCAGGGGGGTGAAGCAGTCCTAAACACAAGTAATTGGTGGAGCACAGAAACTCGTTCATACCAGAGCTTTATACAGGTTGGATCAGAAAATACCACACCCACTTAGGTAGTCCAAAACACAGCTGAATGGGCTGACAAATAGGAGCACAAACCAGATAATGGTGCTGAAACCAGGGAAAATAAAACATTTCTATGATTTCCTTTGGTTCTGAAAGCCATGAAACCCAATTATCGCATCTGAGGAATAAAACACCAATAAAATTTAGTAATAAACATTACATTTTTCGCCTGAAAAAAACAATGGTTAAATATTTGTAACAAGACATTAGCATATGACACAAATATACATTTACATTACATAAACAGTGCACCTTATTTTAAAATAGCAAAAATTGTTGAGCTCAACTTATTATTAATATGTATTACTTAATACATATTAATACCACGTGGATTTTTGTTTTATGGTATACCAATAATTCCCCCAAAAAAAAATATTCACCATGGTGAGAAAAAAAATCAGCAATGCGCAATAAATCTTTTAACGGTACCATTTATCAACAAATTATAAATACCTCACCACAAACCTCTCGCAGAACTGTCTTTTCTGGAAAACAAACATTTTAGTAAATGCACCTTTCAATTCATTAGTACAGATCTTGGCTCAGGTCATTTGCATGTCAATACAGTTCCTTTTGCATTCTCACAGATCTGGTCAGAAAGAAGGGGGGTCATTTGGGTGGGCTGACAGCAGCTGAGACATCACACGAGACAACATATATTTCAATTCCACACACACTCACACAATTAGCTAGGTCAAGGATGACCTCTAGACATCACACATATCAGCATGTCTTCTATAATAACCTGGGCTTCTTCTTAAACCCATAACCTCTGTTTGGTAAGGTTGACATTCTTTCAGAAATCCATCCCATTTCATTAGCCCCTTCTCCGCCTGTATGGATGCCTTCTCAGGATTTTGGAATGGGACCCCTGACTCAGGTGGTCCATACTTCTTACACCTAGGCCATGTGGCAAAGCATGCAGAGTACACTTCAAAATCACGTCCTGTGGTCCTATATGGATTATGTTTACTGACTTTTTTACTGGAACTGGATAGACAGAACCTTGCGATGTGACCAAACACCCCACATAAGCCACATTTTATCTCATTTAACGTCGTACAACATCTCCTAATAAATGGCTTTGTTTTAGACGACAGAGATTGTTCGATGTCTACAATTGGCTTAGTAGCTGGCTGTTTACAAGATATAGGGGCAACTGTTAAAGAACTCTTACCTTCCAGGGATTATTCTTGGTACATACCTTAGGTGTGGAGGAGGTCTCCCTGAGTTCAGACATACCCAAATCAGTTACTCTGTTATCTCCTCTATCCGAAAACTGAGCCAACTGACAGATTTTGTACTCTACAGGTCCTATGATAACCTAACTCTAGAATAACAGGATCTCACTCTCCCCCTACGGATAATGGTTTAATCCTGAGTCGGACGCTTTGCCGCGGATCTGCCACAATCCTTTTTGTCTGATGTCCTAGGGAGTATGCAGACCTTCTTAATTTGGAGGTAAGAGATCGGGCATACACTCGGGAGAACTGATGACACTGTAGATACATAATCTTGCTTCTGTTTTTTCTTTATATAACATATTTACTTATTTTTTCTTTTTGCATTTTCTAGTACTTTATCCTTGTCTCCTGAGGAAGCCATCTTGGCGAAACATGTCGAGAACAAATGGACAAGTACTCTGGCTTACGTGTTCTTAGTATATAAATATGAGTTCCATTAGGGATTGTATGCATAACCCCTGAACTTCGATATTTGTACTGTTGTATACGAAGTCATTCAAATATATTTCCCACTTTTTTTATTATTACTTTTTGTGTGTTAATAAAATACTCTTTTTATCTTATATGAATACTTTTGTGATTGTGTACCCTTGATAGTCCCGTATCTCCAAATATATTTTTTGGTTATTTCTAGCGCTTCTGTTAGGGATGTAATTTGCACTTTCAAATGTTTATACTGTTTTGCTAACCACCTGGCCGCAAACATTAGCTGCGTTTTTCCCATGCGCTTACTACAGCTTCTTTCAGTGAAATTTAATTTCACATCCTCTCCCGTCTGCGGTTCAGAAAGTGTCCCTTCTGCCTGGAGAATTTCCTCCCTTAAGGCCAGCATGGGCATTTCCTCTCCAAGTTGTGATGGTCTACTGTGTCTTAGAGCTTTACAATTCCTCTTGTGGTGACCGGGCTTGTGGCAGTGGAAACAAACCGGCTTCCCTTTTGTTTTTTCTCTAAGATCTGCACTGTTTAACTGATCAGTGACAACGCAGATCTTTTGAGGTTTTGTGACTCCCAATCAGCTGTATTCCTTTCAATAGCGGTGGCAAGGGACAATAAAGAGTAGAGGGGCTTATCTCTCCAGTCTGGATTTGCGGTCATCAATTTTTCCCTGATGTGTCCTCTCAACCCGGTAATGAAGCTATGTATCAATATGGGTGATAGGGCACTGTTAATAATGTCCCCACCAGCTGATTCTACGGCTTATTTGAAGTCATTGTAGTATGTCATACACTCCTCCTTTGGACCTTGGATCACTCCTGACACCTTGGTCTAATCCGCTGTGGATTGATCTTTTGGGATTCTGTCACAGAATCCCCATAAGACTGGGGAAGATTGTTGCTGCCAGGTGGGGCACCTTATCCAACTGCAAAGTGCCCTGATGTGTGGCATTAACAGTCCCATGATGCACAGGTGTGCCTACATTGGGTGATATGCTTTCTGCATGGGAGTGACACCACCCCGACTTTTGCTGTGGGGTGCTATTCACTTGGGGGGATAAAGGGACATAGGCCGTGTACTCTGTAGCCAAATTGCTCTTATTGCTTACAGCAGCGGAATTGTTAGTTAACTGCCGTCTAGGGGAGAACGCTGGCTCGCAGCCAGTAAATGCGCTATCTCTTTCATTTTGGTTCAATGCTTCATTGGGGCTTTTAATTGGGGTGCTAAACTTGGCAGCCAGTGGTGGCTTCCCCTTTTTGTCATCTGCTGATAGATGACAATTCCTAGCAGCTTCTGAGTATCTCGCCAACAAGGACTGGGCAATTGTATAAGGCCGCAATCCTGACAATTACGAAAGAAGTGGGGGCTCCCCTAAGGGTTTGGACTTTTAAGGCATGCTAAATATATGACCCCAGATGAAACATAAGATAATATGTATTAGAAAAATGTTTATTACAAAAATTGTATATAGAAAAGAGGAAAATTGTTTTGACAATGTTACAATAAAAAAACTTTTGAAATATTTGAAAAATATTTAGAAAATACAATATATTATATAGATATATGTTGTAGGCGTTGACTCACACCTAGGTGTGAGTCAACGCCTACAACATATATCTATATAATATATTGTATTTTCTAAATCCAGTATTGTTCAAATATTTCAAAAGTTTTTTTTTGTAACATTGTCAAAACAATTTTCCTCTTTTCTATATACAATTTTTGTAATAAACATTTTTCTAATACATATTATCTTATGTTTCATCTGGGGTCATATATTTAGCATGCCTTAAAAGTCCAAACCCTTAGGGGAGCCCCCACTTTTTTCGTTTACATATAGGATGTGGCATGATGTACTAAATTCCCCTCCTTATACATATGTGTTCATTGCCAAGCCTACAACTCTCTTCAATCCTGACAATTCCTCATCGTCCCCCTGTTCATCACTGTCCCTACTCTGGAGATGTGGCACTATTGGCTGTCCCTGCTTGTCCCTACTTCTCAACACTTGGTGCGTTTTCCCTTAAAACTATTCACATATTCTGCCATCCATGCACTCCACGCATTTCTTTCGTTCGTTCGTGTCATCTTCCTGCAGTGACTGTACCACAGGGCTCTTAAAAGTACCTCTTTTAGAATACTTTCTCCTAGTTCAGCGATCCCACTCTTGATTTAACAACCCAAGACCCATATTTACTATAGGCCTTGAACTGATTCCCCAACCTCTTTAAAGGTTGCCTTCTTCAGAGGTAGCTACTCTCTGGTCAAGACTTGGGTAGACAGGTCCCACCCCTGCCAATGTTGCTGCCTTTTTTCACTACTTGCCAAAACATCCCTGTCCTGGCTATAGTCCTTCAAAAAATTAGCCTGGAGATTTCCCAAAATAAATAATAGTTTAATCCCCTCTGTGGACTTTTCTGAAGTATTCTAAAAGAAATGCTTAATGAAAGGTTTTATCTCAAGAATGTTTAGCACAAACCCAGACCCTATGCGTGCTTGTAGTACGGGAGGTAGTTAACTTATGCACACCTAATTGCAATATGATTTATAGCAGTTACAACATAGCATTTACAGATCTAATTACAAAGCATACGATCCCCAGTTAGCAGTTTACACAGAAAGATAGATTCATATACAGCAAGATCATTCAGTGTGACCTAGGCCCACAGGGGCATTTCAATCTCAAAGATTGGGAATCGTCTTGACCTAGACTCATGCAAGGGTCAACCAGAAAATATCAAGACAAGTCTTAGGAGATAAGATAGATAGAATAGAGATAGGAATAGGTTAGAGATACACAAAATACATTACACGTCCACCCGATGGTCTGGGATTCAAGAGAGTGAGCAGCTAGCTCTGTTATCGCCAAGATGAGTCTCAATGATTGGCTCTCTGGGCTAACTCTCTGAGGTTCTAAAGCTAGTTCTTTGAAGAGTAAAAAGCTCTTTGATTGGTTCTTTCTGAATTTACTGGTGAAGTCTAATGAATCTCTAGTTCTAACTAGGTCTGACATTAGTATGTTAATGACCCCTGGGGAAAAGGTGCCGTTCCGTCTAGTGAAACATAGGGGCAGTTGATGAATTGATGACTCACTGGTTTTGATAACCAGAGATGACATTAGTATGTCAATGGCCCCTGGGGAGAAGGTGTCGGCCTGTCTATTGGAACAAAGGGAGATTCAATTGGCACCTGGGACACTCAATCTATGAATTAACAAAACCAATGTCAAAGAAAAAGGTCTACCTCATGGAGCATGTCATAAAAATATATATAAAAATATATACATACACTCACACACATACATACACATCCCCACACACACATCTCCCTGATATATATTTATACATCCGATGGGGCATGGCAATCCAATTCCATTTTAAATATAGTCCTTCAAAATTTCCAACACAACCTTCAGTTAACAATTAAGGATCAAAAAATGATCACTAGGACATTCAGAAAGGCGACAGTAGCGAATACCTTCCTCCAAGCCCAAAGCCATCATCCGCGGTCTTTGATTAACGGTATACCGATTGGTCAATTCCTTAGGATTAAAAGGAACTGCTCTGAAAATGAACATTTCATTGATAAAGCAAATGACCTATATACGAGATTCAAAGAGAGAGGTTACTCCCATCGATCCCTTAAGCGAGCTAAGTCTCGGGCAGTGAAATGTAGCCGTTCTTCCCTGCTGGACAGCAGTAAAAAACCCTTACAGGGTACCTCTGGGAGCCACCCTAGAATCAGCACTAGGTTTGGCTCTCAGTGGTCCCAGGTAAAAGAAATCTTGGAATAACACTGGCATGTCCTAAAATCTACTCCTCTGGTATCGGACATAGTAGGACCCAAACCCTTAATCACGGCCAGAAGAGCACGTAACCTTAATGATATCTTAGTTCAATCAGAATATAGGAGAACAAAAACCACAAAAAATTGTCTTTCAGACTCTAAACCAGTAGTAGGCATGTTCCCATGTGGCCACTGTAATATCTGTAAGTATGTACATAAAACTAAGACCTTTCCCAATCCTAGAGGTGGTGATGACTTTAAGATAAGAAGCTTTATCAATTGTTCTTCCACCAGGGTAGTTTACGTTTTGACCTGTCCTTGCAATAAAATATATGTGGGCAAGACAAAACGTGAACTACGAATTAGAATTGGTGAGCACATAAGCAGCATAAAAAAGAAAGATGACGATCGGCCAATCCCGTTACACTTCGCTCAATTCCACAACAGCGACCCTAAGGGATTAATGGTTAAAGGTATCTATGCACTAAATCTACCCCCTAGGAGGGGTGATTTTGATAACATTCTATTATAGAAAGAAAAAATGTGGACGTACTATTTGAACTCTATGGTCCCCTTTGGCCTCAACATAGAATGCACAATGCAACCATTCTTGAAGAGGTGAAAATGTTATAGGCAAAACAATCCCCATAACCCCCCTTCTTCCCTCTCTCCCCCCTCCCCCCCCCCCCCCCCCTTTTCCCCTCTTTTATATACCCCTCCTACCTAGATATGAACTATATACTCAAAAGGTGGAGTTTTCTTTCCTCCTCTCTTTTTTCATTGAAGGAGGATCCCACTTAATTAAGGTGGTATTCTTTGACGATGACTAATTGCTTTTTTCAATCTAATGCATCACAGTGAGGGTTAATGTACTCCTGGGGAAAACGAATATACATAATATATATATATATATGTGCTTTTTAAAAAATGCTCTTCCACCCTTTATGTGGGAGTGTATACTTTTAAAACATATATATATATGACAGAAATGAAGTAAAATGTTAACAATTAATTTGGAAAAACATTAGGCTTAGCCCAGTATCCATACTAGAAGTTTATCCCTATAATAAACTCATATAGGACAGCTTCTTTCCGGTCCGTTTAAATGTTCACGTCAAAAATAAGCCATAAGCTGCACCTTTTAGTTTTGCTGAACTGTCATCAGAATGAATAAGTGCATGGTTGCCATCTTGTGGATGAATGGTGGTATTACGTCTAACTGTATTGTTTCAATGCTATGGCCAGCCCTATTTAAACTGAAACCATGTAGCTCCTCCTAGCTCTGAAGAAGTTAGCAACGATAGGCTAACGTAACGCGTCAGCGGTGGTGACGTCAGCGCGTCATCGAGGGGGGAAGGACCCTCCCACAGTGCACACGTGACTTACGGCTGAATCTATGCAGCTTACGAAGCAGCGTTTGGAGCGGCGATATCGGGACTTTTCAAACCAACAGCGGCTAGCGGTACCTAATAAGTAAAGCGGCATCACCTAAAAGAATCAACTGAGCAAAATCCATCAGCATGCTTGGGATAGATGGTCTACAAGCAGAAGCGGGTAAGCAGTCTGGAGAGGCTGATGCATATATATGCCTAAATACTACCTGCATCAGGCAATGATTAATTATCCATGTGAGTCTGCATTCCCCCTGCTGAGCTTTGCTACCTCCCACCTAATGCTGCCACTTTGCTTCCATTGATGAATCAAGCTATCTGTCTGTGCTTTGCTCTCTGTTGCTTTGCTGCTTTGCTTTAACCACTTTGCATCCTGAGGCCGTCATATGACAGCCTCTACTTTGCGGGGGTATATCTGAATGATGGCTGTAGCTACAGACATCATTCAGATATTGCCGTTTTCAGCCGGCGATTCACTGCACCATAAGAATGATCATAGCGGCTGTTCCGCCGCTTGATCGTTCTTATGGGCGGCAGGAGGGGATGCCCCCCCTCCCGCCGACCTCCGGTGCTTCTACCGACTCACCGCTTCCATCGGTGAGTCGGACACAGGACAGCCGGCCCCCGGATGATGACCATAGAGATTTCCGGCGGACCAGATGGTCGCCGGAGTCTCTATGATCGTTCGGAGGCCGGGCGCGATGTTATGACGTCACGCCGGCCTCTGCATTCAAATAACGGCGCCGCCTCCGCTGGGAAGCGATGATCGTTTTTTTTTTTTTAATTTTAGGCTTCCCAGCCTAGAGGTGAGATGTGGGGTCTTATTGACCCCCCCATATCTCACTGTAAATAGGTCCGATCATGTAATATTCCTATTACAAGGGATGTTTACATTCCTTGTAATAGGAATAAAAGTAATCAAATTATTTTTATTTTTTTTAAACTGTCAAACTCAAAAAATAAAAGTCAAATTAACAATAATAAAAAAATTTTTTTTTAAAGCGCCCCTGTCCCCGTGAGCTCGTACGCAGAAGTGAACGCATACGTAAGCCCCGCCCACATATGAAAACGGTGTTCAAACCACACATGTGAGGTATCGCCGCGAACGTTAGAGCGAGAGCAATAATTCTAGCCCTAGACCTCCTCTATAACTCAAAACATGTAACCAGTAAAAAAATTTAAAGCGTCGCCTATGGGGATTTTTAAATACCAAAGTTTGGCGCCATTCCACGAGCGCGTGCAATTTTGAAGCTTGACATGTTGGGTATCTATTTACTCGGCGTATCTTTATCTTTCACATTATGCAAAAAAAAATTGGGCTAACTTTACTGTTTTGTTTTAAGCATGAAATTGTTTTTTTTTCTGAAAAAAACGTGTTCGAAAAATTGTATTCTCTAGGGTCTTTGCTAAAAAAACATATATAATGTTTGGGGGTTCTATGTAGTTTTCAAGCAAAAAAATTATGAATTTTACATGTAGGAGAGAAATGTCAGAATTGGCCTGGATGCGAAGTGGTTAAACCGCAATACAATGCCTGCAAATAGGACTGATGCTGCTAGCTGAAAAATTTGAATTGTGTATGAGGACTCTTCTAGCCATTTGATTACCTTGCTTGGTGAATTTGCATATGGAAAGTATAGAACATCTAATGCTGCTTGAGAGTCTTGAATGACATATGCTCCTAGAAAATTTATGATGCTTCTGAACTGCTCTACATGAATGAACTCTTTCATCCGTAATATCAGTCACGTGACCGTGCGTTGTGAAAAGAAAGTATACATATTCAATTACTTCTCTATCTGAAGTTTATCCAAATAATCAATATATACAAAACGCACGGTCTAACCACCCATGTCTGGATTTATATCAACTGTTCTTGTTGAATCTGTAGTATTTGGTTAATATGTGAATATCTATTTTCTAACCATTACTTTAGATATGGGTGTATGTTAGTGTATGAATGCTGTGTGGTGTGGTCTATAACCCCTTGTTTTAATGGACAACGTTGTCAATTTTAAATTTTGGGAATTCCGTCGTGATCTTGAATTTTTGCTATAGGAAATGGGAAGTGGTATTTTTGTTTAATTAAACTTTTTGTGTTTTTTGTATTAATAAATTGATATATAAAATCCAACAGCAGACCTCCCGCCGTCCTTCTTTGTTGGGGGGGGGGGGCTCTTCTCTTTTTTGTCTCTTCAAAAAGTCTCTACCCGATGTTTTTTACTTAGTCTAGGGTTTACAACCACTTTAAAAAGCCACAAATGTGGTAAATTAACCTTTTAATTGCCATTTTTAACCTGTGTGTGCCACCTTCTGTGTCTGTACCAAGGTCAAACATTCCAGGGTACGTAAACTTTTTATCAGGGCCATTTGGGTGATTTCTGTTATCATTATAATTTAAAAAGGATTTAAAAAGGATAAAAAAACAAACAAACAATGTGATAATAAATGGCTTCATGTGATCGCTATCATTAAATAAAAGACAGTTTTCTGACATGATCAGTCAATATTAATGCCAAAAGTTCACAATTTCTGCCAGGGTATGCAAACTTTTGAACACGACTACATATAACATTGTATATATTGTGTGCTCATGTATAACATTGTATATATTGTGTGCTCATGTATAACATTGTATATATTGTGTGCTCATGTATAACATTGTATATATTGTGTGCTCCTGTATAACATTGTATATATTGTGTGCTCCTGTATAACATTGTATATATTGTGTGCTCATGTATAACATTGTATATATTGTGTGCTCATGTATAACATTGTATATATTGTGTGCTCATGTATAACATTGTATATATTGTGTGCTCGTGTATAACATTGTATATATTGTGTGCTCATGTATAACATTGTATATATTGTGTGCTCATGTATAACATTGTATATATTGTGTGCACATGTATAACATTGTATATATTGTGTGCTCATGTATAACATTGTATATATTGTGTGCTCATGTATAACATTGTATATATTGTGTGCACATGTATAACATTGTATATATTGTGTGCTCATGTATAACATTGTATATATTGTGTGCACATGTATAACATTGTATATATTGTGTGCTCATGTATAACATTGTATATATTGTGTGCTCTTATATAACATTGTATATATTGTGTGCTCTTATATAACATTGTATATATTGTGTTCTCATGTGTAACATAATTGTAATAATTTCCTGATGTTTCTGTTGAAATGGGGGACAATGTGAACGTTGAAAACCATAAAATAAGTAAAATTCCTCAGACTTTTTTTAATTCAGCATTGGGTGACATTGTAGTGACAATTCTTCTCCGGTTCCCCGCCCCCGATGAGGAGGGAATGTGGTCTGGGAGGAATGATGAAGCAGCTCTATAAATACAGAGGGAAGGATATGAAAATTTCAGAAGCCTCAGAACTCTGTACAGGTAAGACCCTTCATATGTACATTGGGAGGGGGAGGGGAACTTCTTAGGGTGCAAAGCACAAGATAACAGAGAAATGTAAGTCTATCTCATGGCATTATTTTTCTTTCACAAGCATTTTATTTGCTTCTCTGAGATTTTTAATAGAAAGTAAAGCGCACATTCATGTTACATTGTATGATACAGTGGGGAGAACAAGTATTTGATACACGGCCGATTTTTCAGGTTCTCCTACTTACAAAGCATGTAGAGGTCGGCCATTTTTATCATAGGTTCTCTTCAACTGTGAGAGACAGAATCTAAAACAAAAATCCAGAAAATAACATTGTATGATTTTTAAGTAATTAATTTGCTTTTTATTGCATGACATAATTATTTGATACATCAGAAATGAAGAAGTTAATATTTGGTACAGAAACCTTTGTTTGCAATTACAGAGATCTTACGTTTCCTGTAGTTCTTGACCAGGTTTGCACACACCGCAGCAGGGATTTTGGCCCGCTCCTCCATACCTAGCTTCTCCAGATCCTTCAGGTTTCGGGGCTGTCGCTGGGTAATACAGACTTTCAGCTCCCTCCAAAGATTTTCTATTGGGTTCGGGTCTGGAGACTGGCTAGGCCACTCCAGGACCTTGAGATGCTTCTTACGGAGCCACTCCTTAGTTGCCCTGGCTGTGTGTTTTTGGGTCGTTGTCATGCTGGAAGACACAGCCACGACTCATCTTCAATGCTCTTACTGAGGGAAGGAGGTTGTTGGCCAAGATCTCGTGATACATGGCCCCATCCATCCTCCCCTCAATACGGTGCAGTCGTCCTGTCCCCTTTGCAGAAAAGCAGCCCCAAAGAATGATGTTTCCACCTCCATGCTTCACGGTTGGGATGGTGTTCTTGGGGTTGAACTCATCCGTCTTCTTCCTCCAAACACGGCGACTGGAGTTTAGACCAAAAAGCTCTATTTTTGACTCATCTGACCACATGACCTTCTCCCATTCCTCCTCTGGATCATCCAGATGGTCATTGGCAAACTTCAGACAGGCCTGGACATGCGCTGGCTTGAGCAGGGGGACCTGCAGGATTTTAATCCATGACGGCGTAGTGTGTTACTAATGGTTTTATTTGAGACTGTGGTCCCAGCTCTCTTCAGGTCATTGACCAGGTCCTGCCGTGTAGTTCTGGTCTGATCCCTCACCTTCCTCGTGATCATTTTGGAAATAAGTAATTTTTATCCTTCACTGATGTGCGCTGATGAGGTGGCACTTATGGGCACTAACGGGCACTGATTAGGTGGCACTGATGAGGAGGCACTAATATGCCACACTGATGGGCACTGATATGTGGCACTGATGAGCATTGATAGGAGGTACTGATGGGCATTGATGGACAGCACTGATGAGCAGGCACTAATGGGCACTGAAAGGCAGCACTGATTGGGGTCACTGATGGGCACTGATTGGGGTCACTGCTGGGGCTTTACTGTAATCAGGGCACTGATGATCAGTGCCCTGATTACCTGTCCTGGTCCTGTCCCTGTCAGTGAGAGGCGAGGAGAGCCGATAAACGGCAGTTCCTTGGTTACATGTGATTGAACACAGCCGATCACATGGGTAAAGAGCCGCGCCATCGGCTCTTTACCGAAATTGGGGTCAAGCCATGTCCTAGTCCCGTGTCCCGCTAAAAATCGCAGAATGCCGCCATTACTAGTAAACAATGTAATAATAAAAATGCCATAAATCTTTTCCCTATTTTGTAGACGTGATAACTTTTGTGCGTATATTACGCTTATTACGATTTTTTTTTTATTTAACAAAAATATGTAGAAGAATATATATTGGCCTAAACTGAGGAAGAAAGTGATGAAGGATTTGTACTGAGAGGGTGGATTTATGTTAGGAAGGGGGGGGGGGGGGGGGGTGTATATTCGTGCTAGTATGGATGATTGGGGGGATTTGTGCTAGGAGGGGCAAATTTGAGGGGAGGGGGATTAGTGTTAGGAGAGGTGATTTGAGGGGGGACTTGTCTTGGGAGAGGGGAATTTGGAGGGAGAGGATTTATGCTCCGAGAGGAAATTTGAGGGGTAGAGGATTTGTGCTAGGAGGGGGGAATTTATACTGGAATTTTGGCTTGCAAAGGGAATTTATGCTTAGAGGTAAGTGTGAAGATTAGAGGGGAGGGGAGGGATTTTTGCTGGCACATAATGTTCATACATTTTAAGGTGACACTGAACTACTCTGATGGAATTATGTAAAAAAGTAAAAAAAAAAAAAAAAAATCTTTAAAAAATCTTTACAAAATTGAAGAAAAATCATGTAACTTTTTTTTTTATTTAACATACTGTCCCCAGTCAGTATCCCTGACCACCACCACACCAGTCGTATGTGATGACGCTGTATTGTGCTGGTGACAGTATGTAAAAAAATAATAATTTAAATTTCTTGAATGAATGAAAATCATTTATGACAGCTAAAACTATTGCCTATAACAGTGATCATCACTGTTGGTGGTCAGGGACGCCTGCCTTTACACACACATGAGCTTAAATGGCATCCCAGTCTTGGTCCGTAGGGTTCAATATTGAGTTGGCCCACCCTTTGCAGCTACAGTAGGTGCCGCCGATATTGTGTTTCCAGCGCGATCCCGTCGTGCTGGTTCTCGGCGACAGGGTTCTCGAACCAGCGCCATCCCATCGCGCACGTTCTCGCACTGGCTGAAATAGGAAAATGTCACATTTTCCTATAGCAGCGAGCGTGAGAAATAAGCGACAATGTCGCCTCTCTAATAAGACCTGCATGCCTTCAGGGGCATACCAGGCCCATAGGTCTGGTACGGATTTGAAGGGGAACCCCCTACGCCGAAAAAACGGCATGGGGTCCCCCCAAAATCCATACCAGACCCTTATCCGAGCACGCAGCCTTGCCGGTCAGGAAAGGGGGTGGGACGTGCGAGCGCCCCCCCCCCCCCCCTCTTGAGCCGTACCAGGCTGCATGCCCTTAACATGGGGGGGGGTGGGTGCGCCCTGCGGCCCCCCCCCCCCGGAAGCACCTTGTCCCCATGTTGATGAGGACAAGGGCCTCTTCCCGACAAGCCTGGCCATTGGTTGTCTGGGTCTGCGGGCGGGGGGCTTTTTCGGAATCCGAGAGCCCCCTTTAATAAGGGGGCCCCCAGATCCCGGCCCCCCACCCTATGTGAATGAGTATGGGGTACATCGTACCCCTACCCATTCACCTGGGGAAAAGAATCAATAAAAAAAATAACACTACCCAGGTTTTTAAAGTAATTTTTTAGGCAGCTCCGGTGATCTTCTTCTGACTTCGGGGGTCTCTTCCGACTCCTTTGCGCTCTCCGGTTCTTCTCCGCTCTCTCCGGCCTCTTCTCCCGCTCTCCGGTTCTTCGTCTGGGCTCCTCCGCTATCTTCTTCCAGCTCTTTTACTAGTCCTTCTTCTCTCTTCTTCCGATGTTGACACAACGCTCTCTCCCGCTGAAATGCCGTGTGCGAGCTGCCTAATAAATTACTTTAAAAACCTGTGTAGCGTGTTTTTTTTTATTGACACTTTTCCCCAGGTGAATGGATAGGGGTACGATGTACCCCATACTCATTCACATAGGGTGGGGGGCCAGGATCTGGGGGCCCCCTTATTAAAGGGGGCTCCCGGATTCCGATAAGCCCCCCGCCCACAGACCCCGACAACCAACGGCCAGGGTTGTCGGGAAGAGGCCCTTGTCCTCATCAACATGGGGACAAGGTGCTTTGGGGTGGGGGGGCCACAGGGCGCCCCCATTCCCCAAAGCACCCACCCCCCCCCCCCCCATGTTGAGGGCATGCGGCCTGGTACGGCTCAGGAGAGGGGGACCGCTCGCTCTTCCCCACCCCCTTTCCTGACCGGCCGGGCTGCGTGCTCGGATAAGGGTCTGGTATGGATTTTGGGGGGACCCCATGATGTTTTTCCGGCGTAGGGGGTTCCCCTTAAAATCCGTACTAGAGCTAAGGGCCTGGTATGCTCTTGGAGGGGGAACCCATGCCGTTTTTTTTTATTTAAAATTTGGCGTGGAGTTCCCCCTCAAGATTCATACCAAACACAGTGCCTGGTATTGGCGGGGACCCAAGTCGGATCCCCACACCAGTGTGAACCTGGCCTCAATGTCAGCAATGCTTGTCGCTCATTGGGAAAGGAAAAAAATAAATTTATTTTCCCGATGCGGCTCAGTGCTGGCTCCCACGACGGGGATCACAGGGTGTCAATCTCACCGATAAAAGCAGCGAGATTGACACAATATCTTGGTCACCTACTGTATAACAGCTTCAACTCTTCTGGGAAGGCTGTCCACAAGGTTTAGGAGTGTGTCCATGGGAATGTTTGACCATTCTTCCAGAAGTGCATTTGTGAGGTCAGGCACTGATGTTGGACGAGAAGGCCTGGCTCGCAGTCTCCGCTCTAATTCATCCTAAAAGGTGTTCTATCATATTGAGCTCAGGACTCTGCGCAGGCCAGTCAAGTTCCTCCACCCCAAACTCGCTCATCTATGTCTTTATGGACCTTAATTTGTGCACTGGTGGCAGTCATGTTGGAACAGGGAAACTCTTCCCACAAAGTTGGGCGCATGAAATTGTCCAAAATGTCTTGATATGGTGAAGCCTTAAGAGTTCCCTTCACTGGAACTAAGGTGCCAAGCCCAACCCCTGAAAAACAACCCCCTCACCATAATCCTCCCTCCACTAAATGATTTGGACCAGTGCACAAAGCAAGGTCCATAAAGACATGGATGAGCGAGATTGGGGTGGAGGAACCTGTATGACCTAAAGATGGGGCCTCCTCTGAGTTCCAGCTAATTTGTCACAAACTAAAAAAAATGTATGTTTTTATTTTAATTTTTTTAAATTGTTTATTTATAATACAACAGCAGTGTTGGTCATCTTACTTTAAAAAAGTAATTAGTTAAGTTTCAAATTCCTTTTCCCAAAAAGTAATTGCGTTAGTAACTCAGTTACTACATTGGAAAAGTAATTAGTTACGCAGCAAAGTAACTGACTTTTTTTTTAAATATTCTATACGTGTAACTAAGGGGCGGGTCTAGTATTACTGTAACCAAGGGGCGCATTTATTTTTTTTTTTTTTTTTTTTTTTAAATTAGTTTTTATTGAAAATAAAGTTTTGTACAAACAGGGTATAAACAGTGTACAATAAACATAAGAGGAAATAATGGTGGTTACATAGTGCGTTAGGATGTTTAACCAAAATTACAAGTGTGATATTATTATACGTACAGTAAGTATACAGCTGAGGAGGGGGGGGAAGAGGTTCTTCCCATAGATACATGTAGGTCTATTATAACCAGAGGTATGAGGGGAGGGGGAAAGGGGGGGGGGGGGGGGGAGGGAGGGATGGACCGCACGTGGGTGGAGCAGATTAATATTCCAGGCAGTGGCCTGTTTCAAGCAAGCAGTTTTCATTTTTTATACCATGAAGACCATACATTCCAATGGTTCATCAGTGACCGATATCTACCTTCCTTTTTTGCTATCATTGACTCGAAGAGGTAATTCGAGTGTGTGATATTTAGGACCTCAGATATATTGGGCGACGTCTTTGATTTCCAGTTTTTGGTTATAATTGATCTGGCAGCGAGAAAGATATGTGTCACTACGGTACGGTAGTTGGGGGGGAATTTCTCAATATTGAGATTGAGTAGTGCCATTCCGGGGTCAGGAGATAGGAGTATACCCGTAATCCGGGATATGCATGAGAAGACATTGTTCCAGAAACTAGTTAAATTTTTGCATTTCCAAAATATATGTAGAATACTTCCTACATCCCCACAGTCTCTCCAGCAGAGGGGGGAGTTATTTTGGTAGCATTTGGACATTCTGTAAGGTGTGAGGTACCATCTTTGAGCTATTTTTAGTGAAAGTTCCCAGTGGTTCACACATCTAGATGCTTTGTAAAGAGACTTAAGTGCCAGCTTCCATTGGTCAGCTGTGAAGGAAACTCCCATCTCCTGCTCCCATTTCAGGAATGGCGGTAGTTTGGTAAATAGTGTCTTATTTTGGAAGTAGTTATAGAAAAGCTTTATGCCTTTCGTGGAGTTGGGGTCACTGCTTAGGAATTTTTGTATGTCACTTTGTAATGGGATGCGAGTGTCCCCCAGGGACTTTAAGAAGTGGGACAGTTGGAGGTATTTATAGCGGTCGGATAGAGGGATAGTGTGTGTTGTAGTCAGGTCTTCAAAGGATCTTGGTTGTCCATTATTATAGAGGTCGGATAGTAGGTGAATACCCTGTGATATCCAACTAGAGAAATTGGCATGTGGGATTTCGCTGTTCACGACCTCAAGCGGTATCTCAAGGTATGAGGGTGTAGTAGACAGTGCGTTGTGTTTACGAAGTTCTCTCCATGCTATGAGAGTTGCCTTGATAGTGAGTGGTAGTGATGAGAGGGGGAATGGTTTCCATGTGTCTATAAGTAAGAGGTGGAAAAGGTTGCGTGTTGGGCACATTGCTTGTTCTAATCTGGACCAGGGTGTAGTTATCTGTGAGGGGAACCAATATTTGAGTTGGGCAAGTATCGCTGCTGTGTAATAGTCTTTTAAATCTACTAGTCCCATCCCGCCTGCTAGTCTGTGTTTGATAAGGAGTTGTTTTGAGCATCTCGGGCGTTTGGAGTTCCAGATGTATTGTTTCAGTAGAAGGTTGAGTGCTTTGATGTGGGGCGTCTTGAGTGGTATGGGAAGAGTACGGAATATGTATAGGATTTGGGGAAGGAGCAGCATCTTGAAAGATGCTAATCGACCAGACCAGGTGAGGTCGGTTTTGGACATTCGCTGGGTAGCTAGAGATAACTTGGCGATTAGGGGAGTATAGTTGGCTTCTGCTAGTTTATTGGGGTCTGCTGTTAGGTGAAGGCCTAGATAGGGTATGCTGGATGGGCTCCATGTGTAGGAGAAGTCGTTTTGTAGTTTTTTTTGGAGATGAGTGGGAAGGTTAAGACCCAGGATGAGGGATTTGGAGAAGTTGACTTTGTAGTACGATATTTGGCTAAATTCTACCAGAATGTTGTGGGCTTGGCGCAGGGAGGTTTGAGGGGAAGTCAGGAGGAGAATGATGTCGTCTGCAAAGAGGTTTATGTTATGGGATTCGCCTAGTATGTTGAAACCTGGGGTTCCTGGGTGGGTTCTAATTTTTTCTGCTAACGGTTCTATGACTAGGTTGAAGATTGAGGGAGAAAGTGGGCAGCCCTGTCTGGTCCCATTTGTGATGTAGAAGGGTCGGGATAACATGTTTGAGGTGTAGACCTGCGCACAGGGAGAAGAGTATAGGGCTAGAATAGCGTTCAAGATGAAACCGGCGAAACCAAATCTCTCCAAGGTCTGTTTCATGTAGCCCCAGTGGACCCTGTCGAATGCCTTCTCCGCGTCCAGGGACAACAGCAGAGAAGGCACCCGACAGGAGTCCGCGTGATGTAGGATGTTTATTACTCGACGGGTAGCGTCCGCTGCCTGTCTGCCCTTAGTAAATCCAGCCTGGTCAGGGCTGATCAGTGTGGGTAGGATTGATAGGAGTCTGTGAGAGATAAGTTTGGCATATATCTTTACATCTGTATTCAGAAGAGAGATGGGCCTAAAGTTGGGCGGGGTGTCAGGTGGCTTGCCAGGTTTTGGGATGGTGACAATATATGCATTTAACATTTCAGGAGGGAAAGAGGCAGAGGACGCCGCTTCTGTAAATACTTCTTGCAGTGGGAGAAGCAGGGTATCAGAGAATATCTTGAAGTAGCTATTTGGAAGGCCATCTGGACCTGGGGATTTACCATTAGGTAATGTCTGAATGGTCTTGCGGATCTCAGACTCTGTGATAGGAGAATTTAGTAACTCTAGCTGGGAAGTTGTTAGGGAGGGAAGCGATAGATCGTCTAGAAATTTGCTGATTGCTGCTTCTGAGGGTTGGGGGGTGGTTGAGTCTACTTTTAGGTTATAGAGGGAAGAGTAGTAGTCAGCAAATAAGTCAGCAATGTTTTGCGGGTTATAAGTTTTGCTTCCGTCTTTAGGGTTAATGAGGAAGGGTATTTTATTTTTGGCCTTTTGGTCTTTTAATTTTTGAGCTAGGAGTTTTCCTGCTCTGTTACCAGCAGAGTAGTGGTTGGCTTTAAGGTACATAATATGTTTATTATGTTGTTCAAGGAGCATGAGTCTGAGATCCGCACGAAGGCTATCAAGTTGGTTTGCTGCCATGGGATCAGGGGTGACTTTATTCTGAGTTTCTAGCATTTTGATTTTGGATAAAAGTGAGTCAATCTTTTGCGTCCTCTGCCTCTTTACCCTGGAGCACATCTGGATCAGAATACCTCTGATATACGCCTTATGGGCACACCATAGGGAAAAAGGATTAGTTACTGAGTTTCTATTGATACTAAAATATTCGGTTAGGTGTTTCTTTACTAAAGCCACATGATCTGGTTGCTGCAGCAAGGAAATGTTGGCTCGCCAGATATAGGCTGGCGATGGTGCAGATTTCTCCTCCACCACCATAGAAACAGGTGCGTGGTCTGACCAGGTTATGTCATGTATGTCGGAGGAGGAGATTTTCTGTAGTAAGTTCTTGTCCACGAGGATAAAGTCTATCCGTGAATAGGTGTTGTGTCTGGAGGAGTGGAAGGTGTAATCACGTTCCGTGGAATGTTGGCACCTCCAGACATCGTACAGTTCCTCGGAGTGTAGGATGTGTTGGAGGGACGGAGGAGGTCTCTTAGCTTTGGAAGTGGTATCAATTTTATGATCAACTGTAGCGTTGAAATCTCCACAGATAATAAGCTCTCCTTTCCTGAGAGGGTTGATCTTATAGAAGAGTTTCCTTAGAAATCGTGTTTGATGTGTGTTGGGAGTATAAATGTTGATCAAGGTGTAGAGACGATTGTTGAGTGTGCAGATCAGAATTAAATAACGACCTTCAGGGTCTGTATGTGCTTCTTGAAAAGAAAATGACACAGAGTCTTTTATAGCAATAACAACTCCTTTTTGCTTCTTGGGTGAAGAGGCGTGATAGATGTGAGGGAAGTTTCTATGATGAAAGGGGGGGGCAGCCGTAGAGGACCAGTGGGATTCTTGTAAACAGACAACGTCTGCGTGCAGTTTAAGAGCTTCTTTCCAGACTGATGCTCTTTTGGCTGGGTGGTTCAGTCCATGGACATTGAACGAGATTATCTTAATAGCCATAGTGGGTGTAGTGTGTGCAGAGGTAAATACCTTAAATACACCATCTGTAGTGATCTAGGAGCCAGGTAGGGGTCTGCGGCAGCGGAGGCGATCCAGAAGGGCGATTGATTCCACGGTGAGCGGTCCATCCAGGGGGAAGGAAGGGAGTCCAGGGAGGGCGGAGATAGGGTGAAAGAAAACAGAATGTCAAAACTCAAACAGAGTACAAAAAATTGTAATAAAAAGGTAGATCCCTTTCGGGGTCTGATGGCAGTTGTACTGCGCATAACTTGGCTAGGGGAGCTAAGTGGTTTTTCCGCTCCAGCTTGTGGGGAAACTGGTAGGTGTGAGTTGGTTATGACATTCGAGGGCCATTGGATTTGTGTGACTTCTTTTTATGTGAGACCAACTGCCATTCTTCCAGAGTGTTTGCCTTGGGCGGACGGGGGTTGTCCTCAGAGGTGTGCTCGGGGAGAATGTCCCATTCTCTCAATAGTGCCAAGCCATCATTGAGGGAAGTGATCACGGATGTTTTCCCGTTGTAAGTAACAGTCAATTTTGTCGGGTATCCCCACCGGTAGGTGATGTTGTGATTCCGCAGGGCTTTAGTCACAGTAATGAGGGATTTTCTTTTCTGCATGGTATATTGCGACAGATCTGCGTAGATCTGTATGTTGTTGTACTGGTCTATGGGCTGAGTGCATTTCCTAAAGGCAGACATGAATTGGTCCTTGACGTGATAGAAATGTACTCTCATTAACACATCCCTCGGGACGTTGTCTGGGAGGTGGGATGGTTTGGGGAGCCGGTGGATCCTGTCTATCACCAGGTCAGATGCGGTTAATGAGGGTAGATATGTCGAGAGGAGGTCTTGGGCGAACTGTTGTAGTTGTGCAGGTTGGATGGATTCAGGGACCCCTCTCACCTTTACATTGTTCCTTCTCGATCTATCTTCGAGGTCAGCGACCTTTGCCTTTAGCCATGTGACCTCATCTGCCTGCTCGTTGTGGGAATCGACTAGTGTGTTGTATGAAGTGGCGTATTCCCCCATTTTCGTTTCCACGTGGTCCACCCTGGATCCTAACTCTCCTATGTCAGTTTTAAAACTTCGCATGCACTCCATCATGTCAGCATGCATGGAGGAGCGCAGCGAGACAAACATGTCCTTTAGGGTGGTGTCAGATATTGGCTGATCTGAGGTGGGGAAGGCATTGATGGTGTCATTTATCTCCCTGGTGTCTTCTAGGGATGCGGTTGATTCACTGACCTTATGGCCGCCTGGGCCTGGCGTCATCCGGGGTTTTGATTTGGCTGGGCTGCCCGATTGAGGGGTGGATGCCTCCGGAGATCGCTGTTGAGGGATCGGTGTTGAGCTCAGGCCTGGCGAGGATAGCTGGGAGTCGCGTGAGGAGGCCGGGGAGCTGCCGCCGGCGCCATCTTGGACTAGGCCGCGAGCCTTGGGAGGGAAGAAATCGTTCAGCCGCTTCGGCTGATTCGGGTTTTGCCGCTTTCTGGTCATCTCTGAGGGTGGTGGGTCTCTGGTGACTCAAAACGGAACGTTTTGAGAAGTTAGGGTCGTCTCGGTGTCGCTGTGTTTCCGTAGCTGGAGCGGAGCTCTCGATCTAAGCGTCCATCAGCTAGCGCGGTAGCCACGCCCCCCTCCTCCCACAGTTTTTATGCTACATATACCGAATATATACCAAAACGTGCGGATTGTTCCCGAATGGTGTGCTATTACTTTGTGGAACGTTTTTCCAAATGGTTCACGAAATATCGTCATTTTTGCGGCGAAATTTGTCCCATAGGAATGAATGGAGAAATGTTCAAAACTAGTGGGAGGTGACAAAAGCTCTGAGGGGAATTATAGCTCCTCCCACATAGCTCTGAGGGCAATTATAGGTAGTCTTCGTCGTTTCGCCGAATGGTTTACGAAATATCGTCATTTTTGCGGCGAAATTTGTCCCATAGGAATGAATGGAGAAATGATCAAAACTAGAGTGGGAGGTGACTAAAGCTCAGAGGGGAATTATAGGTAGTCCCACACAGCTGAGGGGAATTATAGGTAGTCCCACACAGCTCTGAGGGGGATTATAGGTAGTCCCACACAGCTCTGAGGGGAATTATAGCTAGTCCCACACAGCTCTGAGGGGGATTATAGGTAGTCCCACACATCTGAGGTGGATTATAGGTAGTCCCACACAGCTCTGAGGGCGATTATAGGTAGTCCCACACAGCTCTGAGGGGGATTATAGTTAGTCCCACACAGCTCTGAGGGGAATTATGAAAAAAAAAAAATTTGAAAAAAATTAAAAAAAATTATTTTTATTATTTTAAAAAATTTTTATAAAAAAAATAATAGAAAAAAAAATAAAAAAAATTTAAAAATGAAAAAAAATAATTTGAAAAAAATAATTTTGAAAAAATTTTTAAAAAAATGAATAAACATCTAAAAAATCATGAAAAAAAAATCATGAAAAAAAATATAATTATTTTTGAAAAAAATAAATAAAATTTGAAAAGTAGGTGGAGGCAAGAACACGTCACACAATTTCCCCAGAAATTGTATTTTTTCTAGTTGATATATATCGTGTAACCAAGGGGCTGCTCTATTATTACTCTAACCAATGGGCAGATCTGTTATAGCGTGTAAGCAAGTGGCGGGTCTATTATTAATATATCGTGTAAGGGGCGGATGGCTACAGAAGAGGGCGAATGTTAAAATAATGGGCAGAGCTCGATATATAACAATAATAATAAATGCGCCCCTTAATTACAGTAATACTAGACCCGCCCCTTACACGATAGACGCCCCTTGCAGAGTGGCACGAGCATCAAGAGCGCGCGGCATTGCCTCGTACAATTACATGTTAACTGCACCTGCACGGTGTAGAGTTCACTCAGAGCTGTTTAGGTTCGGCAATTTTCGGAAGCTCCGTAGTCCTTCGTACTGCGCAAGCCCTGCCCCTGCACTTTTTTGGCAGGACACCGGAATTACACTACTGCCATCTAGTGGCCGTAGATGTAATTGGGGTAACTAAGCCAAAGTAATGGGAAATGAGTTACCATTAGGGGAAAAGTAATCAGTTAGATTACTCGTTACCCTCTAAAGTTAGTTAACTCAGTTTATTTTAACTCAGTTACTTACATCACTGTACAACAGATACAGGGCATCATATCACATTTTACACAAAGTATGGCTTTTTAACTTCGGTCAATACAATAAAAAGAACAAAGAAAACAGGTGGCATAAGGTGGCATAAAAATACATGTGAGATTCTGCAATGGCAAATGTAAGGTTTACCGTCCGCAGTTTCCAAAAGTGGATCATTTAGATAGAGTGTCCATTACATTAACCTATTACAATGTGAACCAGGGTAGTCAAACAGAGTGCAAGCATTATATTCATGTAACAATGAAGTAACAGGTTGTTCAGAAGCTGGCATTAGTGGGGGTTAAGGGGGGGGGGGGGGGGGGCTATCTGAGTCAAGGGGATATATTGATTCGTCCCAATTCTTCCAAATCTTATCAAACAAAGGTAGGTTGTCGTCAATCTTTGCAGTCATATGTTCCATTCTGCGTATTTCTGTAATTATAGTAAGGAGGTGGTGGAAAGTGGGGGGAGAAGGGGATAACCATTGTCTAGGAATGGCTCTCTTTGCTGCCAATAGTATGAAAGACCCGAGTTTTTGTAACGGCTTAGGGATTCCTGGAAAAGGGAGGCCTAGGAGGAAGTGAATAGGGGTTTTCTGTATTGTGTTGGAGAGGAGCGTTTGTAGCAGCTTATGAACCTCAGACCAGTAGGGGTCGAGAATAGAACAGTCCCAAAAAATATGGAGATGGGTACCTACAGACTGTCCGCATCTCCAGCATAAGTTGGGGACAGATGGGTTTTGAGCATGAAGTATGTCTGGGGTTCTATACCAAAAAAAAATATTTTGATGGCAGTTTCCTTGTGAGTTACGCATCGTGAGATTTTTGAGGTGGAGTCCCATATTTTATCCCAATCCATCAATGAGATTGGTCAATTTAATGCTCGAGACCATTTCTTCATATAGTTATGCGTCAAGTCTGTCAGGGGGGGGGTTTCGTGCAACATCTTATATATAGAAGATATTAGTTTAGGTTCATATGGACCATCAGCACATAGCATTTCGAAAGCTGTAGGTTTTTCTAAAGTGAGGGAGGGGGAGCAGGAGAGGAAATAATGTTTAAATTGCAGGTATGAATATTCTAAAGAAGTGGGGAGATCATGTTTCTCTTTTAGTTCTCTGAAGGTACAGAGTTTACGGGATGCTGGGTGTACCAAATGTCACAGCTGAAAGACCCCTGCTCGTGTCCATGGAAGTGTGCGTATATATGACAATCCATCCGGAATGTCCGGGTTAAAAAGGACATTCCGGAGTGGGGAGCATGGTGAAGAAAGAGCAAATCGGTCTGCACACTTCTTCCAAATGGATAGGGAAAAAAGCATCTGGGCTAGACAAAGGGACCTCAATTGGGGCATGAATTTGTTGGAAGTTGGCCATAGTAAATAGCACAGGTGTACCGGGGCAGTAATGCTCATTTCTATTTCGGCCCACCTGCTGGGAGCTTTTCTAGAGGTCCAAGTGGCCATTGCCCTAAGGTGTGAGGCATAGTAATATTTAATGAGGTCTGGAGCAGCTAATCCGCCTTTGGACCTGAGGGCAAAAAACCACCGACTTGGCGATTCTATGGGACGCGTTGTTCCAAATAAATTGCAGGCATTTTCTCTGAAGATTTTTCAGCTGCGACATTGGAACTGAGATTGGAAGTGTTTCAAACAAGTAAAGCAGTTTAGGTAATATTGCCATTTTGAGGACTGATTCTGCCAAGGAGAGATAGAGGGATGGAGGACCAAAGGTTTAGAAGTCTTGTTATTTCTGTAATCATAGGAGAGAAATTGGCCTGGTAGAGAGAGGTGTATGAGGGGGTTAGATGTATGCCCAGATACTTTAGTGAGGATGTACACCATCTATATTTAAATGTAGACTGTAGGGAGGAGAGTACGTCAGGAGGCACGTTTATAGGGAGGGCTTCTGTTTTTGACTGGTTAATTTTAAAGCCTGAGATAGTGCTAAAGGAGGATAGTATATTATGGAGGAGGGGTAGGGAGGAGTCTGGGTGGGTGATAGTCAACAAGATGTCATCAGCGAAAAGTGATAGTTTATAGTCATGTCCCCGTAGTGGAACCCCCCGTAATTAAGGATGGGCTCTGATGGCTATCGCAAGGGGTTCAAGGCTTAATATAAATAATAGGGGTGATAGGGGGCAGCCTTTTCTAGTACCATTGCTAAGAGTGAATCTCTGTGATGCGTAGGAGGACATTTGGACTTGGGAGGTAGGGGATGAGTATAATGTTTTTATTTTTTATATGCTTTACTTTTAGTTGTGTCATATACAATGCCTTGAAAAAGTATTCATACCCCTTGACATTTTCCAATTTTTTTCATGTTACAACCAAAAACGTAAATGTATTTTATTGGTATTTTTTGTGATGGACCAACACAAAGTTGTAACTATGTATGTAACTATGTAAAGTGGCACATAATTGTGAAGTGGAAGGAAAATGATAAATGGTTTTCAACATTTTTTACAAATAAATATGTGAAAAGTGTGGGGGGGGGGGCATTTGTATGGCGCCCCCCTGAGTCAATACTTTGTAGAACCCCCTTTCACTACAATTACAGCTGCAAGTCTTTTTGGGGATGTCTCTACCAGCTTTGCACATCTAGAGAGGGACATTTTTGCCCATTCGTCTTTACAAAATATCTCAAGATCTGTCAGATTGGATGGAGAATGTCTGTGAACAGCAATTTCCAAGTCTTGCCACAGATTCTCAATTGGATTTAGTTCTAGACTTTGACTGGGCCATTCTAACACATGAATATGCTTTGATCTAAACCATTCCATTGTAGCTCTGGCTGTATATTTAGGGTCGTTGTCCTGCTGGAAGGTGAGCCTCCGCCCCAGTCTCAAGTCTTTTGCCGACTCTAACAGGTTTTCTTCTAAGATTGTCCTGTATTTGGCTCCATCCAGCTTCCCATCAACTCTGATCAGTTTCCCTGTCCCTGCTGAGGAAAAGCAGCCCACACAACATGATGCTGCCACCAACATGTTTCACAGTGGGGATGGTGTGTTCAGGGTGATGTGCAGTGTTAGTTTTCCGCCACACATAGCGTTTTGCTTTTAGGCCAAACAGTTATGCCACGTACACACGGTCGTAATTCTGGTCGGAATAAGCTCTGATGATTTTCCCGTCGGAATTCCGACGGAATTTCGCTCAAACTGTCTTGCCTACACATGGTCACACCAAATTCCGATGGTCAATAACACTGCGGCATACAACATGTTCAACGGCACTATAAAAGGGAAGTTTAATGCTTCCGAGCATGTGTCGAATTGTTTCCGAGCATGCGTCGGAATTTTGTGTGTCGGAATTGCATACACACTATCGGAAAATCCGATAGAAAGGTTTTCCGTCGGAAAAATTAAGAACAGGTTCTCAATCCAAAGTCTGTCGGAAATTCCGACAGAAAAAGACCGATGGGCATACACACGGTCGGAAATTCAGATGAAAAGCTCCCATCGGACTGTTTCCATCGGAAATTCCGACCGTGTGTACACGGCATTACATTTTGGTCTCATCTGACCAGTGCACCTTCTTCCACATGTTTGCTGTGTCCCCCACATGGCTTCTCACAAACTGCAAACAGGACTTCGTATGGCTTTCTTTCAACAATGTCTTTCTTCTTGCCACTCTTCCATAAAGGTCAGATTTGTGGAGAACACGACTAATAGTTGTCCTGTGGACAGATTCTCCCACCTGAGCTGTGGATCTCTGAAGCTCCTCCAGAGTTACCATGGACCTCTTGGCTCTTCTCTGATGAATGCTCTCCTTGCCCGGCCGGTCAGTTTAGGTGGACGGCCATGTCTTGGTAGGTTTGCAGTTGTGCCATACTCTTTCCATTTTCGGACAAAGGATTGAGCAGTGCTCCGTGAGATGTTCAAAGCTTGGGATATTTTTTTATAACCTTACCCTTCTTTAAACTTTATCCCTGACCTGTCTGGTGAGTTCCTTGGCCTTCATGGTGCTGTTTGTTCACTAAAGTTCTCTAACAAACCTATGAGGGCTTCACAGAACAGCTGTATTTACTGAGATTAAATTAAACACAGGTGGATTCTATTTACTAATTAGATGACTTCTGAAGGCAATTGGTTCCACTAGATTTAGGGGTATCAGAGTAAAGGGGGCTGAATACATATGCACGCCACACTTTTCACATATTTATTTAGAAAAAATTTGGAAATACATTTATCATTTTCCTTCCACTTTACAATTATGAGCCACTTTGTGTTGGTCTGTCACATAAAATCCCAATAAAATACATTTACGTTTTTGGTTGTAACATGACAAAATGTGGAAAATTTAAAGGGGTGTGAATACTTTTTCAAGGCACTGTATATGAAATTACAGATCTGATCGAAAGAGAATTTATTTTAATACTAAGGAAAGGTATTTCTAAGTACCAGAGAAAGAAGAGATGATACTGAGGAAGAGATGCAGAATCACCTTTTCGTGTAACATACTATGGCAACAAACTCTCTGTGTCTTGGTTTCTCCTCCAGAATGAAGACTTTGGTGGCTTTGCTTTTCCTGGGGTCGTTGGGTCTGGCTTGGTGCTGCATCCGTCCACCTTCAGGTAAGAATAATATAAAGGTAAAAAAGTACATAAAAATGACTTTGGTGCACTAGATGAGGAGGAGAGTTCTGAATACACTCTTATGGCAGCAGTTAGGTCATCAAAAGAACTCCTTCAGGTATTTTACAGAGATATGCAATAAAGGTATAAAACAACACTCACCTAAAAACTAGACCAATTCCAAAGTTTTTATACAGCCTATTCCTGTCTCTTATTCTTAGTAAATATAGCCATATAAAAATGTAAAAACACCCAATGGAAGTGGCTGACTTTTTAAACATTTGAACAGGCAATCATTGGATCTTGATTGAAATAGTGTGTGTGGAGGTGCAGCCTGGTAAACACTCAGAGTCCAGTTGCAGAAAACAGAATTGTACTGAAATTGAAGTTCAGCAATACCCAACATGCCCAGCCAGAAGGCAACCCAACTGGCAGCGCTCACAGAATGAAACAGTGAAGAGTAATAGCGGAAGGGTGGAATGTGACCAGGCCGGTCCATATCCAAGTGGGGAGGATTTCAAGAAGGATGGCATGTCCATGGCCTTCCCCTACTCATCTGGAACCTCTCCCTGATGGTTATTAATGTCCCTGACAGATGGATGGCCTGTCCCTACTCTAGTAACATATGAAATGCACACCAAACCCAGAAGCCAGGGTCTTGAATAGACTCTTACTGGCCCAAGATGTCCACCAATGCCATATGGGATGCCAGCATCCAATCAGATGCCACCTCTCTGTGACTAAGGAGGCCATAGGGGAACTAGTTTCCTTTCAACTTTCTCCTCCACTTGCATTGGTGCTGCGGATGACTACAAGTGCCCACAGAAAAAGGGGACATGCTGGAAAAACCGACAACATAAAAATGTATTTTCATGATCCATATTTTTCATTTGGTTAAAATAAGTATACTCCTAAATTTACCTAGAAGCTGATTTTGCACTCTCCAGATATAGTAAATCAATCCCACCTTCTCAGTTAAATTATTGACAACATTGCAGTTTGCAGTTCTTTGTTTGGTGAAGGCCCCGTTAGAACAATGGAAATACTTTGTACAGAATGTATAATTACTGAGTGTGTTTTGTTTTTCTTCCTTCAGCCCCAAATATCGCCAGAAGCGGGGAAGCCTCACAGAGTTCTGATCAAATGGTCGAGCCAATTGGTTACGCTTACAAGGCCATTGATGGTGTGACAGATACCAACTGGTTTCATGGCTACTGTACCCACACAAATTTGGAACCATCACCCTGGTGGAAGGTAGACCTGAAACAGAAATACAAAGTGAATGTCGTTGTAGTCACTGGACGATCAGACGGCGGCGTAATGTACCGGATGATGGGTGCTGAGGTCCGAATTGGAAATTCTCCAGACAATAACAACCCGGTGTAAGTACCACAGGGACATGACACTGTAAGGTTACCCGTGTGAATGGGCTTTGGGCTTGAGTCGATGGCATCAGTTTGAGAGGCTTCAGAGATCGTTCAGAATTCATTGACAGGTGCATGCAACCTTTTCTGATCTGCATTGACCTACTTCAAGAGAGTTTTGCCTTCTCATAGACTTGTATGATAATAAAAAACACATCTGATGCAAACAAAAGCCCAATGACAAAGGTCCCAAGCACCACCCTGAACCCAAAATAAGAGGCATTACTGCATGACTGCATTTTCCCTATAAATATATTGAAAGAGAAAGTAAACATTCTAAGAAAAGTGTTGGTCTCACAGGGGTTCCCACCATCATTTTATACACAAATACAATTTATATCAAGTCTCCTGGCTTCCTCTTGCAGAACTACTTCTCAGGCCTCAAGCATAGGTTTTTAGTAGGGTTGCCACCTCATCCCTTTAAACCTGAACACATATTGATTACACAGGTTCTGTGGCTGATTAACCGCTTGCCGACCGGCGCACGGCGATGTACGTCGACAGAATGGCATAGACAGGCATAAAGGCGTACAGGTACGTCCCCTTTAAGATGCCGCCATGCCATGGGGCGCGCGCCGCCGCCGGTCGGGATCCCCGTGAGGCCAGTCACTGGTCCCATGGACTCGATCGCCGCGGGGATACCCGCGATCGTCTCACGGGAAGGCTGAACGGGGAGATGCGGAAATAAACAGCATCTCCCCGTTCTGCCTAGCAACTAGTAACGCCTATCTCTGCTCCCTGTGATTGGAGCAGAGATCAGCATTCACTAGCTGACAGCCACGCCCCCCCCCACAGTTAGAAACACGCCTCTAGGAACATGTAACCCCTACACTGCCACCTAGTGGTTAACCCCTTCACTGCCAGTGTCATTTACACAGGAATCAATGCATTTAAATAGCACTGATTGCTGTATAAATGACAATGGTCCCAAAAATGTGTCAAAAATGTCCGATGTGTCCGCCATAATGTCGCAGTCACAATAAAAATCGCTGATCGCTGCCATTACTAGTAAAAAAAAAAAAAATATTAATAAAAATGCTATAAAACTATCCCCTATTTTGTAAACGCTATAACTTCTAAGCAAACCAATCAATAATCGCTTATTGCGATTTTTTTTACCAAAAATATTTAGAGGAATACGTATCGGCCTAAACTGAGGAAAAAAAAAAATTTTTTATATATTTTTGGGGGATATTTATTATAGCAAAAAGTAAAAAAGAATGCGTTTTTTTCAAAATTGACGCTCTTTTTTGTTTATAGCGCAAAAAATAAAAACCGCAGGGGCGATCAAATACCACAAAAAGAAATCTCTATTTGTGGGGAAAAAAGGACGTAAATTTTGTTTGGGAGCCACGTCGCACGACCGCGCAATTGTCAGTTAAAGCGACGCAGTGCCGAATCGCAAAAAGTGGCCTGGTCCTTTGGCTGAAAATTGGTCCGGTCTAAAAGTGGTTAAGGTGGTAATTTAAACTCACTTGGTGCCTTATCTGCATTAAATTAGCCTCAGAATCTGTGTAATTCATATGTGTTCGGGTTTAAAGGGATGAGGTGGCAACTCTAGTTTTTAGTCTGGTCCCTCACATCATCTCTCAGCACCGCTGTGCTTATGTGCCGCCCTGCACCTCTCGGGTCTTTCTCTTGCAGCTCCCTGCATCTCTATCCCACTCCCTTGATGCTGGACAGGGACCTTTTGTCTCCCGGGTGGACCCGTAAATCAATGTCAGGCCCATGATGCTGGCCTTCAGTAATACCTGAACCCAGGGTTAGAGGCTTTTTTCTTTCCTCAGCTCTTTGAAGTCTCTGGACTCCAGAACCCAAGCTAAGAATTCTAAAACCCCAAAAAAGACTGGAAACACAATTTTCTCTGCTCAGAACAGTAATTCTGGAGCCCCACAATTTGCATCAAAGAGAACCCTGTGTGCCATTTACTTCTTCTAACACTATGGTAGGGCCTAGCACTATATATACACTCACAGCCACTTTATTAGGTACACCATGCTAGTACCGGGTTGGACCACCTTTTGCCTTCAGAACTGCCTTAATTCTTTGTGGCATAGATTCAACAAGGTTTTGGAAACATTCCTCAGAGATTTTGGTCCATTATAACATCACGCAGCTGCTGCAGATTTGTCGGCTGTTCATCCATGATGGGAATCTTCCACTACATCCCAAAGGTGTTCTATTGGATTGAGATCTGGTGAGTGTGGAGGCCATTGGAGAACAGTGACCTCAGTTGTGAGATTATTGGAGCTTTGTGACATGGTGCATTATCCTACTGGAAGGAGCCATCAGAAGATCAGTCATAAAGGGTGGACATGGTCAGCAACTGTCAGGGATCAGATTGGAGACTGAGTTGACGAGGTCGACCTCTCTTATATCTCCTGCCCTGGCTCTGCTGAAGGTGAAAAAGAGGAAGCCGAAGGACAAGAGGGACACAAGTGCCTGAAGAGGATGGTCCCTGATGGGCTGCTTGCCAGGATCCAGCAGTCTAGAACAAGCTGCGGTGTGCAGAGCAGGAACAAAAGGCAACCAGGCAGGTAACCGGGAGTTAACAGAAGCCAGGGACATAGACAGGAGCAGGGTCTCAGGAATAGCCAGGTTCGTCAGTAGGCGGGCAGTGTGGCACCAAATCATCAGACAGAAGCAGGGTCAAATAGGAAGACGGAATCAGGAAACAGTAGTCAGAGATATGGGGAAGTCCAGGATCAAGGTCAAGGAAAGCCAGGGGTTCAGCAATGGGTATCAATCAGGCAAAAGCAGGAGTCACAGGGTACGGGTACAGGACAGCTGAAGATCAGTCAGCAAGATGTTGGAGACAAGACTCCCTTTAAATAGGCATGGTATGGATTTTAAGGGGAACCCCATGCCAAAATGAAAAAGAAAATGGCGTGGGGTCCCCCCAAAAATCCATACCAGACCCTTATCTGAGCACGCAACCTGGAAGGCCGCAGGAAAAGAGGGGGGGGACGAGAGAGCGCCCCCCTCCTGAACCGTACCAGGCCACATGCCCTCAACATGGGGAGGGTGCTTTGTGGAAGCCCCCCAAAGCACAGTGTCCCCATGTTGATGGGGACAAGGGCCTCATCCCCACAACCTTTGCCCGGTGGTAGCGGGGGTCTGCGGGTGGGGGGCTTATCAGAATCTGGAAGCTCCCTTTAACAAGGGGACCCCCAGATCCCAGCCTCCTCCCCTGTGTGAAATGGTAATGGGGTACAAATGTACCCCTACCATTTCACAAAAAAAGTGTGAAAATGGTAAAAATTACATGACACAGCTTGGGAAAAGTCCTTTATTAAAAAATAAAATAAAAATGTCCCCACAAAGTCTTCTTCTTCTCTTGCTCTGAAAAAAAAAAGGTTTTCTCTTGGACCGAAAAAAACTGTGAGGCACCCGCCGTATGACGCGTCTTCGCTTTGACTGTTCTTTTATAACTGAGGGCAGAGCCACACTGTGATGTTCCTGGGTGACCCCGCCCCCTCTGACACACAGGGACTTCCCAATGGCTTCCCCGAGTCATCAGAGGGGGGCGGGCCACCTGTTTACGTAACTGGGAACGTCACGGTGTGGCCCGCCCTCAGTTATAAAAGAACCGTCAAATCAAAGACGCGTTATGCGGCGGGTGCCCCCCATGGAGTCGGTCGCATTTTCTTTTCTTTCGGTCCGTATGCTGGGACGAGTTTCACCCGGACGCATGAACCTCTTGCATTAGGGGAATTACCTTATAAGCTGTAGATCCACATTAATACCAAACTAAAGTTAAAGCACACCTGGGCTACCTAGTTGTCTTGATATCAAAGCTAGGAAGTGCCAGAGCTATTGTTAAAATTATAATTAATTTTACCCTCTAGAAATGTATTGTTAAATTGCAGCAGGCCATTGGCTCTATGCAGGCAGGGAAATCACCGGCAGAGTTCTATAGGGCCCATGTGGAAATACTGGATTATAGGTTGCTGGAGGTGCTCCCGGCCTCCTCTGAGACTTCTTCTAACTCCCCCTCGATGTCAGCGGCTGTAATAGTGGTAATTCCCAAACCTGGTAAGGACCCCCAAATTATGCTCCTCCTTTAGACCCATTTCACTGCTCAATGTGGATGCAAAGATCCTTGCGAAGGTACTGGCTAATCGCTTGAGTAAGGTTATTCTATCTTTGGTCCACAGAGATCATACTGGGTTTATGCCGGGAAAAGGTACTGATATCAACCTATGGAGGCTCTATACTGTGCTGGCGGGGACCATGGCTGAGGGGGGTACAGAGGCGGTTGCTTTGCTGGAAGCAGAAAAGGCCTTTGACTCGGTGGAGTGGGAATACTTGTGGCTTGTCCTTCAAAAGTTTAGGCCCAACTATATCTCCTGGCTGTGGATGCTCTATGTTGCCCCCTCAGCCAGGGTTCGGACAAATGGTATACTTTCAACCTCCTTCCCACTCCACTGAGGAACCAGGCAGGGCTGTCCTCTTTCTCCAGCCCTTTTTGCGTTGGCAATCGAGCCGCTGGCGGAGCTCTTGTGGACTTCTGGAAAAGTTTAGGGCATTTCTTTTCCCCCTCTGGTTGAAAAAGTATCAATGTATGCAGACGACATGCTGCTATAATTTACAGGATACCCACCACTCTCTCCATGCAGCATTGGATATTATTGACAGATTTGGGTATTTCTCCAGGGTGAAAGTGAACTGGGACAAGTCGTTCCTGTTCCCATTATCGGCGGGAAATCAATTAATAGACCTACAAACCCCCTTGCAACAGGTATCCCGGTTCAAATATTTGGGTACTTACATCCAGAGGGACCCAAGGAAGTACCTTGACGATAATCTATATCCTGTCTTTCAACAATTTATTAGTAAATGTGGGGAATGGAAGAACCTTCCGCTCACTCCAGTGGGAAGAGTTAATCTTATTAAGATGACTTTTCTCCCCAAATTCCTCTATGTGTTCCGACACTCCCCCACCCCTATACCTGCGGCCTTCTTCGCTAAACTTGATCGGATAGTCTCCTCATTTATTTGGGTGGGTTCAGTCCCCAGGGTTGCTAAATTAAAATTGCAAATGTCCCTAACTGAAGGTGGGTTTTCTCTTCCAAATTTTAAGAAATATTACTGGGATGTGCAACTGGTTACAGTGAGATGGTGGTTTACTCAAGATATTTCAAATCCGGCAGTAAACTTGGAGGCGGCCATCTTGGGATCCTACTCTGAGCTCAGCAATCTTGTGTACCGAGGACTTAAATATGGCCCCCAGGTGACTACTCCCATGAAGACAACATTACTGGCCTGGAAGCAGGTTACTAAATGTCTTAGTGAGGCGGGTATCATCTCTCCTCACACTCCGCTCTAGGGGAACCCTTCTTTGCTGCATCCTAAATCCGTACCAGACCCCCAAGTCTGGGCTAGATTCCAGATCACCAAACTTAACCACATAATGCTCAGAGGACGAATCCTCTCCCTGGCGGAGCTCAGGCGGCAATTTCATTTGCCACCGTGGATGTACTTCAAGTACATGGAACTTAGGCATGCAATAAGGGCGTAGTTTCCAGATGGGGTTGTTCTTGTTGTGCACTCGGTCGAGTCCCTCCTAACAGCAGCTGAGATTGACCGCACATTATCCTCCATATACTTGAGACTCACTTGGAAGGTCGTCTCGAGTACAGTTAAGCTGTTTGGCAAAAGGATATTCCTGTTTTGACGGAGGAGGAGTGGACCGAGGGCTTACGGCAATGCATTCCACTTATGAAATCGGCCATGGACCGCTTTTTCCAGCTCAAATTTCTACATAGAGTGTACTACACTCCCTCCAAACTATCCAGAATCTACCCAGAGGTGGCGGATATTTGCCCCAAGTGCAGGCAGTCGGTGGGCACCTTTATCCACATGGTGTGGGAATGTCCTCTCATTCAAGCATTCTGGCGGGCAGTGATTGCTGACATGAATAGGGTTGCTGATCTGTCTTTAGACAATGATCCTTTGATATTTTCATTGGGCATTACTGACAATTTGAATACTACCAAACATACTGGACTATCTGTTTTTTATGCAGCCTATTATGCTAGAAAAACGACTGTCCAAATGGAAGCTCCCAGAGCCCCCTCAACTCTGGGCATGGAAGGCACTTATAAATTTGGTTCTGTCCTTATACAAACTTACATATGTGGGACGGAACTGCCCCAAAAAAATTGAAAAAATTTGGAAGCCCTGGGTGCAGGCTAGACATATTACAGTCTAGTTGGATTTGGCCGGATTGAGTGGTGCCGAGGACTGAGTGGCAGCTAGCATGGAAAGACATGAATAACAACCAAATAGGGTACACCTCTGCTCTGTTGGATGCAAGATGGGCAAATCTCTATCTGGCATTCCTCTTTGTTTCTCTCCCCCCCCTCCTCCTATTCCCCTTCCTTCTCCTCTCTCTTCCTCTTTTCCCTTTGCCCTCCTGACTTCCTTCCCCCCTCTCTTCCCCTCCTTCTTTTTTTCCCTTGCACATAGCATAACAGTGGGAGTTCACAATGTATAGGTACTGTCCCATCCTTAACTGATAAGATGTCCCCACTGCCAGATGCAATAGGAGGCTGAAATGCTGGTAATGGTAGTCACTATGCAGCAAGAGATAAATTGCTAATAAACATGGACGGCGAGAGAGACTTAATTGTCATTATTATTTCTGTTGAGAGACCGATTCTTGTAATGTGAATATACTGTTCTCATGTATAATGTTTTACACACTTCAATAAACATTCCTTCTGTAAAAAAAAAAAAAAAACAGTGTAAGAGGTAGAGGTTGCTATCTGAGAATTTTTCATTCAGGCTTCTGGAGAAACCTAAATGTCCAACAGGCATGACAATAAAATTAATGAACACTTTGGGCGCCTTTAGTAAACCTCCTCCAAGTAAACGAGTGTAATTTCTGTATCATTCCGTTGATCCTTGTTTGTTCTCCACAGGTGCGGTAAGGTCACCCAAATTACTGATCCTACGACAATTTTCTGCTGTGACGGAATGGAGGGTCAATACGTCAGCGTGGTGATCCCGGGGCGCAGTGATAACCTGCACTTGTGCGAGGTGGAGGTCTACGGTGACTCCGTAGCCAGTGGCGGCTGGTGCCCAAAATTTTAGGGGGTGCGCAAATAAACAGAAAAATTCTGAAAAAAAAAGCCCATCAAATGCAGCCACTGTACCAAACGCAGCCACTGTGCCCATTAAAACGCAGCCACTGTGCCCATCAAAATGCAGCCACTGTGCCCATTAAAACGCAGCCACTGTGCCCCTGTGACATCCAAGCAGCCACTTTGCCATCAAACACAGCCACTTTGCCATAATACACAGCCACTTTGCCATAAAACACAGCCACTTTGCCATAATACACAGCCACTTTGCCATAAAGCTGTCCCTGCAAAGAAGGGACGGAGTATGGATTGTTCCAATTCCTGTAGACACAACAAGAAGTGAGAATAAATCTCTTCTTTAAAAGAGGAAAATATCTTAGACCGTTGTCACTGCAAAAGCTGTCCCATTGAATGATTTTTCCAGTATTTCTGTTTAGGCGATGACCCAAAATGCTGGATTTGCTCTCGTCTTCTGTGTCAGTGACAATAGTCACTGGTTCAAAAAGAAAGGACAAATCTGTGCCCCCCACCCCTGCACTTACCTTGTCTCGGGTGACGGCGGCATTGGTGTTCTCCATCTCCTCTCCTGCCCGCTCCTCCTCTCATCCTCTCATCCTCTGCTATGATTGGACGCCTGATAGGCGCCCAATCACAGCGCCTGTCGTTTCAGCCAATCAGGGCACAGGTAACACAGACCTGTGCTCCTGATTGGCTAAGGGGCCGTACAATGTTAGCAAACCGAATTCCTTCGGTTTGCTAACATACTGCTGCTGAGTGACAAGGAACGCACAGCGTTGCGCCCGCTTGTCACCTTTTTGGACGCCTATTAGCGCCTACGGCGCTAATCAGGTGTTTCCAAAAAACACCCCCACCGCTGTAATTCAGGCGCCCGGTGACCGAAGAGGGGCCGGACACCTGAATAGGGGGTGTCAGCAGCGACCATAGATAGATTCATGCAATGCATGAATCTATCTATGGTGTATAGTGAGTGACAGGAGAGGGGGGGCGGCGCTCCTGCGCCCTTTATGGACGCACCACCCCTGCCCGTAGCTCAGGAGAAGCATGTCTGCTGGTAAACCTCAGAGGACCACGACAGAAGAAATCCTAAAGTTCATCATCAAATTTCATGTCCATCTTGATGATATGTCTGTTCTCCTATCTAGCTAGAGGACATTTTCTGCTCTATACCTTGTAATCCTGTTTTAAGAAACTCTTTACAGACATCTTTCAAGATTTTCATTTTCATTATACATAAAAATAATGTGTATTACACGTAGGGGACAGTTTAGAAATGTTTCCACCAAAGAGTCACCCAACTTTCACCCATTTTTCCAGTTGAATCCAAATTATGTGAATCTTGGGTAAAGTTTACGTGATTTGTGGGAAAGCATTTATGAATAGACCACTTAAAAAGTCATAGCTAAAGTCATCTAGTTTTGGATGAAGTGTAGAAGGGTTTGCTGTCTGTGTCCTCATTGGGGAAATTTGCTCTATATATTTGTCCTGGTGACGATAATCAGAAAGAGATGAGAAACCTCAAATGTAAGATGTTCAAACTTGTTCTGGTGATGATAGTGTTTCCTCACCTAGGTGCTTGCTAAAGACAATAAAGTTTCTTTCACACCATCTTATTTTTTCTGCGTCGTTCATCCTTGTTTTTTTTTTTTTTCCTATTAGGTCTATTGTAATTGATCTATTAGATTCAATTATTGTTAAGGGGTCTGTCATTAAAGTGGAAGGAAATCCTAACTTTTCTTAAAAAATGTCCGCATACCCCCCCCCCCCCCCCCCCCCCCCAGACCCACCCCCCCCCCCCCCCCCAATCCTACCTATCCTGCATTACCTGTATAAAAAACACATATTCTTTATAGAGGTTAGGCAAGATAGATAGGAGGAGGAGGAGGAAGGGTGGGGGGGGGGGACTTTTCTTCCATTTTAAGCACAAATGCGGAAGCACTGATTTGTAAATGGACAGTAATAGCAGTGATCTCTAATAGTCTCATGTAATGGCTCTCTAGTCTATGACTGCATTCTGAAGCATTTCTCCAGTTTCCAATAACTCCCCAATAACTAACTCCTATAGTATGTTTTCAGTCTCTGACTATCTCCTGTTACTCCTGTCTCTGAGCATTTTCTGTAGCATTTTATGTCTGGACAGACAAGGGGGGAATAGGGCGAGAGTTTTCCATTGACCGTCAAAGTCCAGTTGAGGGAAAGAGGAGCTGATGCAGAGGACAATACAGGAAACCTAACAGATGGTACCAGAAGTGGGGTTATTGCGAGGGTTGTTATCATTGTACCCTGGCCAATACATTTTAATTAATTCTAGGTTTCTGGGTTCTGGCCGTTCTCTGGGGGGCCAGGCCGCCTTGACTACAGGACGGCTATATTCTTGGTGCATTCGGCGACCAGGCGGGTGTTGGTTTTGGCTGTTTTGTTGGTGTTGCAGGGAGAGGCCTTGTTGTGTTGGGGAAGGATATTGCTGTATTTGATAATTGGGAAATTTACGCTGATATCTGCCTCTGGAAACACTCCACCCCGTCCTTTGAAACCTACCCTGTCCACTTCCCTGGGTGTTTCTTCTGTGTGGACAATATTTTTTCCAATGGGAGGGGTCTCCACAATGAAAACAGCTTTGATTAGGGTATTCTTGTGTTTGCAACGTGGAATTATCAAAGGCTGGGAGCATGGGGGTGGGAGTCCCTGAGGTCTGGGCGAATAGTCCTCCTTTGGTATTAAAAAATCCAGAGGAGGCCCTTTTCTTTACATCATCCACAAACTGTGGGGGGGACATGGTTGCCCACTCAGTATTGACCAGTTTAATTACCTGGGTCACCTTTGGATCTCCATTGTTCATGGCAGTGCTGACAAAAAGTTGTGGGCTATCTACATCACATGTCAAATAGATCTTCTCCTGGCTGCTGTTTACATGAGATTAAGTCATGTATGGGCATTTCTGGTTTATAGGCTTTCCTCCATGCTGCCAGGAGATTATTCCAAAATGTGGGCCAGTTTTCCTCAGCTTCATATAAATTACTAGCTTTGAACCAATTTGATATTTTTATATCCGCTGAACTTTCGGGATCTACAGCATTTACTATGACTTCTAAGTCTTCTTGTGACATACGTGCCACCTCACAATATCTCTTTAGGAAATTAACTGCTGCTCGGGGGTCTTTTCTAGGTTTGGGACATGTTTCTTTAATTTCCCTGACAGTACCTAACGGGAGCGGGATTTGGACTTGCGTGGTTCCCATGGTAATGAGAGGCAAAGCAAGTGTGGCAGATGTTGTGTCAGTTTTCTCAGGGTCAGTGACCACTGGAATTTTGATTAAGGAGGTGCTGGTGTTGTCATCCTCATCACTCTCCAGGGCTGGGCATTCTTCATCAGTAGACTGGGGTGAATTATCTTTGTAAGGGGAGGATAATGAAGGATAAAGTCTTTCTTTTGGCTTTTCGTCATTATCCGTTTTAATCATAGCATACGGTGGAGGTACTGGTGCCAAACGCACATAATCCTTTGAATCCCCCTTGTCATAACAAGGGGGTTGGACAGGGGCAGAGGCAAGTGTTGGTTTTTCAGGAGGCTTGTCTAAGGAACGATGAGGGAATTGCTTTTTATAATTTTTCAATGCTTTACACCTGTTGGGAGTCACAAGGTTTGACACACAACCCGGGCGGCTTGTGGTCAAACAAGGAGGGGATCATAGGTATTCCAGAAACAGTAGCTCCTTTGGTAAGAAAACCCTTCAGCAACTTGCTTAACTTGTGTCCAGAATAATGTTAAGGGACACATAGGCCCATTAAAAGACTTACAGATTGATTTGACACACATGCCAAAACAGAAAGGTAATATCAAATATTGCGTAATAATACTCCAGTTTGCCATTTTCCCTCATGGCCGGAAGTTATTCCCCCATGCTAGGACAGGACTGTCCCCCTTTTGAGATCCTTATGGGAAGACCCGCTCAAAAAGCCCCTAAGATAGGCGAGGAATCTAACTTATATTCCTTACAGGAAGAGCACGTGAAATATCTGGTAAGTAGCCCTGCTGAAACTTATGACAAGGTTGCTGTCACCTTTCTTCCTCTTTCCACAGAACCAACACATCCTTTCGTCCGGGGGATAAAGTACTGATCAAATAACTTGCAGTCCGCAAACAACCAGGCCCCGTCTTCCAAGGTCCATTTGAAGTCCTCAAGGTCTCCAGGACAGCAATACTGACGGATCAAAGCCCACAATGGATCCATGCATCAAGGTTGAAGAAGAGCCCACAGATAAAGGAGACAGGAAAGGAAATGGAGGAGTCCCCACCAACAACTGTACAAGAGACTCAGCCACTACTGTCCCATGCCCCCTCTCACAAAACCCATTAACCCCCCAAACCATTCTTACCATAGACTTTCCCTGTGAGCCAAGAAAATGCACCACCTGGACAGTCTTTCTTTTTCCAATTGAAATGACCATCACTGTATTCTTACTCTTATTTTTTGGGTGTTGGCTAAACTCCTCGTGCGGGATGGGGGAGGGTACTGTTGTAGTGAATGCCAGAGCAACATACATGGAAAGGAGTCATACTTATCCACAGGCCGACATTTAGTCCCTATGGTTGGAAGGCCTATCACCCTAGAGCAGTTACTAAATACCACCCAGGAAGTCCCTGTTATAAACACCACTCCCACGGGTTAGCTACTTTTAATATCCTGGACCCTGATGAAAGCATAGGTAACATGTCCCTATATGACATATGTAAATGTGTAAGGGGATCCAACAATCCACGGGTTACTGAATGGATAAACAGCACACACATGGACAGCCCCTGGATAAGGCAAGGTGGAGATAGCATTCCCTCTTTGGGGGATTGGATGTGTTTAGTGGGATTAAGGTCAAGACTTAGCCCCCCCCCCAAAGTGGTTCAAACCCCTCATGTTCCCCACGGATGGATGGTCTGTTGTGGACTATGGTGCCATACCACCGTCCCTTACCCTATGGACAGAAAAACTTCAGGTTGGTGTACTATTGTGGAAATGATCCCTCTAATGGGGACCACAGGGTCAGACACACTTGTGTCCATGAAACCTGCCCACCTTGAATTTGGCAGACACAAGAGGGAATTAACCACTTGGTGGGACAAAATCTTTGCATCCTTCGGTGGGGTGGGCGTATACAATGCCCTCACAAAGGTAGATGGATTTGGGATGTTAATGGACTCATGGAATCCCTTTTCAGGTGTAGGAGGATGGTTTGGTTCTATTTGGGAAAACATTATGAATTTCTTCAAGAAAGCGGGTATGATACTCCTCATGATACTTATTTTAGCTCTGGCCGTTTATGTGACAATCAAATTGGTGTTCTACCTGATAAGTAAAGTAGCAAAATCAAAGAACCTAGTTGATAAGTCTGAAACAGCCATGACCATGTTCAAGGCAGGATATAGGTGGTACAATGAGTGATCAGCGGAGACTTCTTAAAGTCTCCTATGATCAAAGGAGGGATTGTAAGGAAATGTGGGAAGTGTAGAGTTACCCTTCAAGATTTAATAGTATTGTAACAAAGATGTTTTTCTGTTTTTCTGTAGAAACTCACTGTAAATTCTGTTTATCTCACACTCACACATTTCCATAACAAGTTTTAGTTCTCATGGCTTCTAGTAACGGGTCTGCTTCCCATAACAAGTAGGCTATATTATCAAAACATACCGAGAATCTTATCAAGCACATATATTGCGTGAGACATTTTTAGAGTAAATATGATGTGGAGTCTGAAGGAAGAAATATTATGAATCTTGCAGATCAATATTGAATTGTATAACAAAATGTTTGAATGCTTGAATGTGATTGGTTGTTCAATTGCGTTCTTCCCCCTTTTTTGTATTGTATGTGCTCTGTGAAACGGGAAGTAAAGGCATTATTTTTTCAACCACACACGGTGTATGGTGTCTTTTTTTGCCTGTCTGGACAGACAAGGGGGGAAAAGGGCGAGAGTTTTCCATTGACCGTCAAAGTCCAGTTGAGGGAAAGAGGAGCTGATGCAGAGGACAATACAGGAAACCTAACATACATGATGTTAGGGGCTCCTTATATCAAGAAAGTTAAAGTGACACTAAATTCTAATTTAAAAAAATTCTAGCCAAATATGTATTCTTAACTCAAAAAAGTCCCTTCTATAACTGTCTCCTCCAAATCTTCAAATTCCTTTTTTTGCTGCTATGGTCCTATTTCGCATTAGAGGCTACATTTGGTTTCCATGCAATGTAGCCACCCTTCCTTGGTCCCGCTGTATGCAGGAACGTAGCCGCCCTTCCTTGGTCCCGCTGTATGCAGGAACGTAGCCACCCTTCCTTGGTCCCGCTGTATGCAGGAACGTAGCCGCCCTTCCTTGGTCCCGCTGTATGCAGGAACGTAGCCGCCCTTCCTTGGTCCAGCTGTATGCAGGAACGTAGCTGCCCTTCCTTGGTCCCGCTGTATGCAGGAACGTAGCCACCCTTCCTTGGTCCCACTGTATGCCGTAATTCTTGCCGTACTATAAAAGTCCACAGTTCCCTCAATTTATCTGCCGTTCCAGTTTTTTCAAATCTATAGGACGACGGTACTCTAAAGTTTTTCTAATTTTCAGTAGCACTATTCAAATGCTGCCAGCGTGACAGTGTGCCCCCCACCCCCTCGCCTTCTGCCCCGCACTTACCCTGTCTTGTGGGGCAGCGGGTGACGGCAATGAGCGGGTCCTTTATGCGTCTCCTGCACTTCTTCTCCCGTCCTCTCCTCCCGTCAGGCGTCCAATAGCAGCGCCTGTTTCAGCCAATCAGGTGACAGGTAACAAGACCTGAGCAACCTGATTGGCTGTGAGGCAAGTCATTGTTAGGGAAGCAATGTATTTGGTTCTCTAACACACCAATGAGTAATCAGCGAATGCACAGCAGTGCGCCCACTGTTTACCCTTTTGGAAGCCTATTAGAGCTCATGGCTCTAAATCAGGAAGCCTATTTGAGCCTCTGGCTCTAATCGGACACTTCCAAAGAAATCCCGCCAGTGTAATTCAAATGCCCGACGCCTGACAAGGGGCCGGGCAGATGAATAGGGGGGCGACAGCGGTGACCATAGATAGATAGATTCATGCAATGTGAGAGGGCGAGTGACAGGAGAGGGGGGGTGGCACTCCAGCGCCCTTTATGGATGCACTGCCACTGCAGGAATGTAACCACTCTGCCTTGGTCCCACTGCATACAGGAACGTAGCCACCCTGCCTTGGTCGCACTGTATGCAGGAACGTAGCCACCCTGCCTTGGTCGCACTGTATACAGGAACGTAGCCACCCTGCCTTGGTCGCACTGTATACAGGAACATAGCCACCCTGCCTTGGTCACACTGTATGCAGGAACGTAGCCACCCTGCCCTTGGTCACACTGTATACAGGAACGTAGCCACCCTGCCTTGGTCACCCTGCCTTGGTCGCACTGTATGCAGGAACGTAGCCACCCTGCCTTGGTCACACTGTATTCAGGAACGTAGCCACCCTGCCTTGGTCGCACTGTATGCAGGAACGTAGCCACCCTGCCTTGGTCGCACTGTATGCAGGAACGTAGCCACCCTGCCTTGGTCGCACTATATGCAGGAACATAGTCACCCTGCCTTGGTCCCAGTATATGTAGTGTAGAGCCACTTGATGCATTGGGTCCCCTCTTTCTGAGCCCATGAGTCTCTGACACATCTGGCAGCTGAGGAATATTTATTTTCAGATGTCTGGATATACCGTACACTGCAAGGACTTAAGTGGGGTACACACTATGAAAATCAATTTGAAAAATGGCGAACGTTCGTCCGATTTTTCACAAAGTTTCATAGCAAATCGGAACCAATGAACGAAAATTTGTACGAAAATTCGGAATCGGCTGTCGAAAGTTGTGTACACACTGTATGAAAATCGTATGAAAATTCTTAGTGTGTATGAGCCTTAAAGGTATATAGGGTGGAATAACCGTAAATGGTTAAACAATACTGAGAGGTAAATTACAACCAGATATACAACAGAAAATATATATCTACTGGATAAACAGCAAGAGAGATCTACTACAAGGAGAAATACGCTGCAATGAATAAACAAGAGCAGGAATGTGCTGCAACCACAATAATCAGTATAAAGCACAACCCCTCCATGCTCTATACTGGGTAACTCTAGGGGGAGATATCCTACATTATCAGTTGGGTAGTCAGTAGTAGCCTACTCTACTCTACTCCTTCTGTTGGCCAACTTGCTGGGCCCCACAACATTATGTCAGAGAGCTCAGAGTAGTGTCCCTTTAACCACTTGCCGACTGCACTAAATGACGGCTACAACACGACCAGCTAGCTCATGCTGATAATCTGTGATCAGCAGTATAAAGAGAACACGGCTAAGGTAAAGAGCCAATCAGCGGCTCTTTACCATGTGATCAGCCGTTTCCAATCACAGCTGATTACAGACGTAAACCAAAGTCAGTTATCGGCACTTCTTTCCTCATGCTGACAGCATCAAGAGAGGAGAAGCGAGCCAAATTCCTGGCTTGTGTAAAAGTGACATGGCACTGATTATCAGTGTCCTGATAATCAGTGCAATCCCAACAGTGCCCACCTGTGCTGCCAATCAGTGCCTCCTTAGTGTCACCTATCAGTGCCACCTACGAGTGCCCATCAGTGCCCCCTCATCAGTGGCCACCAGTAGGAATGGTCCCGATGTTTGAGTTGAATGTAAGTTCGACTCGAACATCGGGTGTTCGCCTGTTCGCCTAATCGCTGAATAGCGAAACAATTGGGGTGTTTGCATCAAATTCGAAAGCCGCGGAACACCGTTTAAAATTCTATGGGAGCAATTAAAAGTGCTCATTTTAAAGGCTTATATGCCTGGTAATGTCTAGACATGTGCACAATAGAAAAATTTGTTTAGTTTAGTTTCGTTTCTGTTCGTCTCCGTTTATTCGTAACGATTCGTAATTTCTTAAGTCGTCGGTGTTCGTATTCGGACTCTTTCGTAATTTCGTAAGAGTTATTTTTTCGTTGATTAGTTTTTCTGTTAGTCTAATTATCGTTTATTCGAAATTCGGATTTTCGGATTTTCGTTATATTTCGTATTTGGACGCATTCGTATTTTTGGAAGAGCTATATTTTCGTTGATTTAAAAAGATTCGTATTTCCGTTAATCTAATTTTCGTTGATTCGAAATTCGTATTTTCGTAGATTTAGTTACATTCGTACTTTCGTAAGATTGATTTATTCGTACTTTCGTAACATTGTTTTCGTAGATTCGTAATCGGACCATAATTCATAATTTTATGTAATGTGTATGCTATTTACATGTTTAAGAAACAAAGAATTTCTCTCTCACAAGTCAGAACTTAACTCAAAAATCCACCAAAACAGTGCCTCCGACCCAACCACTTTGACGAATAGCGACACTCTACAAATAATAATAAATTATCCGAAAATGTCTTAAGGTTACATAACAAAAGTCTATTGTGTACTAGACATGTGCGATTAGTTTCGTACGAATCGGAAATTATATCAAATTATTCAAATCCAATTACCAAATATCGAATTTCAACTAATACTAAAGAAATTATTAGAGCGGATATAACGAATGCTTCGAAATTCGGCTCCAAATTATTCAAATCCAACTACCAAATATCGAATTTCAAATTTTCTGTTTGAATGTATACATCTGTGATTGGTTCTTTTGAAGGAAAACAATTGTCCCTGTATTGTAGTCCCTGTATTGTAGTCCCTGTATTGTATTTCCTTATATGGTCATTCACATCCTGGGTGAATGAGATGAGGCCACATCCTTTGTGGGAGGGGTTTAGCTGTTGGAGGCAAACCCCTGAGGGTGTGGCTTGGAATGTTTTCTAAATAAAGGAGTTCACTGAGCTGGGACAGGGCAATGATGCTGACCGAGGCTGAGATGAACATGTAAGAATACTTGCTGTTGATGGCTGTTTACTGGGCAATGGGAAACCAGGGGCTTAGATGGAAAGCAGCCAGACTGAGGTGGTGATGGATGGAATGCTTGGCTGGTGAGGTTTGGATGCTGATGATGAGAGGATGACGTGAAGCTGCTGGTAATGTCTGTTTTTGGGAGCTGGGGATCCAGGGAGGCATACGATCAGAGGGTGCATTATATCATAAGATTGAAAGGCGCTTATTAGCGCAAGAGTGTGGCGAAATATCCACTACAGTTAAGATGGCGGGCCAGGTGTTTAAGGGGCAAACAGGGCTTTCCCTCTATACAGGCAGAGAGGGGGAGAGAACAGAGCACAGTCCAATACACGTTTGTTGTCCTGAGACAAATGGGGTGCGTTTTCTCTGCCTGATGCGTTGGGAAAGTTTAGCTTTGCAAAAAGAACAAATGTTTTGTCTTTTGGTATAATGCCGCAATTTTGATCGTATGTGTGTGTGTGTGTGTGTGTGTGTATGTATGTCTGTGTGTGTATGTATGTATGTATGTATGTCTGTGTGTGTGATCGTGTGTATGTGTGTGAATGTATGTGTGTGTGTGTGATCGTGTGTATGTGTGTGATCGTGTGTATGTGTGGGGAGAAGGATTGGCTTGTTATGGAAGTTGATGCCACAGTGAGTAACTTTAGGTGTTTAACAAGAAGTGTATGTTTTAAGTTGTGCTTTTTCATGTAACTAACACTTTTTAAATGTGAGTTAGCCTAAAGTGTTTGTCTATGCGTTAAATGTGATGTCCCATTTATGTCCGATTGTGTGGGGAGAAGGGTTGGCTAGTAGGGAAGCTTGTGCTAGTTTTGGCGGGAACAACTGCTTTGCATGCGTTAACGACGCCATTTTGTACCCTGGCTTTCATCTGCCATTTCCTTCTGTTGTTGTTTCATTGGATAGCATATGTTACTAAGTGTGCATTCTCAATTGTGCGGTGAGATTACATACTTTTTAGTGGAACTGTTCCTAAAGTGTATGTTTTAAGTTGTGCTGGGCCTTCCTATAGGGGAAGGGGCAAACATCATTCCTTTGTGTGTGAAACCATGTGCTAGTTTCGGCGGGAAAAAAATCCCTCATGTTGTAGCCTAGCCTTTGTCTATTATAGGCTAGCTGTTTTCGTTTGGCGGGAAAAACTCCATCTTGCTAAAGTCTGGCCTTTGTTGATATGGTTTTTTTTTTCATCAGCCATCTTGTTGTATCTGCTGTGTTCAGCCTTTGGTGCAGATTTTCCTTTTTAAGTGAATTCTATTTTTTTGTACTTTTTACATATTTTTAAGTAAAGCTTTTGCGTTTTCTGTATTGAATTTTGATTTCCATTTGAATCTAGACTGGGTTTGTGTATAGTGAAACTAGCTTTGCAAGTGTATGGGAGTGTCTCAGATGGTTATTCATTGTTCTTTTTAGGCTTGTATTGTTTAAGCCTGCACTTGAAAATCTAGCCTCCCTCCCTCTTTCCTCTTCATTGATATTTAAATTAACCAGTTTGATGAGTTTTGATGTATCCACAGGAGGGGAGGGGCTTTTGATTGTTTGTGGCCTGCAATGGAAGGGAAAGGCTTTGATTGCACTGTTGTGTGGTATTCTGGTCTCAAAACTTGTGGTTTGATTTCCCAGGGGATATATGAGTCAAGGGGGATTTTAACATGGGGGTTAATTCCACCCACTCCAGGAAAAAAGGTTTTTTTATTTGCTGATGCTAGCCATAGATTTTTCTAATGTCTTGATAGACAAAATATGATGCTATTCAAGACTCCCCCTCCCCCTCCCTCTTCCTGTTCAGGTGTGCAACAGGAAGTTGATGGGAGGGGCCTGGGGTCTTTTGAATTAGGACAAAATCTTTTTGATTTTTAAAGTAAATTAAGGTTTATATTGTAATACAGTTTTGGGGAGGCATTAAAGTTATTGTAATATCAAGGTACAGAGAGAAGCCATAATATTTGTTTTGAATAGTGGAGGATTTCATGGTGTTTTGTAGTTTGTCTGACAACACATTTATGGGGCTGCCGATAACCGGTAGTAGAGCATGTAAATGTGAGGATTAGTACGCTAGCACACCAGGAGGCCGTGTATAATAATCGGAAAACGCTGGGTGCCAGTACTGTAAAAATGAGGCGCTAAGCAGTACTGATCCGAAAATTAGTGCAAGGTGCCCTGGACGCAGGGACACTTCATAAGCGATTCGAATCGTCATGGGTAATGTTGGCCATCCATGCGTTGGAGATAAAAAAATAAGGCTCCACACCAGTCAGACAGCTGCCTTACACATGAGATCTGGGTTTGGGGCTCCGGACATGAGACCCCTTAAAGTGTGACATATATGGTCAGAGGGTACAGTAAGGTGTATTCCTTTGGAAGGTATTTTTGATGTCTGGTGGTACGAGACCCCAGAATAAAAAAATATTTTGGAAGTAGTTCAGTTGTGGCTTCAGAAATCTGTAATGATGAGTGGGATGATGGATGTGTAGTACATGCTTTTGTGATTCTCAGAGGAGGAACTGTGCTTAAAATCCAGATGCCCATTCCAGAAATTTGTGTGGCTGGTCCATACAATATTCTGAGATGTTCTCATGTCTGTCCCATTGTATGTAGTTTTTTTTTTTTTTTTGCTAAGAGTGAAGGCAGAATTCCATCTGGTTGGTTTTAATTTTAATTTTTGATTTAGGAACTATGAAATATCTCCCCCACATTTGTATCAAAATGTTTGTCTAAAGTTTTAGTTGTGTCATGTTCTATGTGGTAACAAGAATAAGTCTGAACCTACCGCGACAGTCGTGTTGTGGGTGTTGTATTTTAGTAAAAACATGAAAGTAAGGGTTGTAGAGGGTTTAGCTATTATCGGTTTCGACGAATGTCATTGACAATTTACGAATGTTGTATTGTTTATGAATGACACATTAATAACTTGTGTGTATAAGTATCTTTTCAGGTCCAAGGAGTTTCTGAGGCTCTGCACCATTCTAAATCCTGTATGTTTTCCTCCACTTTGTAAAGATGAGGAAAAGGGGGAAGAGGATGGGCTGAGTGACAATTTTTCAAACCAATGATACTAACCACTCTAATTCTAGCCAAGTTTGTGACAGGTGACAAGTGACAGGTGACAGGTGACAGGTGACTCGGTCGTTGCAGAGAAGATTGATGAACAAGACAACAAGGATGAGAAGTATCTTTATTTATATTTTTAAAGTGTATTTTCCAACTAGCTAAGAAAGTGAACAGGACACATGGTTGGGTCTACTCTGAGTCTCCACGGAGCTCTGGTGCCCCAGTGATGACAGCGGTGTATGATATATAGATATATTGGTGTGAGGAGTTGTGACAAACTAGTAAAGACTCCAAACAGACATTTCTAAATGGAATTTTTCGATACATTTCTAGAGGGTAAAATTAATTATAATTTTGACAATAGGTCTGGTTCTCACCAGCTTTGGTATCGGGATAACTAGATAGCCCACAGTTTATAAAGTAAAGCTTCAGATCTACGGTTTATAAAGTAATTCCCCTAATGGAAGAGATTCATGTGTGCTGGTGAATCTCGTCCCAGCATCTTATGTCGCGGCCGATCGTGAGGATCTGATGGCGCGAGGGAAGGTAAGAATGACAGGGACACCTAGAAGGGAATTGCTTGTACACGGTGGGGAATTGAGCTTATGAAACGATTGAAAAGTGTATCATCCATTGAGGATGGGATGTTTTCATGTAACTGTTGAAGCTACAAGGAAGTTCCCACAATCCAAAGGGGGGTCCTGGGAATTCATAAGTAAAGATTGTTATACCTGAATCGGGGATACTAGTGACAAAGTTCAGGCCCATATGGATGGGGCTTGGATCCCTGAGAGGCAAAGCCAGAGCTGTAGCTAGTGAAGGATGGAATTCTCTAAAGTCTGGGAATCTTTGGTGATTTAATTTTTATTTTTGCAGCGGATCATAGTTGAAGGAAGTAGGGGTATATTTACTCATGCTGTTTTTGTTTCTATTCCTTATATATATCGTGATGAGGTGCTCCTGCTGCCTGATTTGGACGCGTGACCAGAGCCCGAGCAGATGACCACATTTTTCTCAACAAGATGCCCGACCTGCAAACAAGACACAGAGGATCTCAGACCGACCAGCGACTACAACAGCTCACCATGTCATCTCTACTGAAGAACAGAGTCTCCATGTCAAGCCGTGTTTTCCTTTTTATGGACTGTAAGGCCAGGTGTAAGAAGATCGAAATTCATCAAGAGACACATGGGAGGATATGACAAAAACGAGGGACTGTCATGGAAAATTTTATTAATGTATGTTGTCAGATGCCCCCCAGTGTCGGTTTTGCTGTAATGCGCTCATCTGTGCGCATTCGCACATAAAGACGTTGGCGGAAGACCATTGGCTGCGTAAACCTTCCTATGGACACTACAGACGTGTTTGCTGGTTTAAGGAAGTTAATTTGTGCCTCACCGGGAGACTGGCCACTTCCCAGTGACGGCATTGATAGCTTCAAGCAAACATCCCTGTGTACACTGGAACTTTAGCATAACGGTATAAATATTGTGGCCCACGGAGCCATCGTTTTATATTGTTCGTTGTCATTGAAAGCAGTTTAGACAGTTTGTACATCACTGCTTAGTCTGTTTGAATGTATACATCTGTGATTGGTTCTTTTGAAGGAAAACAATTGTCCCTGTATTGTAGTCCCTGTATTGTATTTCCTTATATGGTCATTCACATCCTGGGTGAATGAGATGAGGCCACATCCTTTGTGGGAGGGGTTTAGCTGTTGGAGGCAAACCCCTGAGGGTGTGGCTTGGAATGTTTTCTAAATAAAGGAGTTCACTGAGCTGGGACAGGGCAATGATGCTGACCGAGGCTGAGATGAACATGTAAGAATACTTGCTGTTGATGGCTGTTTACTGGGCAATGGGAAACCAGGGGCTTAGATGGAAAGCAGCCAGACTGAGGTGGTGATGGATGGAATGCTTGGCTGGTGAGGTTTGGATGCTGATGCTGCTGGTAATGTCTGTTTTTGGGAGCTGGGGATCCAGGGAGGCATACGATCAGAGGGCGCATTATATCATAAGATTGAAAGGCGCTTATTAGCGCAAGAGTGTGGCGAAATATCCACAACAGTACCAAGTCCGCACAACCTCTGACCCCTGTACAATGTGCATAAAGTGGGACCAAGGCAGGGTGGCTACGCTCCTGCATACAGTGGGACCAAGGTAGGGTGGTTATGTTCCTGCATACAGTGGGACCAAGGCAGAGTGGCTACGTTCATGCATACAGTGCGACCAAGGCAGAGTGGCTATGTTTATGCATACAGTGTGACCAAAGCAGGGTGGTTATGTTCCTACATACAGTGGGACCAAGGCAGAGTGGCTATGTTCCTGCATACAGTGGGACCAAGGTAGGGTGGTTATGTTCCTGCATACAGTGGGACCAAGGAAGGGTGGCTACATTCCTGCATACAGTGGGACCAAGGCAGAGTGGCTATGTTCCTGCATACAGTGGGACCAAGGCAGGGTGGTTACGTTCCTGCATACAGCGGGACCAAGGCAGGGTGGCTATGTTCCTGCATACAGTGGGACCAAGGTAGGGTGGTTACGTTCCTGCATACAGTGGGACCAAGGCAGAGTGGTTATGTTTCTGCATACAGTGCGACCAAGGCAGAGTGGCTACGTTCCTGCATACAGTGGGACCAAGGCATGGTGGTTACGTTCCTGCATACAGTGGGACCAAGGCAGGGTGACTGCATTCCTGCATACAGTGGGACCAAGGCAGGTTGGCTACGTTCCTGCATACAGTGGGACCAAGGCAGGGTGGTTACGTTCCTGCATACAATGGGACCCAGGCAGAATGGCTACGTTCCTGCATACAGTGGGACCAAGGCAGGGTGGCTACGTTCCTGCATACAGTGGGTCCAAGGCAGAGTGGTTACGTTTCAGCATGCAGTGCGACCAAGGCAGGGTGGCTATGTTCCTGCATACAGTGGGTCCAAGGTAGGGTGGTTATGTTCCTGCATACAGCGGGACCAAGGAAGGGTGGCTACATTCCTGCATACAGTGGGACCAGGGCAGAGTGGCTATGTTCTAGCATACAGTGGGACCAAGGCAGGGTGGTTACATTCCTGCATACAGTGGGACCAAGGCAGAGTTGCTACGTTCCAGCATACAGTGGGACCAAGGCAGAGTGGTTGTGTTCCTGCATACAGTGGGATCAAGGCAGGGTGGTTACGTTCCTGCATACAGTGGAACCAAGGCAGGGTGGCTACGTTCCTGCATACAGTGGGACCAAGGCAGAGTGGCTACGTTCCAGCATACAGTGGTACCAAGGCAGGGTGGTTACGTTCCTGCATACAGTGGGACCAAGGCAGGGTGGTTACGTTCCTGCATACAGTGGAACCAAGGCAGGGTGGCTATGTTCCTGCATACAGTCTGACCAAGGCAGAGTGGTTACGTTCCTGCATACAGTGCGACCACAGCAGAGTGGCTACGTTCCTGCATATAGTGGGACCAAGGCAGGGTGGTTACATTCCTGCATACAGTGGGACCAAGGCAGGTTGGCTATGTTCCTGCATACAGTGAGACCAAGGAAGGGTGGCTACGTTCCTGCATACAGTGGGTCCAAGGCAGAGTGGTTACGTTTCTGCATACAGTGCGACCAAGGCAGGGTGGTTACATTCCTGCATACAGTGGAACCAAGGCAGGGTGGCTATGTTTCTGCATACAGTGGGACCAAGGCAGGGTGGCTACGTTCCTGCATACAGTGGGACCAAGGAAGGGTGGCTACGTTCCTCAGACAGTGGGTCCAAGGCAGAGTGGTTATGTTTCTGCATACAGTGCGACCAAGGCAGGATGGCTATGCTCCTGCATACAGTGGGACCATGGCAGAGTGGCTACGTTTCTGCATACAGTGCGACCATGGCAGAGTGGCTACATTCCTGCATACAGTGGGACCAAGGCAGGGTGGCTGAGTTCCTGAATACAGTGGGACCAAGGCAAGGTGGCTACGTTCCTGCATACAGTGGGACCAAGGCAGGGTGGCTACGTTCCTGCACACAGTGCGACCACGGCAGAGTGGCTATGTTCCTGCATACAGTGGGACCAAGGCAGGGTGGTTACATTCCTGCATACAGTGGGACCAAGGCAGGTTGGCTACGTTCCTGCATACAGTGGGACCAAGGCAGGGTGGCTACGTTCCTGCATACAGTGGGACCAAGGCAAGGTGGTTACGTTCCTGCATACAGCGGGACCAAGAAAGGGTGGTTACATTCCTACATACAGTGGGACCAAGGCAGGGTGGTTACGTTCCTGCATACAGTGGGACCAAGGCAGGGTGGTTGCGTTCCTGCATACAGTGCAACCAAGGCTGGGTGGCTATGTTCCTGCATACAGTGGGACTAAGGAAGGGTGGCTACATTCCTGCATACAGTGGGACCAAGGAAGGGTGGCTATATTCCTGCATACAGTGCGACCAAGGAAGGGTGGCTACATTCCTGCATACAGTGGGACCAAGGCAGGGTGGTTACGTTCCTCCATACAGAGGGACCAAGGAAGGGTGGCTACGTTCCTGCATACAGTGGGTCCAAGGCAGAGTGGTTACGTTTCTGCATACAGTGCGACCAAGGCAGGGTGGTTACATTCCTGCATACAGTGGAACCAAGGCAGGGTGGCTATGTTCCTGCATACAGTGGGACCAAGGCAGGGTGGCTACGTTCCTGCATACAGTGGGACCAAGGAAGGGTGGCTACGTTCCTCAGACAGTGGGTCCAAGGCAGAGTGGTTATGTTTCTGCATACAGTGCGACCAAGGCAGGATGGCTATGCTCCTGCATACAGTGGGACCATGGCAGAGTGGCTACGTTTCTGCATACAGTGCGACCATGGCAGAGTGGCTACATTCCTGCATACAGTGGGACCAAGGCAGGGTGGCTGAGTTCCTGAATACAGTGGGACCAAGGCAAGGTGGCTACGTTCCTGCATACAGTGGGACCAAGGCAGGGTGGCTACGTTCCTGCACACAGTGCGACCACGGCAGAGTGGCTATGTTCCTGCATACAGTGGGACCAAGGCAGGGTGGTTACATTCCTGCATACAGTGGGACCAAGGCAGGTTGGCTACGTTCCTGCATACAGTGGGACCAAGGCAGGGTGGCTACGTTCCTGCATACAGTGGGACCAAGGCAGGCAGGGTGGTTACGTTCCTGCATACAGCGGGACGACCAAGAAAGGGTGGTTACATTCCTACATACAGTGGGACCAAGGCAGGGTGGTTACGTTCCTGCATACAGTGGGACCAAGGCAGGGTGGTTGCGTTCCTGCATACAGTGCAACCAAGGCTGGGTGGCTATGTTCCTGCATACAGTGGGACTAAGGAAGGGTGGCTACATTCCTGCATACAGTGGGACCAAGGAAGGGTGGCTATATTCCTGCATACAGTGCGACCAAGGAAGGGTGGCTATCTTCAGTGCCATATGATGAAAGAACCCAGAGGAGGAGCACAGCAATTCTCACAGGACATGCAGGGAGAGAGGTGAGCTGAGGGAGGAACATCAGTTTGGGTGGTAAGCTGAGCACAATACCTGGCTACATTCCTGCATACATTCCTGCATACAGTGGGACCAAGGCAGGGTGGTTACGTTCCTCCATACAGAGGGACCAAGGAAGGGTGGCTACGTTCCTGCATACAGTGGGTCCAAGGCAGAGTGGTTACGTTTCTGCATACAGTGCGACCAAGGCAGGGTGGTTACATTCCTGCATACAGTGGAACCAAGGCAGGGTGGCTATGTTCCTGCATACAGTGCGACCAAGGCAGGGTGGCTACGTTCCTGCATACAGTGGGACCAAGGAAGGGTGGCTACGTTCCTCAGACAGTGGGTCCAAGGCAGAGTGGTTATGTTTCTGCATACAGTGAGACCAAGGCAGGATGGCTATGCTCCTGCATACAGTGGGACCATGGCAGAGTGGCTACGTTTCTGCATACAGTGCGACCATGGCAGAGTGGCTACATTCCTGCATACAGTGGGACCAAGGCAGGGTGGCTGAGTTCCTGAATACAGTGGGACCAAGGCAAGGTGGCTACGTTCCTGCATACAGTGGGACCAAGGCAGGGTGGCTACGTTCCTGCACACAGTGCGACCACGGCAGAGTGGCTATGTTCCTGCATACAGTGGGACCAAGGCAGGGTGGTTACATTCCTGCATACAGTGGGACCAAGGCAGGTTGGCTACGTTCCTGCATACAGTGGGACCAAGGCAGGGTGGCTACGTTCCTGCATACAGTGGGACCAAGGCAAGGTGGTTACGTTCCTGCATACAGCGGGACCAAGAAAGGGTGGTTACATTCCTACATACAGTGGGACCAAGGCAGGGTGGTTACGTTCCTGCATACAGTGGGACCAAGGCAGGGTGGCTACGTTCCTGCATACAGTGGGACCAAGGCAAGGTGGTTACGTTCCTGCATACAGCGGGACCAAGAAAGGGTGGTTACATTCCTACATACAGTGGGACCAAGGCAGGGTGGTTGCGTTCCTGCATACAGTGCAACCAAGGCTGGGTGGCTATGTTCCTGCATACAGTGGGACCAAGGAAGGGTGGCTATATTCCTGCATACAGTGCGACCAAGGAAGGGTGGCTACATTCCTGCATACAGTGGGACCAAGGCAGGGTGGTTACGTTCCTCCATACAGAGGGCCCAAGGAAGGGTGGCTACGTTCCTGCATACAGCGGGACCAAGTTAGGGTGGTTACGTTCTTGCATACAGCGAGACCAAGTTAGGGTGTTTATGTTCCTGCATACAGTGGGACCAAGGCAGGGTGGTTACTAGTCACATAGCAGCAAAAAAAGGAATTCAAAGTTTTGGAGGAGACAGTTATAGAAGGGACTTTTTTGAGTTAAGAATACATATTTGGCTAGAATTTTTTTAAATCAGAGTTTAGTGTCACTTTAACTTTCTTGATATAAGGAGCCCCTAACATCATGTACTCCATATTCAGTAACTAAAATGCTACAGAAAATGCTCAGAGACTCTGGACATGTAACAGGAGATAGTCAGAGACTGAAAAAATACTATAGGAGTTATTGGGGAGTTATTGGAAACTGGAGAAATGCTTCAGAATGCAGTCATAGACTAGAGAGCCATTACATGAGACTATTAGAGATCACTGCTATTACTGTCCATTCACAAATCAGTGCTTCCGCATTTGTGCTTAAAGTGGAAGAAAAGTCCCCCCCCCCTCCCCCTCCTATCTATCTTGCCTAAGCTCTATAAAGAATATGTGTTATTAGGATAGGTAGGATGAGGGGGGATGCGGACATTTTTAAGAAAAGTTAGGATTTCCTTCCACTTTGACAGACCCCTTAACAATAATTTCATCTAATATTTCTTTTAACAAGATCAATTACAGTAGACCTGAATTTAAAAAAATACACAAAAAAAAAACAAAACAAAGATGGACGACGCAGAAAAAAATAAGATAGTGTGAAAGAAACTCTATTGTCTTTAATAAGTACCTAGGTGAGGAAACACTATCATCACCAGAACAAGTTTTTACATTTGAGGTTTCTCATCTCTTTCTGATTATCGTCACCAGGACAAATATATAGAGCAAATTTCCCCAATGAGGACACAGACAGCAAACCCTTCTACACTTCATCCAAAACTAGATGTCTTTAGCAAATTGTTAAGTGGTCTATTCATAAATGCTTTCCCACAAATCATACAAACTTTACCCAAGATTCACATAATTGGATGTCCTCCTCTAGCTAGATAGGAGAACAGACGTATCATCAAGATGGACATGAAATTTGATGATGAACTTTAGGATTCCTTCTGTCGTGGTCCTCTGAGGTTTACCAGCAGACATGCTTCTCCTCAGTCGCAAGATCACCGTAGACCTCCACCTCGCACAGGGTCAGGTATTCACTGCGCCCCGGGATCACCACGCTGACGTATTGACCCTCCATTCCATCACAGCAGAAAATTGTCGTAGCATCAGCAACTTGGGTGACATTACCGCACCTGTGGAGAACAAACAAGGATCAACGGAATGAAACAGAAATTACACTTGTTTACTTGGAGGAGGTTTACTAAAGGTGCCCAAAGTGTTCATTAAGCACTTGCTTAGTGGGCACCTAAACCCCCCTCCTGCCCAGACCAATTTTCATCTTTTAGCGCTGTCACTCTTTGAATGACAATTGCGCAGTCATACAACACCATACCCAAATGACATTTTAATCATTTTTTTCCCACCAATAGAGCTTTATTTTGGTGGTATTTGATCACCTCAAAACTGTTTTATATTTTGTTAATAAATTCTGCAAACAGGTCATTTTTCTCCTTCATTGATGTACGCTGATGAGGCTACACTGATGGGCAACGATAGGCTGCATTGATGGGCACTGATAAGGTGGCACTTATGGGTATTAATAGGGGGCACTGGTGAGCACTGATAGGTGGCACTGGTGGGAACTAATAGGTAGCATTGGTGGGCACTGATGGGTGGCACTGATGGGCGGCACTGAAGGGCATTGATAGGTGGCACTGAAGGGCACTAATAGGTGGCACTGATAGCTGGCACTGATAGCTGGCACTGATAGCTGGCACTGATGGGCACTGATCGGCAATGGTAGCTGACACTGATAGGTAGCACTGCTAGGTGGCACTGATTGGCACCACTGGTGGGCATTGATAGGTGGCACTCGTGGGCATTGATTGTTGGCACTGATTGTTGGCACTTATGTACTGGTGGGCACTGATTTGTGGTACTGGTGGGCACATATGAGGCGGCTTTATCTCTTCCTCTTCAGGACCGATGTCCCTTCAACAGAAGCCGGTGATCGCCTTTTTTTTTTCTGCTCACGCTGTCAGCGTGAGAAGAAACATAAATGATTTCCGATCTTTTTACATCATGTGATCAGCTGTCATTGGCTGTGAGCTGATTACGCGGTAAGGGGCCGGGGTCGACCGCTTACTCCGATCTGTTATCACCCGAGTCACATTGACTCGGGTGATCGCATCAGAATGGGGAAAAAAGGGGGTTTAAGTGACTTTGAGCGTGGCATGGTTGTTGGTGCCAGAGGGGATGGTCTGAGTATTTCAATAACTGCTGATCTACTGGGATTTTCACTCACAGCCATCTCTCAGGTTTATCGAGAATGGTCCGAAAAATAGAAAATATCCAGTGAGCGGCAGTTGTGTGGAGCAAAATGCCTTGTTGATGTCAGAGGAGAATGAGCAGATGATTGAAAGGCAACAGTAGCTCTAATAACCGCTCATTACAACCAAGGTACAACGCACAACACATCAAACCTTTAAGCAGATGGGCTACAGCAGCAGAAGACCACTTTGGGTGCAACTCCTGTCATCTAAGAACAGGAAACTGAGGCTACACTTCGCACAGGATCACCAAAATTGGATAGTAGAAGATTGGAAAAATCTCTATTTTCAGTTGCGACATTCAGATGGTGGGGTCAGAATTTGGCGCATGGATCCATCCTGCCTTGTATCACCGGTTCAGGCTGGTGGGGTGGGGGGGGGGGATATTTCCTTGGCACACTTTGGGCCCCTTAGAACCAATTGAGCATTGTCTAAACACCACGACCCATGTCCATCCCTTTATGACTACAGTGTCTCCATCTTCTGATGGCTCCTTCCAGCAGGATAATCCACCATGTCACAAAGCTCCAATCATCTCACCACTGGACAATGAGGTCACTGTCTTCCAATGGCCTCCACAATCACCACATCTCATCCAATAGAGCACCTTTGGGATGTGGTGGACGATTCCCATCATGGATGTGCAGCCCACAAATCTGCAGCAAATACGTGATGTTATTATGTCACTATGGACCAATACCTCTGAGGAACGTTTCCAACACCTTGTTGAATCTATGCCACCAAGAATTAAGGCAGTTCTGAAGGCAAAAGGTGGTCCAACCCGGTACTAGCATGGTGTACCTAATAAAGTGGCTGGTGAGTGTATATATAGTGCTAGGCCCTACCATAGTGTTAGAAGTAAATGGCACACAGGGTTCTGTTTGATGCAAATTGTGGGGCTTCAAAATATCTGTTCTGAGCAGAGAAAATTGTGTTTCCAGTCTTCTTTGGGTTTTTTAACTCTTAGATTGGGTTCTGGAGTCCAGAGACTTCAAAGAGCTGAGGAAAGGAAAAAGCCTCTAACCCTGGGTTCAGGTATTACTGAAGGCCAGCAGGCTGTGTGGGCAGGTATGACCAACCTGTGTAATCATGGGCCTGACATTGATTTAGGGGTCCACCTGGGAGACAAAGGGTCCCTGTCCAGCATCAAGGGAGTGGGATAGAGATGCAGGGAGCTGCAAGAGAAAGAGCCGAGAGGTGCAGGGCGGCACATAAGCACAGCGGTGCTGAGAGATGATGTGAGGGACCAGACTAAAAACCTATGCTTCAGGCCCGATAAGTAGTTCTGCAAGAGGAAGCCAGGAGGCTTGATATACATTTTATTTGTGTTTAACCACTTCAGCCCCGGAAGATTATACCCCCTTCCTGACCAGAGCACTTTTTGCGTTTCGGCACTGCGTCGCTTTAACTGACAATTGCGCGGTCTTGCGACGTTGCACCCAAACAAAATTCATGTTTTCTTTTTTTTCCTACAAATAGAGCTTTCTTTTGGTGGTATTTGATCACCTCTGCGATTTTTTTTTTTTTTGCGCTATAAACAAAAAAATAGCAACAATTTTGAAAAAAAGCAATGTTTTTTACTTTTTGCTGTAATAAATATCCCCCAAAAATATATAAAAAAAAATATTTTTTTCCTCAGTTTAGGCCGATACGTGTTCTTCTACATATTTTTGGTAAAAAAAATCGCAATAACCGTATATTGATTGGTTTGCGCAAAAGTTATGGCGTCTACAAAATAGGGGATAGTTTTATGGCATTTTTATTATTATTTTTTTTTTTAGTAGTAATGGCGGAGATCTGCGATTTTTATCGCCACTGTGACATTATGCCGGACACATCGGACACTTTTGACACTATTTTGGGACCATTGTCATTTATGCAGCGATCAGCACTATAAAAATGCACTGATTACTGTGTAAATGACACTGGCAGGGAAGGGGTTAAACACTAGGGGGTGATCAAGGGGTTAACTGTGTCCTAGGGAGTGATTCTAACCGTGGGGGGGATGGGCTTACTACAAAATCACAGCGATCACTGCTCCTGATCACAGGGAGCAGTAGATCCCTGTCATGTCACAAGGCAGAACGGGGAAATGCCTTGTTTACATAGGCATCTCCCCGTTCTGCCGCTCCGTGACACGATCGTGGGCCCCCCGCGGACATCGAGCCCACAGGACACACGGTCACGGAGTACACGCATTCTCCACAATGCCGTGATTTAAAGGGGACATACCTGTATGCCTATTTGCCCAGCCATGCCATTGTGCCGATGTACATCGTTGTGCGCTGGTTGGCATGTGGTTAATATGATGGTGGGAACCCCTGTGAGACCAACACTTTTCTTAGAATGTTTACTTTCTCTATAAATATATTTATAGGGAAAATGCAGTCATGCAGTAATGTCTCTTATTTTGGGTTCAGGGTGGTGCTTAGGACCTTTGTCATTGGGCTTTTGTTTGCATCAGATGTGTTTTTTATTATCATACAAGTCTATGAGCAGGCAAAACTCTCTTGAAGTAGGTCAATGCAGATCAGAAAAGGTCACATGCACCTGTCAATGAATTCTGAACGATCTCTGAAGCCTCTCAAACTGATGCCATAGACTCAAGCCCAAAGCCCATTCACACGGGTAACCTTACAGTGTCCTATCCCTGTGGTACTTACACCGGGTTGTTATTGTCCGGAGAATTTCCAATTTGGACCTCAGCGCCCATCAACCGTTCCATTGCGCCGTCTGATCGTCCAGTGACTACAACGACATTCACTTTGTATTTCTGTTTCAGGTCTACCTTCCACCAGGGTGATGGGTCCGCAATTGTGTGGGTACATAAGCCATGAGACCAGATGGTATCTGTCACACCATCATTGGCCTTGTAAGCGTAACCAATAGGATCAACCATAAAAACAGAACTCTGTGAGGCTTCCCCACTTCTGGCGATATTTGTGGCTGAAGAAAGAAAAACAAAACACACTCAGTAATTATACATTCTGTACAAAGTATTTCCATTGTTCTAACGGGGCCTTCACCAAACAAAGAACTGCAAACTGCAATGTTGTCAATAATTTAACTGAGAAGGTGGGATTGATTTACTATACCTGGAGAGTGCAAAATGCAATTTCAGTGTGTTCACCGCTCCTATACCGCTCCTTCCCATTGATTTGAATGGGAAACCAAGGTAAAACCGCGGCAATACCGCCGCAAAGCGCCACTACGGCGGTGCTCTGCGGGGGTCTTTAACCCTATTTCGGCCGCTCGCGGGGGGTAAAACCACACCGCGAGCGTCCGAAAACCACGGTTAAAACGACGGTAAAGCAGCGCTAAATATAGCGCTGCTTTACCGTCACTGCGGCTCCCCATCCCAGTGTGAAAGGGGCCTTACAAGCATGTTCCCATCCAGAATTGCACCTAAACGTGCCGCTACTTCACACACAGGCAACGCGAAGCTCCATGAATGGATAGTTTCCCAGCTCTCTTTCCTGGGATTGGTTGGCAGCTATGGGTGGAGAGTAGGGTTGCCACCTGTCCGGTTTTGACCCGGACAGTACAGGTTTAGGAGGCTGTGCCCGGGTTTCCCTCTGCCTCACACCCGGACACCATTTCCAGTTCACAGGGGTTACCATGGGGCCGCCTTTTACAAGCCCCAGCACACAGGGGGACCCGGACAGCAGGGGGATTGTAGCGGCGGGCAGGGGGAGCAAATACAGAGCAATGAAAACAGAGAGAGAGGCGACAGGCAGCTGCTGGTGCAGAAGTTTTTAATAAAGTAAATGCTTAAAAACAATCCACTCACTGTCAGTCTGTGAACTTAGTCGGCTGTCCCATCCTCCCCTCCAATCCACAATGCTGTTATTACTGAATCGCTTGAGAAAGCCAATAACACAGAGCTGCGGGGAGACTGCAGTGAGCTGTCAGCCTGGGATGCTGTGACCAATCAGAGCGTTCCGGAGGCTTAACCACGCCTCCATCATCAGAGGCTGACAGTTCACATGAGTTTCCCGTGGCTCTCTGTTTCCTCCAGTGATAACAGCAGCGTTGATTGGAGGGGAGGATGGGACAGCCGACTTCACAGACTGACATATACAGCTCTGACATGGGGAGTGAGTGGATTGTTTTTAAGCATTTATTTTATTAAAAACTTCTGCACCAGCAGCTGCCTGTCGCCTCTCTCTCTTATGTTTTGACTCCTCTGTGTTTTCCCCCCTCCTCCTGTATTTGCCACCCCTCCTCCTCCTGTATTTGTCACCCCCTCCTCCTCCTGTATTTGTCACCCCTCCTCTTGTATTTGCCACCCCCCCTCCTCCTCCTGTATTTGTCACCCCCTCCTCTTGTATTTGCCACCCCCTCCTCCTCCTGTATTTGTCACCCCCTCCTCCTGTATTTGTCACCCCTCCTCTGTAATTGTCCCCCCTCCTCTGTAATTGTCCCCCCTCCTCTGTAATTGCATCCTCCTCCTCCTGTATTTGTCACCCCCTCCTCTGTAATTTCCCCCCCTTGTCTGTATTTGCACCCCTCCTCTGTAATTGTCTCCTTCCTCTGTATATGCCACCAGTGGCGTCTCCAGCTTTCATATTTAGGGGGGGCACATGGGGGGACAGGGACAAAATTAGGGGGGCAACTATAAAATGCAATTTTACTATGATCCCCAGGGTGGCAGAAAACAAGAGATATATGTCACCAGCATACCAAGAAAATATAAGGGTCCAAAGCAGTGGAAGAACTATCAGGGTTGCAAAGGTTGTCTTGCCACCGGGCCTTGGTGTTCTGCCACTGTGGTGTTCCCCAGACTCCTCTTGCTGTCCTGCCCCTGCTATTGACAGCGCTGGTCTGGCATCTGTCTCCTTGGCAGCGACGGCAGTCTATTAGGACCTAGGGCTGGTGACATTATGGGTGCATGCAGGGGAAGGCTGGAACTATTGGTTGTAGAGAGCCGAGCCCCCAGCTGGTCACCTAGCAGCAGTAATGCTGTATAACCTTCTCTGTTGACATGCTGATCGGGATGTGATCCAGGTGATGCTCCCAGTCAGACCTAATAAACACAGTATTTATTAGCATCAACAGTACAACCACATCAACCGTATGTTCAGCAGCCATGTGGGTTCTATGCCTGTAAGGTGTGGGCTCCATGCCTGTAAGGTGTGGGCTCTATGCCTGTAAGGTGTGGGCTCTATGCCTGTAAGGTGTGGGCTCCATGCCTGTAAGGTGTGGGCTCCATGCCTGTAAGGTGTGGGCTCCATGCCTGTAAGGTGTGGGCTCCATGCCTGTAAGGTGTGGGCTCTATGCCTGTAAGGTGTGGGCTCTATGCCTGTAAGGTGTGGGCTTCGATCAATAAAATCACTATGATATTTAACACTAGGATTTGACTAGGAGCATCACCTGGATTGCATCACCATCAGCATGTCAGAGAAGGCTGCACTGCTGCTAAGCAACCTGCAGGGAGGTCAACTGTCTACTCTACAACCATTAGAGATGGGCTCGGGTGTGTTTGAAATCCCACATGCCCGATCCCGCCAGGAAGCCGACACTGCACAAGGCTAATCACAGGCAGTGAGACATTCCTGATCTGTGCAGCTGCGGACCAGGAAATGTCTCACTGCCTGTGCTTAGCGCTGTGCAGTGTGGGCTTCCTGGCGGGGTCGGGCATTTGGGATATTGAACATGCCCTGCCCATCTCTAACAACAAATTGTGCCGGCTCTCCTGTACATTAGCCCCATAAAGTAACCAGCACTGGGTTCCAATGTGCCACCGCCGCCATGGAGACAGAGACCAGCGCTGTGAATAGCCAGGACAGGACAGCAACCCTGGTAGTTCACTGGTCCACACTGCAAGGATTCCCCATCCACCTATCATGTGTAGATGGGAGAATTGGATCATTTCTTTTTTTTTTTTTTTAATGCAACCTACTAGTTAAATTAAAAAAGTGGGGCTGCCTAAGTGCTAAGTGCCTAAGTGCTAAGACCAGCCATAGGCAGTTTTTAAATCTCAGCTGGTTCATCAGGAACTGTCTGAGGTTTGAACCATTAATGAGCAGGCTGAATGTACCAAGTTGATCGATCAAATTGGGAACAACCAGCCTGCCAGATACTCTTATGATTATCACTAGTGGTTGCTATAGCCACTAGTGATAATTACTGTTTGTTGGGAGAATACAATTGCTGGGCAGGAAGGATATTCCCCTGTCACCACTGTCTGTGTTGATGGGGGAATCATGCAAGTTTCTTTCCTGCACTCTGTGGATGCAGGAAAGAAATTTGCTTAGTCTATTACCTGCCTAACTGAAAGTGAAAGTAAGTTGTGAAGGTCTTGAAAGAACAGGAGAGGGGAGGGACAGATGGTGGAGAGAAGAGATGGAGATAATGCAGTTCAGTGATTACAGTGTACTGCAGTGCACACACTTACCCACGCGTCCAGGCTAGAAGAATACTCCCCCTCTCAATAGAGACTGTGTTACTCCAGCAGCGGCCTGAGTAAGATGTGGCACATCCGCTACGAATGCAAACAAAAAGACATTGCCTTTTTGTAAAAAAAAAAAAAAAAAAATATATATTTTTTTTTAGATTTTTTTTTTTTGGGGGGGCACATGGTGGGGCACAGCATAATTTTGGGGGGGTCAGGGCCCCCTCTGGCCCCCCCCTAGGGACGCCATTGTATGCCACCCCCTCCACTGTATTTGCCACCCCCTCCTCCTGTATTTGTCACCCCCTCCTCCTGTATTTGCATCCTCTTCCTCTGTATTTGCACCCCCCCCTCCTCTGTAATTGTCTCCCCTTCTCTGTAATTGCCACCCCCTCCTCCTCCTCCTGTATTTGTCACCCCCTCCTCCTGTATTTGCCACCCCCTCCTCCTCCTGTATTTGTCACCCCTCCTCTGTAATTGTTCCCCTTCTCTGTAATTTCCCCCCCTTGTCTGTATTTGCACCCCCTCCTCTGTAATTGTCCCCCCTCCTCTGTAATTGCATCCTCTTCCTCCTGTATTTGCCACCCCCCTCCTCCTCCTGTATTTGTCACCCCCTCCTCTGTAATTGTTCCCCTTGTCTGTATTTGCACCCCCTCCTCTGTAATTGTCTTCCCCCTCCTCCTGTGTTTGTCACCCCCTCCTCCTGTGTTTGTCACCCCCTCCTCCTGTGTTTGTCACCCCCTCCTCCTGTGTTTGTCACCCCCTCCTCCTGTATTTGCATCCTCTTCCTCTGTAATTGTCTCCCCTCCTCTGTAATTGTCTCCCCCCTCTGTAATTGTCTCCCCTTCTCTGTATTTGTACCCCCTCCTCCTCCTGTATTTGCACTCCTCTTCCTCTGTAATTGTTCCCTATCTCTGTATTTGCCCCCTAGCTCTGTAATTAACCCCTCCTCTGTATTTGCACCCCTCCTCTGTAATTTCCCCCATCAATCTCTGTAATTGTCCCCCCTCCTCTGTAGTTGTCCCCCACTCCGAACCCTCTGCTGTCTGGATCCCCCTGTGTACTGGGGCCCCGTGATACCCCCTGTCGGCTGCCATGGGGGTATTGGAAGGAGGAGGATTTGTGCTGGTAGGGAAATGAGATTTGTAATAGGAGAGAATGGGGATAATGGCACCCCAATCACAAAGGCATCCCACAGGCATCCCACAATTCTGTTTACGTGATTTTCCCGCGATTTGTCGGGTGACAATCGCTGCAAAATAGCACCGCGGTTGGGGTGCCATGCCGTGCGCCTCTAAAGTGTTCGGGTTTGGCTTGAAGAAAAGGTGGCAACCCTAGTGGAGAGACCAGCTAAAACTGATTGCTGGTCATGCATACACTTGTGTCATATGGTGCTAAGGGCAATGAGATATCTTGTGATTTTTTTTTGATGTTTACAGTGAACATTCTAATCATTGGCATCCAATCTGGGAAACCCAATTTAAATGTTATAGGTTTGAAGTGGTGGTAAATTTAGGGGTATACTTATTTTAAACATATGAAAAATATGGATCATGGAGATTCATTTTTATGTGTTGGTTTTTCCAGCATCAATATCTAATTTTGTTGGTGGCGCGGAGTGTACCATAGCTGTGTATTCAGCTGTTTTGTCACATTTTCCAGCATATCACCTGTTTCTGTAGGCACTTGTAGGCAGGTGCAGGCTATTTTCTACACTGCAGGAAGTGCTCATCTCAAGCGGCAATGCAAGTGGAGGAGAAAGTCAAAAGGAACCTAGTTCCTCTATGGTCTCCTTAGTCAAAGAGAGGCAGCATATTATTGGATGCTGGCATCCCATGTGACATTGGTGGCCATCTTGGGCCAGTTGGAGTCTATTCAAGACCCTGACTCCTGTGTGTGGCTAGAGTATGGACAGGCCACCCATCTGTCAGGGACAGTGATTAGCACCAGGGATAGGTTCCAGACGGGTAGGGAAAGTGAAGGAACGTGCCAGCCTTCCTGGAGCCCTCCCAACATGGATATGGACCAGCCAGGCCACATTCCGCCCCTCAAAACAGGCACTGTCAGCACACCAGAGACCTTCCGCTATTACTCTTCTCTGTTTTATTCTGTGAGCGCTGCCAGTTGGGTTGACTTCTTGCTGGGCATGTTGGGTATTGCTAAACTTCAATTTCAATACAATTCTGTTTTCTGCAAATGGACTCTGAGTGTTTACCACGCTACATCTCCACACACACTATTTCAATCAAGATCCAATGATTGCCTCTTCCATGGGCAATTTTTTATATAGCTATATTTTACTAAGAATAATAGACAGGAATAGGCTGTATAAAAACTTTGGCATTGGTCTAGTTTTTAGGTGAGTGTTGTTTTATACCTTTATTGCATATCTCTGTAAAATACCTGAAGGAGTTCTTTTGATGACCTAACTGCTGCCATAAGAGTGTATTCAGAACTCTCCTCCTCATCTAGTGCACCAAAGTCATTTTTATGTACTTTTTTACCTTTATATTATTCTTACCTCCAGGTGGACGGCTGCAGCACCAAGCCAGACCCAACGACCCCAGGAAAAGCAAAGCCACCAAAGTCTTCATTCTGGAGGAGAAACCAAGACACAGAGAGTTTGTTGCCATAGTATGTTACACGAAAAGGTGATTCTGCATCTCTTCCTCAGTCAGTGTTGCCAACCGCCCGTAGATTTATGGGCATTCCGTAAAAACAGGGCATTTTTCCGGTGCCCGTAAATGTCCATGAGAGCCGAACGGTGCAAGTAAATATGGCTCCGAGAGGCTCAGATGAGAACTGCGCATGCGCAGCGTCAACTCCGGAGTGGAGTCCAGAAATCCCAGAGATTATCCCCGCGCCCGCTGATGATGTCATACCGCAAGCCGCACACTCCCAAAGCCGGGCGGGAAATCCGAGTGGACTGGACAGTAGACCCCGAGGCTGAGGCGCACCAGCAGCACCGCGAGAGATGGACAGCGCAGGGCACTGCAGACCCGGCCGACCCCCTGGATAGACACGCAAGTCCCCCTGTCCCTGACCAGCACTGAGCGCCACAGACACCCTGCCCTGGCTGCAGCCCCCTGGTTAATGAGTGGCGTGCAGCTGTGCATGCATAGTAGCCAACTTGTAATCCTACCACTGGACCCTGTCCCCTGGCCTGGCTGCCTGCAACATCCATCCATTGCTTAACTGGCTACAGATTGGCACAGGCAGCAATTTCCAGACAAAAATGGCAATGGTGAGATTGTACAAAGTCATTGTATGCCCTATGCAATCTTTGACTGGTGTCTCTCTGATATCTCTGCATGACCAGCATCTCCTGTATCCTGTCCGTATAACAATCTCCTGTATCCTGTCCACATAACCATCTCCTGTATCCTGTCCGCATGACCATCTCCTGTATCCTGTCCGCATGACCATCTCCTGTATCCTGTCCGCATGACCATCTCCTGTATCCTGTTTGCATAACCATCTCCTGTATCCTGTCCGCATAACACAGGAGATGGTTATGCGGACAGGATACAGGAGATGGTTATGTGGACAGGATACAGCAGATGGTTATGCGGACAGAAGATCCCGGCCCCCCACCCTATGTGAATGAGCATGGGGTACATCGTACCCCTATCCATTCACCTGGGGAAAAGAGTCAATAAAAAAAAACACGCTACACAGGTTTTTAAAGTAATTTATTAGGCAGCTCGCACACGGCATTTCAGCGGGAGAGAGCGATGTGTCAACATCGGAAAAAGAGAGAAGAAGGACGGAGAAGACCAGTCTCCTCCGCTAGTAAAAGAGCTGGGAGAAGATAGCGGAGGAGCCCAGAAGAAGAACCGGAGAGCGGGAGAGAAGGCTGGAGAGAGCGGAGAAGAACCGGAGAGCGCGAAGGAGTCGGAAGAGACCACCGAAGTCGGAAGAAGACCACCGGAGCTGCCTAAAAATTTACTTAAAAAACCTGTGTAGTGTTATTTTTTTATTGATTCTTTTCCCCAGGTGAGTTGGTAGGGGTACGATGTACCCCATACTCATTCACATAGGGTGGGTGTTATGCCTGCATTTATCTATTAAGTTCTTGTGGTAAAACCAAGGAAGACTAGACTTCTGAAGTGTATTAATGCTTTACTAAACAGGGAAAAATCTGCACATACAAACTGTAGGATGAACAATACAATACATCACAACTTATAGCTTCACATATAAGCATGGGGGGGCCGGAATCTGGGGGCCCCTTATTAAAGGGGTCTCCCGGATTCCGATAAGCCCCCGCCCGCAGACCCTGACAACCAATGGCCAGGGTTGTCGGGAAGAGGCCCTTGTCCTCATCAACATGGGGACAAGGTGCTTTGGGGTGGGGGGGCCGCAGGGCGCCCTCCTTCCAGAAAGGACCCATCGCCAATGTTGAGGGCATGCGGCCTGGTATGGCTCAGGAGGGGGGGCGCTCGCTCGTCCCCACCCCCTTTCCTGACCGGCCAGGCTGCGTGCTCGGATAAGGGTCTGGTATGGATTTTGGGGGGACCCCCATGCCGTTTTTTCAGCGAAGGGGGTTCCCCTTAAAATCCGTACCAGACCTAAGGGCCTGGTATGCCTCTGAAGGCATGCAGGTCTTATTAGAGAGGCGACATTGTTGCTTATTTCTCTCACTCGCTGCTATAGGAAAATGTGACATTTTCCTATTGCAGCCAGCGCGAGAACGTGCGCGATGGGATCGCGCTGGAAAAACAATATCGGCGGCACCTACTGTAGCTGCAAAGGGTGGGCCAACTCAATATTGAACCCTACGGACCAAGACTGGGATGCCATTTAAGCTCATGTGTGTGTAAAGGCAGGCGTCCCTGACCACCAACAGTGATGATCACTGTTATAGGCAATAGTTTTAGCTGTCATAAATGATTTTCATTCATTCAAGAAATTTTAATTTTTTTTTTTTACATACTGTCACCAGCACAATACAGCGTCATCACATACGACTGGTGTGGTGGTGGTCAGGGATACTGACTGGTGACAGTATGTTAAAGAATAAAAAAGTTACATGATTTTTCTTCAATTTTGTAAAGATTTTTTAAAGATTTTTTTAAACTTTTTTACATAATTCCATCAGAGTAGTTCAGTGTCACCTTAAAATGTATGAACATTATGTGCCAGCAAAAATCCCTCCCCTACCCTCTAATCTTCACACTTACCTCTAAATCATAAATTCCCTTTGCAAGCCAAAATTCCAGTATAAATTCCCCCCTCCTAGCACAAATCCTCTACCCCTCAAATTTCCCCTCAGAGCATAAATCCTCTTCCTCCAAATTCCCCTCTCCCAAGACAAATCACCCCTCAAATCCCCCCTCCCCTCAAATTTGCCCCTCCTAGCACAAATCCCCCCAGTCATCCATACTAGCACGAATATACACCCCCCCAATCCCCTTCCTAACATAAATCCACCCTCTCAGTACAAATCCTTCATCAATTTCTTCCTCAGTTTAGGCCAATATATATTCTTCTACATATTTTTGGTAAAAAAAATCGCAATAAGCGTAATATACGCACAAAAGTTGTCACGTCTACAAAATATGGAATAGATTTATGGCTTTTTAATTATTACATTTTTTACTAGTAATGGCGGCATTCTGCGATTTTTAGTGGGACACGGGACTAGGACATGGCTTGACCCCAATTTCGGTAAAGAGCCGATGGCATGGCTCTTTACCCATGTGATCGGCTGTGTCCAATCGCATCACATGTAACCAAGGAACTGCCGTTTATCGGCTCTCCTCGCCTCTCACTGACAGGACCAGGACAGGTAATCAGGGCACTGATCGTCAGTGCCCTGATTACAGTAAAGCCCCAGCAGTGACCCCAATCAGTGCCCATCAGTGACCCCAATCAGTGCTGCCTTTCAGTGCCCATTAGTGCCTGCTCATCAGTGCTGTCCATCAATGCCCATCAGTGCCTCCTATCAATGTTCATCAGTGCCACATATCAGTGCCCATCAGTGTGGCATATTAGTGCCTCCTCATCAGTGCCACCTAATCAGTGCCCGTCAGTGCCCATACGTGCCACCTCATCAGTGCTGCCTCATCAGCGCACATCAGTGAAGGATAAAAATTACTTATTTCCAAAATGATCACGAGGAAGGTGAGGGATCAGCCCAGAACTACATGGCAGGACCTGGTCAATGACCTGAAGAGAGCTGGGACCACAGTCTCAAATAAAACCATTAGTAACACACTACGCCGCCATGGATTAAAATCCTGCAGGTCCCCCTGCTCAAGCCAGCACATTTCCAGGCCCGTCTGAAGTTTGCCAATGACCATCTGGATAATCCAGAGGAGGAATGGGAGAAGACCATGTGGTCAGATGAGACAAAAATAGTGCTTTTTGGTCTAAACTCCACTCGCCGTGTTTGGAGGAAGAAGACGGATGAGTACAACCCCAAGAACACCATCCCAACCGTGAAGCATGGAGGTGGAAACATCATTCTTTGGGGCTGCTTTTCTGCAAAGGGGACAGGACGACTGCACCGTATTGAGGGGAGGATGGATGGGGCCATGTATCGCAAGATCTTGGCCAACAACCTCCTTCCCTCAGTAAGAGCATTGAAGATGAGTCGTGGCTGTGTCTTCCAGCATGACAACGACCCGAAAACATACAGCCAGGGCAACTAAGGAGCAAGAAGCATCACAAGGTCCTGGAGTGGCCTAGCCAGTCTCTAGACCCGAACCCAATAGAAAATCTTTGGAGGGAGCTGAAAGTCTGTATTACCCAGCGACAGCCCCGAAACCTGAAGGATCTGAAGAAGCTAGGTATGGAGGAGCGGGCCAAAATCCCTGCTGCGGTGTGTGCAAACCTGGTCAAGAACTACAGGAAACGTAAGATCTCTGTAATTGCAAACAAAGGTTTCTGTACCAAATATTAACTTCTTCATCTCTGATGTATCAAATAATTATGTCATGCAATAAAATGCAAATTAATTACTTAAAAATCATACAATGTGATTTTCTGGATTTTTGTTTTAGATTGAAGAGAACCTATGATAAAAATGGCCGACCTCTACATGCTTTGTAAGTAGGAGAACCTGAAAAATCGTCCGTGTATCAAATACTTGTTCTCCCCACTGTATCATACAATGTAACATGAATGTGCGCTTTACTTTCTATTAAAAATATCATAGAAGCAAATAAAATGCTTGTGAAAGAAAAATAATGTCATGAGATAGACTTACATTTCTCTGTTATCTTGTGCTTTGCACCCTAAGAAGTTCCCCTCCCCCTCCCAATGTACATATGAAGGGTCTTACCTGTACAGAGTTCTGAGGCTTCTGAAATTTTCATATCCTTCCCTCTGTATTTATAGAGCTGCTTCATCATTCCTCCCAGACCACATTCCCTCCTCATCGGGGGCGGGGAACCGGAGAACAATTGTCACTACAATGTCACCCAATGCTGAATTAAAAAAAGTCTGAGGAATTTTACTTATTTTATGGTTTTCAACGTTCACATTGTCCCCCATTTCACCAGAAACATCAGGAAATTATTACAATTATGTTACACATGAGAACACAATATATACAATGTTATATAAGAGCACACAATATATACAATGTTATACATGAGCACACAATATATACAATGTTATACATGAGCACACAATATATACAATGTTATACATGAGCACACAATATATACAATGTTATACATGAGCACACAATATATACAATGTTATACATGAGCACACAATATATACAATGTTATACAAGAGCACACAATATATACAATGTTATACATGAGCACACAATATATACAATGTTATACACGAGCACACAATATATACAATGTTATATGTAGTTGTGTTTAAAAGTTTGCATACCCTGGCAGAAATTGTGAACTTTTGGTATTAATATTGACTGATCATGTCAGAAAACTGTCTTTTATTTAAGGATAGCAATTTTTTTTGGATCCTTTTTAAATCCTTTTTAAATTATAATGATAACAGAAATCACCCAAATGGCCCTGATAAAAAGTGTACATGCCATGGAATGTTTGACCTTGGTACAGATACAGAAGGTGGCACACACAGGTTAAAATGGCAATTAAAAGGTTAATTTACCACATTTGTGGCTTTTTAAGGTGGTTGTAAACCCTTACAGACCACTTTGACCTACATGTAAACCTAGATTAAGGCTTACCTGTAGATCCAAGAAATATCTCCCTTAGGAGATATTTTACAAAAAAATGGCACCGCTGTCTATGGAGCATGCGCAGGTGCACTGGGAGCACCGCGAGTGAAGGCGAACATGCCGTCACTGACGGCTCCCGCGCGTATGCGCCGGAGTGACTTCATTGCGGCTCCGGCCAATCACATCGCCGAAGCCGTGAGACCCCAGAAGTCACTCCGGATACATGGCAGCGGTATGCTGCTATGAATCCTATGCATACTAGCTCATTATGCCTTTGCCTTGCAGGGTTTATTTTTTATTTTTTTCTGGGCTAACTTCCTCTTTAAATCACAATTAGTGTCTGTGTATAAATAGTCAATGGGTTTGTTAGCTCTAACATGGATGTACTAAGCAGGCTAGTCATGAGGAGGTAGACAAGAACAGTCAAAAGACCTGCGTAACAAGGTAATAAAACTTTACAAAGATGGACAAGGATATAAAAAAGATACCCAAAGCCTTGAATATGCCAGTCAGTACTGTTGAAACTTTGGGGCTATTTTGATACCAAGCCAAGGTCAGGTAGACCAAGAAAGATTGCAGCCACAACTGGCGGAAGAATTGCCCAGGATACAAAGAAAAACCCCACAGGTAACCTCAGGATAAATACAGATTGCTCTGCAAAAAGACGGTGTGGTTGTTTTTAAGGAGCACAATTCAACGATACTTAAACAAAAAAGAGCTGCATGGTTGAGCTGCAAGTAGGAAGCCTTTATTGTGGCAATGCCACAAAAAAAGCCCAATGAGGCGTGTCAAGGTGTTGTTGGTCATGTTGTAACCAGACTTTTTTGTGGAACTTGTACAGTAAAGACTTCTTTCTGGCAACTTGACCATGCAGCTCTTTTTTGTTCAAGTATCATCGTATTGTGCTCCTTAACCACTTCACATCTGGCCGTAGCCAAATGACGGCCTCGGCGCGGATGTCAATTCCTGGGAGGCCGTCATATGAAGGGTCACAAGAAATGAGATGGGCCACCAGTACATCAGATGTGATCAATTTTGTATAATTTGCACCACAGTTTGTAGACTCTCTAACTTTCACAAAGACCAAATAATATCCACTAATTTGGGTTATTTTTACCAAAGATATGTGGCAGTATAAATTGTGACCAAAATTTATGAAGAAAAATTAATAATTTCCTAAATTTTATCACAGAAACAAAGAAAAATGCGTTCATTTATAGCGCAAAAAATAAAAAAAAACCCAGAGGTGATCAAATACCACCAAAAGAAACTCTATTTGTGGGAAAAAAAGGACAACAAATTCATTTGGGTAGAATGTTGCATGACTGAGTAATTGTCATTCAAAGCGTGAGAGCACCGAAAGCTGAAAATTGGTCTGGATAGGACGGGGGTTTAAGTGCCTGGTAAGCAAGTGGTTAAAAACAACCACACCATCTTTTTCCAGAGCAGCCTGTATTTCTGTGGGCTTTTTCTTTGTATTCTGAACAATTCCTGTGGCAGTTGTGGCTGAAATCTTTCTTATGCCGCATACACACGTGCAGACTTTTGCCGGCGGACCTAGTCCAGCGGACAATCCCGCGGGACTTTCCAGCTGGGTCCGCTGGACTTTCCGAGCGTGTGGACTTGCCCACACACGCACGGACTTCTCCAGCGGATAATCCGCCGGCCAAAAGTCCGCGGGACTTTTGAAAATGAACGGACTTGCCCACACACGGAGCAGTACGTTCATTTCGAACGTAACTTCAGGTTACGTAGCTAGCGTAGGCAGTAAATGCCGCCGCGCTAGCTCCGCAAGCTGGCATGGATTTAAAGGGAATCCCCACGCCGAAAAAACGGCGTGGGGGTTCCCCCAAATCCATGTCAGACCCTCATCCGAGCACGCAGCCTGGCAGGCCAGGAAAGGGGTGGGGACGAACGAGCGCTCCCCCCCCCCCTCCTGAGCCGTACCAGGCCGCGTGCCCTCAACATGGGGGGTGCCCTGGGGAAAGGGGGGCCGTGCGGCCCCCCCACCCCAAAGCACCTTGTCCCCATGTTGATGAGGACAAGGGCCTCTTCCCGACAACCCTGGCCGTTGGTTGTCGGGGTCTGCGGGCGGGGGCTTATCGGAATCTGGGAGCCCCCTTTAATAAGGGGGCCCCCAGATACCGGCCCCCCACCCTATGTGAATGAGTATGGGGTACGATGTACCCCTACCCATTCACCTAAGGTGTAAAATGTAAAGTACAAAAACACACACACTTTTGAAAAAATATTTTATTGCACTGCTCCGGGGGTCTTCTTCCGTCTTGGGGGTCTTCTCGCCGGACTCCTCCGCTCTCTTCTGCTCTTTTACCTAGCTCTTTCACGAGCGGGGGGAGTCCGGCTACCTTCTTCGTCGTCGTCGCCGCCGTCTGGGGGTCTCGATCCGCCTTCGGGGGTCTTCTTCCGTCTTGGGGGTCTTCTCGCCGGACTCCCCCGCCATTTACCAAGCTCTTTTACCGAGCGGGGAAGTCCGGCTACCTTCTTCGTCGTCGCCGCCGTCGTCTGGGGTCTCGATCCGCCTTCGGGGGTCTTCCGGGGGTCTCTTCTGTTCTTGCGGCGGTCGTCGTCTTCCGCGCCGCCGGCGCCTTGTCCTTCTTCTTGTTCTTGTTCTTCTTCTTCTTCTTCTTCCGATGTTGACCCGACGCTCTCTCTGCCCGGAATGCCTGTGCCGCTCTGCGCTCGGACTTATATAGGGACATGGGGGACAGGGTCACATGTTCATGTCACATGGTGACCCCGCCCCCTTGCGATGTCACAGTCCCAGCATCCTCCGGGACTGTGACAACACAAGGGGGCGGGGTCACCATGTGACATGTGCATGTGACCCTGTCCCCATTCCCCTATATAAGTCTCAGCGCAGAGCGGCACAGGCATTCCGGGCAGAGAGAGCGTCGGGTCAACATCGGAAGAAGAAGAAGAACAAGAACAAGAACAAGAAGAAGGACAAGGCGCCGGCGGCGCGGAAGACGACGACCGCCGCAAGAACAGAAGAGACCCCCGGAAGACCCCCGAAGGCGGATCGAGACCCCCAGACGACGGCGGCGACGACGAAGAAGGTAGCCGGACTTCCCCCGCTCGGTAAAAGAGCTTGGTAAATGGCGGGGGAGTCCGGCGAGAAGACCCCCAAGACGGAAGAAGACCCCCGAAGGCGGATCGAGACCCCCAGACGGCGGCGACGACGACGAAGAAGGTAGCCGGACTCCCCCCGCTCGTGAAAGAGCTAGGTAAAAGAGCAGAAGAGAGCGGAGGAGTCCGGCGAGAAGACCCCCAAGACGGAAGAAGACCCCCGGAGCAGTGCAATAAAATATTTTTTCAAAAGTGTGTGTGTTTTTGTACTTTACATTTTACACCTTAGGTGAATGGGTAGGGGTACATCGTACCCCATACTCATTCACATAGGGTGGGGGGCCGGTATCTGGGGGCCCCCTTATTAAAGGGGGCTCCCAGATTCCGATAAGCCCCCGCCCGCAGACCCCGACAACCAACGGCCAGGGTTGTCGGGAAGAGGCCCTTTCCTCATCAACATGGGGACAAGGTGCTTTGGGGTGGGGGGGGCCGCACGGCCCCCTTTCCCCAGGGCACCCCCCATGTTGAGGGCACGCGGCCTGGTACGGCTCAGGAGGGCGCTCGTTCGTCCCCACCCCTTCCTGGCCTGCCAGGCTGCGTGCTCGGATGAGGGTCTGACATGGATTTGGGGGGAACCCCCACGCAGTTTTTTCGGCGTGGGGATTCCCTTTAAATCCATGCCAGGTCACGGAGCTAGCGCGGCGGCAGTAACAGCCTACGCTAGCTACGTAACCTGAAGTCACGTGCTAAATGAACGGACTTGCCGATGAGCGGCAAGTCCGTTCATTTCAAAAGTCCCGCGGACTTGCCCACTAACGGCGGGATTGTCCGCTGGACTGCCAAGTCCAGCGGATAATTTTAAAACAAAATTTAAAACTTTGGCGCCAAAAAGTCCGCCGGACCTTGGCGCCAAAAAGTCCGCCGGCGCCCACACACGAGGGGATTATCCGCTGGACTTCAGTCCAGAGGATAATCCCGCGGGATTGTCCCTTCGTGTGTACGCGGCATTAGTCTACCTGACCTTGGCTTGGTATCAAGAGATCTCCAAATTTTCCACTTCTTATTAAGTGATTGACCAGTACTGACTGGCATATTCCAGGCTTTGGATATCATTTTATATCCTTTTCCATCTTTGTAAAATTTCATTACCTTGTTACGCAGGTCTTTTGACTGTTCTTTTCTACCTCCTCGTGGCTCTGTGTCTAGCCTGCTTAGTGCATCCATGTGAGAGCTAACAAACATTGACTATTTATACACAGACACTAATTGTGATTTAAAAAGCTACGAATGTCGAAAATAAAACTTTTAATTGCCATTTTAAAGTGTGTGTGTGTGTGTACCAAGGCCAAACATTCCAGGGTATGTAAACTTTTTATCAGGGCCATTTGGGTGATTTCTGTTATCATTATGATTTAAAAAGTATCCAAAAAACTATGTTATAAGAAATGGCTTCATGTGATCGCTATCCTTAAAAAAAAGACAGTTTTTTTGGCATGATCAGTCATATTTTCAATATTAACGCCATCATTTTCACAATTTCTGCCAGGGTATGCAAACTTTTGAGCACAATTGTACATATATACTAAAATTAGATGAGCTGTCCCTCCAAATATCAAATCATTTACCTAAAATGCATCATGAAGTTCAAAAGATTCTGTAATTGTCTAAAGTGCAATCCCAACATGTGCAAAAGTGCAAATCAAAATTCATATGTATCCAAGGCACTAATCAGGCTGCATTGAAAATGTCCTGAAACTTCCCTCTTAAATTGGGGCGCGTGTTATACGCCGATAAATACGGTATATGCATATTGCATGTATGAATTTTTATATAAAGGGTTTATTTTTATTTTTTTTGCCATTACATTGGATACATACTGTATGCATTTTAGTTTTTTGAAATTTGCACATGTTGGAATTGCACTTTAGAAAATGATGGAATTTTTTGCACTTCATGATGGACTTTAGTTAAATGGTTTGACATTTAAAGGGACAGCACATTTCATTTTAGTATATATTGTATTGGGGTCTTGGTATTTAAACACTGTCTAGTATTACTAAAATTAAAGGGGAAAGGTCAGAACCAATTTCTGTATCTTGTATTACATTTGTTTTATAGAAAAGATTAGAATATATAACAATCCTCTGTAATATAACTCGTTTTATAACTCGCTGTGTAATTGATCTTTGCATGCCCCGGGGAAGAGGACCTCTTATACTGACAGATCTGACCCAACAAGCAGAGCATGGTAATCTGGACATGATAAGAGAACTACCAGCAGATGTTGATCCTAAAAAATGTCCTGGCCTTACCAGTTAGTCCAGTTCCCATTCCCATCCCCAAAATTTGTATTAGTGGCCATCTTTACCCAGAGGATGTCAGTTGGCAGCATTGTATTTGCTCTCCTTGCAATTGTATGATTTCACCTCATTTACACCCCCCATGGAGCATTTCTTATATTTCTACTATGGACCTGTTTATTCAGTAATAACGTTGTCATTACCTAAAATAAAAATGTAATGCTTACAGTAGTATTATTATTTTTTTTAAGGACATAAAAAGTTGTCTTTTTCGTGATATTGCCTTGCAACATTTTTTTTTTTTATTGTGTTTTTTTTTTTGTAGTCTGTACAGAATACAACTTAACAAAACTAAACACACTTTTTGACTAGAGTTAGTTTAAAAACAAATAATGTTAGTGCAAATTTTATTCTGGAATGTGTCCTCTTTAAAAAGATGCTAAAATTATGATACCGGTAACAAAGCATTTCAAAGTTATTTACAAAGGTTTTTTTTTTTTTTTTTGCAATTGTGTGCTATTATTAAATGTGCTACTAAAATATATTAACCACTTATCCACTGGGCACTTAAACCCCCTTCCTAACCAAACCAATTTTCACAGCTTTCGGTTCTCTCACAATTTGAATGACAATTACTCAGTCATGCAGCACTGTACCCATATACAAATGTTGTCCTTTTTTCCCATAAATAGAACTTTCTTTTGGTGGTATTAAATCACCTCTGATTTTTTTAATTTTTTGCGCTATAAAAGCAAAAAGACTGAAAATTCTGTAGAAAAATGCATTTTCTTCATTCTGTTATACAATTTTGCAAATTAGTAATTTTTCTTCATACATTTCGGCCAAAATTTATACTGCCACATATCTTTGGTAAAAAATAACCCAAATCTCACACGTTGCATATCCGAGATACCGACATGTTGGCAAATCGATTTCAGGCAGAAGACGCCCCCTCCACCTACAGTTTGATCCCGACAGGGGTAGGTGGGAGATGTGGCAATATACCCGATATCCGGAGGACACATATAGCAGGATTTCACTACATTTCCCTTAGCAAGTCTACTTGCCTTATTACGGATCTAAAAATTTTTAAACGTTCTAAATGTTTGTTCTAGAGTGAAACAGGGTTCTGATATGGATTGTTGAAAAACGGGTTTGCCGCATCCCAAAGTTGAAAAATGTTTGTTCTATTAAATGTTTGTTCTATGCATTGTCCTGTTGTGGATCATCTATTATTGATTCTTTTATTGTTTTGACCTCTTCACACCTCTTGCAGTCTTACTGTATGCCAATGTTAGCAATATACCCCAGGACTGTATCGATGCTTGGTTTGATGTATCATTTTCTGTAACATGCAAATTTTTCAATATATTGAATTAAAAAAAAAAAATAACCCAAATCGGTGTATATTATTTGGTCTTTGTGAAAGTTATAGAGTCCACAAGCTATGGTGCCAATCTCTAAAAATGTATCACACCTGAAGTACTGACGGCCTATCTCATTTCTTGAGACCCTAACATGCCAGGAAAGTACAAATACCCCCCAAATTACCCCTTTTTGTAAAGTAGACATTCCAAGGTATTTAGTAAGAGGCATAATGAGTTTTTTGAAGTTGTAATTTTGTCCCAAAAATCAAGTTCTTTTTTTCTTCCCCACAAAACTGTTATATTAGCAGGTTATTTCTCACACACAGCATATACATACCACAAATTACACCCCAAAATCCATTCTGCTATTACTCCTGAGTATGGTGATATCACATGTGTGAGACTTTTCCACAGCATGGCCACATACAGAGGCCCAACATTCAGGGAGCGCCATCAGGTGTTCTTGGAGCATAAATTACACATCTAATTTCCTGACTACCTGTTACATTTTTGAAGGTCCTGGAGCACCAGGACAATGGAAACGCCCCAAAAATGGCCACATTTTGGAAAGAAAACACCCCAACGTATAATCTATGAGGCATAATGAGTCTTTTGAACATGTCATTTTCTTCTAAAAGTTTTTGGAAAATGTGGAAAGAAAATGAAAACGCATTTTTTTTAACAAAGTTGTCCATTCATACAATATGTCTAACAAATAGCATGTACATACAAAAAATTACACCCCAAAATATATTTGCCTACTTTTCCTGAGTATGGTGATACCACATGTGGGAGACTTCCACAGCCTGGCCACATACACAGGCTGGGTACGGTTGGGTACTGCTGAGTACGGCTGGGTACTGCTGAGTATGGTTGGGTATGGCTGGGTACGGCTGGGTATTGCCAAGTATGGCTGAGTACGGCTGGGTATGGCTGGATACAGCCGAATATGGCTGGGTACGGCCAAGTATTGCTGGGTATCACCGAGTATGGCCGGGTACGGCGGGCATCACCGAGTATGGCTGGGTATGGCTGAGTATGGCTGGGTATCACAGAGTATGGCTGGGTATCACAGAGTATGCAGAGTATGGTGGAGGGATGGCAGAGTATGGTGGATGGATGGCAGGATGGCAGAGGGATGGCTACTACTCTACTGTACTTTACTGTACTGTACAGTAAACTCTACTTTAGCTAGAGCTGCTGGGTCCACCCTGTAGTGTCTTAAGAACGTATGATGTGAAGACCAGCTAGCCGCTCTGCACACTGTCTCCAGAGACACTCCCACAAGTGCTGCCCAAGAAAAGGACATAACCCTGGTTAAGTGAGCTATAATCACCTCTGGAGGAGGCTTCCTAGCCACTCTATATGCTTGATGAATAGTCTTTACTATGCAGGCCAAAATGGTTCTGGCCGAAGCCTCTTTCCCTTTAGATTTTCCGGTAGGTAGGATGAGGTAGGTAGGATGAGAACATCTGAATGCAGAAGTAGCCTGGAGATAGGCTTTTAGGACTTTTGGAATGTCCAACTCATGCAGGTCAGGACCTGATTCTGCTGGGAAGGCTGGAAGCACCCATTCACTGGAGAGGTGACATTTTTAAGCCACTTTTGGGACAAAGTGATCCAATGGTCTCAGCACAACACTGTCTGGGAAGAACATGGTATAAGGTTCAGCTGCCTCTAATGATTGGAGTTCCGACAAACTTAGGCTGAGCACTCAATCCAATCCGGATTGCAGGAAAGGCAGGACGTGCGACACATTTGGGTCACTGGGGTCAGACTGACAACCAGCTGCAAAGCTCACAAACCTATCCCCTATTCTGCAGTATATAGAATTGGTTGGCCCTTTTCTGGGAATCTGTAAGGTTCTAAGAACCTCTGGAGAACATCCTAACCCCTGCCTTTCAATCTCTAGGCCGCTAAAGCCAGCCGTGATGGTTTTGGATGTAGAATTTCCCCCTGCCACAGGAGATGAGGCGTCACTGGCAGAGTGATCAGTTGGCACATGCTGAGATCCATTGCCAGAGAGAAATATGGTCTGCGAGGCCAGTAGGGTAATACTGCAGTGACTGTCAGATTCTCTGCCAACAATCTCTTGAGGAATTTCAAGATCAGAGAGATTGGAGGGAAGGCATAAGCCAGTTGCACAACCCAAGGATGGGTCAAGGCATCTGTCCCCTTCGCCAATGGATGTGGATAGCGTGAGAGGAACCAGCTCACCTTGTAGTTTGTTGATGAGGCAAAAAGATCCATCTGTGAACATCCCCCTCATGGACAATCTGTTTAAACATTTTGGGGTGAAGGGCCACTCGTTGGGATCTTTGAATCGTCTTGACAAGCGGTCCGCTTCCAAGTTCTGACAGCCTGGAAGGTATATGGCCCTCAAATCTGGAAGATATTGTACTAATGTCGTGATCAGCTCCACCTCTCTCAAAAGGGATTGGCTGTGTGTCCTGCCTTATCACTGAATGTAGGACACTGCTACCATGTTGTCCAGACGGAGCAGGACTGGGTGACCCTGTATGTGAGGCAGCAAGGTGGCTAATGCCATAAATGCTGCTCGATGTTCCAGTATGTTGGAAACTAGGCCTTGAGTGGGAAATTCCCATCTGCCCTGGATCTTGTGTTGTTCGCAGGTGGTACCCCACCCTGCTGCATGGCGTCTGTAATAACATTGATCCATGGCTGCGGCTCTAATGAATGATGCAGTACTAGTGTTTCTTGTCATGTCCACCACCAGAGACTCCGGTGCATCTGGCTGGTGATCCTGATTGGCTGGGCAAAGTGAGCCTTTTTCCACTGGTTTAGGAAGCCTTGTTTGAAAACTCTGAGTTTCCTGTGAGCCCAGGGGATCATCGGGATACATGAAGCCTTTAATACGGCTTTTATCCACATAATACCAAAAACGAGAAAAGATCTCAGTAATTGTGAAAATTTTCGCCCAATATCACTTATTGATGTGGATCTTACGATATTAACTAAAGTATTAGCAACCAGACTTAACTCATTTTTTCAATATATACATCCATATCAAGTAGGATTTGTTCCAAATAGACAATCTCCCGATCAAACTCGGAGATTAATAAACATAATTTTGGCATTATATTCTAATTGGGACAACTACGGTATACGACAAAGAATGCTATTATCATTGGACCTTCATAAGGCCTTTGATTCTGTGTCATGGGATTACTTATTTAATGTATTAAAAAGATATGGATTTGGTCACAATTTCTTAACTATACTAAAGGCCTTATACAATACACCCACTGCTAAAATTATTGTAAAAGGCTATAGCTCACAAAATATAAATATTTGTAGAGGTACGCGACAAGGATGTCCTCTTTCTCCGATATTATTTGTCTTGGCTTTGGAATCCTTAGCAATAACACTCAGAAATCATCCTGGGTATTTATTGTGGTGACAGAATACATAAATGTGCCAATTTTGCCGACGATATTCTGATGATCCTCTCTTCACCAATAATTTCGCTACCCAATTTATAATGCACAATGCAATTCTTTACTAACATTTCTGGTCTTAAACTGAATCACTCGAAATCAGAAGCTTTAAACATAAATCTTAGTATAGATACGGTCCAAAGATTACAAAATTAATTTAATTTTAAATGGCAAAAGGAGAGTCTAGCATATTTGAGAATTTTTCTTATACCTTCCCTACATACTCTTTATGAAGCTAATTACTAGGGATGAGCCGAACACCCCCCTGTTCGGCTCGCACCAAAACCTGCGAACGGACCTAAAGTCCGTGCGAGCTTTAGAACCCTATTAGTTTTAATGGATGCGAACGCTCGAAATTAAAAGTGCTATTTTTAAAGGCTAATATGCATGTTAATGTCATAAAAAGTGTTTGGGGACCTGGGTCCTGCCCCAGGGGACATGTATCAATGCAAATTTTTTTTTTAAAAATGGCCGTTTTTTCAGGAGCAGTGATTTTAATAATGCTTAAATTGAAACAATAAAAGTGTAATATTCCTTTAAATTTCGTACTTGGGGGGTGTCTATAGTATGCATGTAAAGGGGCGCATGTTTCCCGTGTTTAGAACTGTCTCTGCAAAAAGTGTCATTTTTGCAAGTAAAAAAGCTATTTAAAATCACTTGCGGCTAATGTGTATTGACGGCTCCCGTAATACAGAGAACAGTCATTCATTGAAACTGAAAGTCATTCATAAAAAAAAAAGTCATTGATAAAAAATAAAAAAAATGAAAAAATAAAAAGCGTGGGGGTCCCCCCAAATTCAATAACCAGGCCCTTCAGGTCTGGGATGGATATTAAGGGGAACCCCAGCCGAAAATAAAAATAAAAATGGCGTAGGGTCCCCCTCAAAATCCATACCAGACCCTTGAGGTCTGGGATGGATTTTAAGGGGAACCCTAGCCAAAAAAAATGGCGTGGGGTCCCCTCAAAATCCATACCAGACCCTTATCCGAGCACGCAACCTGGCAGGCCGCAGGAAAAGAGGGGGGTACGAGGGTGCCCCCCCTCCCGCCTGAACCGTACCAGGCCACATGCCCTCAACATTGGGAGGATGCTTTGGGGTCCCCCCCAAAGCCCCTTGTCCCCATGTTGATGAGGACAAGGGCCTCATCCCCACAACCGTGCCCGGTGGTTGTGGGGGTCTGCGGTCAGGGGGCTTATCGGAATCTGGAAGCCCACTTTAACAAGGGGACCCCCAGATCCCGGCCCCCCCCCTGTGTGAAATGGTAAGGGGGTACCTACCATTTCACCAAAAAAGTGTCAAAAATTGTAAAAATGACAGGAGACGGTCTTTGACAATTCCTTTATTAAAATCTTCTTTCTTCTTTCTTCATCCTTCAGTTTCTTCATCTTCTCCTTCCGTCATCTTCCTCCATCTTCTTCCATCTTCTTCTTCCTCCGATCTGCTTCTTCTTGCGCTGGTCTTCTCGTCCTTCTCGTCCGGCATCTTCTTCCGTCGGCATTGGTGTCGGTGTCTCTTCTTGGGCCGCTCCGCGCAATGGGAGGCTCCCGCTGTGTGAGGCTCTGCTCCGTCTGACAGGTCTTTTATAACGGAGGGCACCTGGTGACCCCGCCCCCTCTGACGTCATGGGGAAAGCCATAGGGAATTCCCCATGAAGGACAAGATGAAGAAACCGAAGGCTGAAGAAAGAAGAAAGAAGATTTTAATAAAGGAATTGTCAAAGACCGTCTCCTGTAATTTTTACAATTTTTTACACTTTTTTGGTGAAATGGTAGGTACCCCCTTACCATTTCACACAGGGGGGGGGCCGGGATCTGGGGGTCCCCTTGTTAAAGGGGGCTTCCAGATTCCGATAAGCCCCCCGCCCGCAGACCCCCACAACCACCGGGCACGGTTGTGGGGATGAGGCCCTTGTCCTCATCAACATGGGGACAGGTGCTTTGGGGGGGACCCCAAAGCATCCTCCCAATGTTGAGGGCATGTGGCCGGGTACGGTTCAGGCGGGAGGGGGGGCGCTCTCATCCCCCCCTCTTTTCCTGCGGCCTGCCAGGTTGCGTGCTCGGATAAGGGTCTGGTATGGATTTTGAGGGGGACCCCACGCCATTTTTTTTGGCTAGGGTTCCCCTTAATATCCATCCCAGACCTGAAGGGCCTGGTTATTGAATTTGGGGGGACCCCCACGCTTTTTTTTTTTATTAATGAATGACAGTTCTCTGTGTTACAGGAGCCATCAATTCATTAGCCGCGAGTGCTTTTAAATAGCTTTTTTCCTGCAAAAATGACACTTTTTGCAGGGACAGTTCTAAGCACAGGAAACCTGCCCCCCTTCACTGGCCACCTATAGACACCCCCCAGATGTGATACTGCAATGCTGTTCTAACAGCACGCACACACAAATCCCCAGAAATAAAGCATATCTTGTCAGCAGTCAGCAACACACTGACACGCTGACACTGTGACTGAAACATAATATGCGAGGCCGCCGCCGCGGCGGCCTTTTATACCGTGGGGCGTCTACTAAAGCTCCTGAGCTATAATTGGCTACAGGCATCCTGCCTGTAGCCAATTATGGCTCTCCTCGCTGCCGGCGCTGTGATTGGCCAAGCATGCGGGGTCACAGTGCATGCTTGGACAATTATCAGCCAGCATTGCACTGCGACTAGCGCAATGCATTGCGGGCCGCTCGCATCACACGAATTTGATGCGAGCGCCCCCAATAGTTCTGGGCTCGCCGAGCGAGCGCCCGGTGCTCGATTCGAAAATGGGTTTGAATCGAACATCGGGCCCATCCCTACTAATTACCCACCGTTATATAAAAAAATGTCATTAGACCTTAAACGCTGGACGAGTTCTCCACCTTCATGGTTTGGTAGATTATATACAATCAAGATGAAAATCTTGCCAAGATTATTATATCTATTCAGAACATTACATATTTCAATCCATATGCTGGATCATAAATTGTTCCAAAGGAAGGTATCCAATTTTGTTTGGATGAATAAACGACCTTGAGTAAATGCACGCACTCTACATACACCTAGATTACAAGGTGGTTTAAGATTACCAGATTTAACTACCGTATTTATCAGGGGAAAATCGTGTGTGCGTGTTATACGACGATCCCCGCCGATCCCCCGCTGATTGTTTTGAAACGAGCAAGCGGAGCCGAGATACAGAAAGCCGAGAGTACTATTCTCGGCTCCTCTCGCAGTCCCGCCCACCTCCACTGATTGTCAGCGGCGCTCGCTCCTCTCGCATACAGAAAGCCGAGAGTACCTCGGCTATTCTTGGCTCCTCTCGCAGTCCCGCCCACCTCCACTGATTGTCAGCGGCGCTCGCTCCTCTCGCATACAAAAAGTAGAGAGTACCTTGGCTATTCTCGGCTCCTCTCAGGAGCTGAGACTAGCCAAAGTACTCTCGGCTTTCTGTATGTCAGCGGCGCTCGCTCCTCTCGCAATCAGTGGAGGTGGGCTGCGGATGGTCACAGAACAGGTTGAGGATGGGCACAGAACAGGCTGCATATGGGCACAGAACAGGCTGCAGATGGGCACAGAACAGGCCGCAGATAGGGACAGAACAGGCTGCAGATGGGCAAAGAACAGGCTGCACTGAAGCTGCAGATGGGCACAGATAATGCCTCATGGAGGCTGTAGATGGGCACTAATAAGGCTGCATTGATTCTCACTGACCATTATTTTGCTTCAAAGTGGTTTATTTAAAAAAAAAAAAAACTTTTCCTGAAACTACCCTCTTAAATTGGGGCGCGTGTTATACACCGATAAATACGGTATATGCATTTTGCATGTATGAATTTTTATATAAAGGGTTTATTTAAATTTTTTGCCATTGCATTATATACATATGCATGTTTGCATGTATGCATTTTTGATTTTGAACTTTGCACATGTTGGGATTGCACTTTAGAAAATGATGGAATTGTTTGCACTTCATGATGGACTTTAGTTAAATGGTTTGTCATTTAAAGCGACAGCACATTTCATTTTAGTATATATTGTATAGGGGTCTTGGTATTTAAACACTGTCTAGTATTACTAAAATTAAAGGGGAAAGGTCAGAACCAATTTCTGTATCTAGTATTACATTTGTTTTATAGAAAAGAATAAAATATACAACAATCCTCTGTAATATAACTAGTTTTATAACTCGCTGTGTAATTGATCTTTGCATGCCCCGGGGAAGAGAACCTCTTACACTGACAGATCTGACCCAACAAGCAGAGCATGGTAATCTGGACATGATAAGAGAACTACCAGCAGATGTTGATCCTAAAAAATGTCCTGGCCTTACCAGTTAGTCTGGTTTCCATTCCCATCCTCAAAATTTGTATTAGTGACCATCTTTACACAGAGGATGTCAGTTGGCAGCATTGTATTTGCTCTCCTTGCAATTGTATGATATCACCTCATTTACACCCCCCATGGAGCATTTTTAATATTTCTACTATGGACCTGTTTATTCCGTAATAACGTTCTCATTACCTAAAATAAAAATGTAATGCTTACAGTAGTATTATTATTTTTTTTTAAGGACACAAAAAGTTATATTTTTCATGATATTGCCTTGCAAAAAATGTTTTTTTTTTATTGTTTTTTTTTTTGTAGTCTGTACAGAATAAAACTTAATAAAACTAAACACACTTTTTGACTAGAGTTAGTTTAAAATCAAATAGTGTTAGTGCAAATTTTATTCTGGAATGTGTCCTGTTTAAAAAGATGCTAAAATGATGATACCGGTAACAAAGCATTTCAAAGTTATTTACAAATGTTTTTTTTTTTTTTTTTGCAATTGTGTGCTTTTATTAAATGTGCTACTAAAATATATTAACCACTTATCCACTGGGCACTTAAACCCCCTTCCTAACCAGACCAATTTTCAGCTTTCGGTTCTCACACAATTTGAATGACAATTACTCAGTCATGCAACACTGTATCCATATAAAAATGTGGTCCTTTTTTCCCACAAATAGAGCTTTCTTTTGGTGGTATTAAATCACCTCTGGGTTTTTTATTTTTTGCGCTATAAAAGAAAAAAGACTGAAAATTCTGTAAAAAAATGCATTTTCTTCATTCTGTTATAAAATTTTGCAAATTAGTAATTTTTCTTCATAAATTTCGGCCAAAATTTATACTGCCACATATCTTTGGTAAAAAATAACCCAAATCTCACACATTGCATATCTGAGATATCGACATGTTGGCAAATCGATTTCAGGCAGAAGACGCCCTCCCCACCTACAGTTATATCCCGACAGGGGTAGGTGGGAGATGTGGCAATATACCCGATATCCGGAGGACACATATAGCAGGATTTCACTACATTTCCCTTAGCAAGTCTACTTGCCTTATTACGGATCTAGAACTTTCTAAAGTTTTAAACGTTCTAAATGTTTGTTCTATGCATTGTCCTGTGGATAATCTATTGTTGGTTCTTTTATTGTTTTGACCTCTTCACACCTCTTGCAGTCTTACTGTATGCCGATGTTAGCAATGTACCCCAAGACTGCATCGATGCTTGGTTTGATTTATCATTTTCTGTAATATGCAAATTTTTCAATAAATATATTGAATTAAAAAAAAAAAAATAACCCAAATCGGTGTATATTATTTGGTCTTTGTGAAAGTTATAGAGTCCACAAGCTATGGTGCCAATCTCTGAAAATGTATCACACCTGAAGTACTGATGGCCTATCTCATTTCTTGAGACCCTAATATTCAAGGAAAGTACAAATACCCCCCAAATGACCCCTTTTTGGAAAGTAGACATTCCAAGGTATTTAGTAAGAGGCATAATGAGTTTTTAGAATTTTTAATCTTGTCCCAAAAATCTAGTTTTTTTTTTCCTTTTTTCCCCCCACAAAATTGTTATATTAGCAGGTTATTCCTCACACACAGCATAAACATACCACAAATTACACCCCAAAATAAGTTCTGCTATTATGAGTATGGTGATACCACATGTGTGAGACTTTTACACAGCGTGGCCACATACAGAGGCCCAACATGCAGGGAGCACGTTCATGTGTTCTTGGAGAATAAATTACACATCTAATTTCCTGACTACCTGTTACACTTTTGAAGGTCCTGGAGCACCAGTACAATGAAAACGCCCCCAAAATTACTACATTTTGGAAAGAAAACACCCCAACGTATAATCTATGAGGTATAGTGAGTCTTTTGAACATTGCATTCATTTCTAAAAGTTTTTGGAAAATGTGGAAAGAAAATGAAAACGCATTTTTTTAACACAAAGTTGTTAATTCATACAATATTTCTAACACATAGCATGCACATACCAAAAATGACACCCCAAAATAGATTTGCCTACTTCTCCTGAGTATGGTGATACCATATTCGGGAGACTTCCACAGCCTGGCCACATACAGAGGCTGGGTACAGCTGGGTACTGCTGAGTAGGGATGTGCTTTATGTTTGGGTCGAACATGAGTTTGACTCGAACATTGGCTGTTCGTCCGTTCACCGAATAGCGAACAATTTGGGGTGTTCGCGGCAAATTCCAAAGCCCGAACCAAAATAAAAAAAAAAAAAAATGCGTGGGAGTCCACCCAAATTACATACCAGGCCTTCAGGTCTGGTATGGATTTTAAGGGGAACTCCGCACCAAAATTTAAAAAAATGGTGTGGGGTCCCCCCAAAAATCCATACCAGACCCTTATCCGTGCACGCAACCTGGCAGGCTGCAGGAAAAGAGGGGGGTTGACAGAGCACCCCCCCTCCTGAACCATACCAAGCCACATGCCCTCAACATTGGGAGGGTGCTTTGGGGAAGCTTACACAAAGCACCTTGTCCCCATGTTGATGGGGAGAAGGGCCTCATCCTCACAACCCTTGCCCGGTGGTTGTGGGGGTCTGCGGCCGGGGGGCTTATCGGAATCTGGAAGCCCCCTTTAACAAGGGGACTCCCAGATCCCACCCCCCCTGTGTGAATTGGTAATGGGGTACAAATGTACCCCTACCATTTCACAAAAAAAGTGTCAAAAATGTTAAAAAAAGACAATAGACAGTTTTTGACAATTCCTTTATTAATGTCTTCTTCTTTTCCTGCTTCTTCTTCCATCATCTTCTGGTATTCCTTTGGTGTTCTTCTTCTTCCTCCATCTTGTTCTTCCTCTATAGCTCTCCGCTTCTTCCTCTGTTCTTCTCGTCCGGCATCATTCTCTGGCTTCTTCTTCTCCGCTTTGTCCTCCGATCCGCCTCAATGGGAGTCCCCGCTGTGTGACACTTCTGTTCAGGTGACAGCTCTTATAAAATGGAGGGCAGGACCAGACGGTGACCCCTCCCCCCACTGATGCACGGGGACTTCCCTTTGGCTTTCCCCGTGGTGTCAGAGGGGGCGGGTCACCCGTTTACGTAAACACAGGAGAAAGAAGACGACTTCGACAACGAGTCACTGGCGACATCTGAGGATCTGGTAAGAGACCCATCACCACCTGAACTCCCACTAACATATGCAGCAATGATGGATATAGCAGCAGAAATTAAAAACTTGTTTTCTGCTGCCATCACTGACCTGAAGGCTGATATCCTCATGCTTACAGTGCAAATGGCAGCAGAGGAGAGAGCAGGCAGACACAGGGAGAAAGCAATAAAAAGACTTGAAGAAGCCTCCACATCTCACTCACAACACCTGATTGCAATTAACAGACACTTGGAAGATTTAGATAATAGAGGCAGAAGGAGCAATATAAGGATAAGGGGAATTCCAGAAACTGTGTCTGCATAAAAAATTAAACCTGCACTTTGTTCTGTCTTTAACAGTTTATTGGAGAGACCATTAGAATCCCCTATAGACTTTGACAGAGCACACAGGGCCCTGAGACCCAGAGCTCCTGATCCAGCACCACCCTGTGACATTATCTGCTGTCTCACAAGCTTCACTCTGAAGGAAGACATTTTGCAGAAAGCTAGGCTAGGGTTGTGGGGAAGAGGCCCTTCTCCCCATCAACATTGGGACAAGGTGCTTTGTGGGGACTCCCAATGAGGCCTGGTACGGTTCAGGAGTGGGGGGCTCTCTAGCCCCCTCTTTTACTGTGGCCTGCCAGGTTGCATGCTCCACGCCAAAAAAAATGGCGTGGGGTCCCCCTCAAAATCCATACCAGACCCTTATCCGAGCACGCAACCTGGCAGGCTGCAGAAAAAGAGGGGGGACGAGAGCGGCCCCCCCTCCCACCTGAACCGTACCAGGCCACATGCCCTCAACATTAGGAGGATGCTTTGGGGGTCTGAGACCCCCAAAGCACCTTGTCCCCATGTTGATGAGGACAAGGGCCTCTTCCCCACAACCCTGGCCGGTGGTTGTGGGGGTCTGCGGGCGGGGGGCTTATCGGAATCTGGAAGCCCCCTTTAACAAGGGGACCCCCAGATCCCACCCCCCCCTGTGTGAAATGGTAAGGGGGTACAAAAGTACCCCTACCATTTCACCAAAAAAGTGTCAAAAATTGTAAAAATGACAGGAGACGGTCTTTGACAATTCCTTTATTAAGATCTTCTTTCTTCTTTCTTCATCCTTCGGTTTCTTCATCTTCTCCTTCCGTCATCTTCTTCCATCTTCTTCCATCTTCTTCTTCCTCCGATCCGCTTCTTCTTGCGCTGGTCTTCTCGTCCTTCTCTTCCGGCATCTTCTTCCATGGCGTTGGCGTCTGTTCTTCTGTCGGGCCGCTCCTTGCAATGGGAGGCTCCCACTGTGTGAGGCTTTGTTCCGTCTGACAGGTCTTTTATAACGGAGGGCACCTGGTGACCCTGCCCCCCTCTGACGTCATGGGGAAAGCCATAGGGAATTCCCCATGACGTCCCCGTGCGTCAGAGCGGGCAGGGTCACCAGGTGCCCTCCGTTATAAAAGACCTGTCAGACGCAGCGAAGCCTCACACAGCGGGAGCCTCCCATTGCGAGGAGTGGCCCAAGAAGAGACACCGACACCGACGCCATGGAAGAAGATGCCGGACGAGAAGACCAGCGCAAGAAGAAGCGGATCGGAGGAAGAAGAAGATGGAAGAAGATGACGGAAGGAGAAGATGAAGAAACCGAAGGATGAAGAAAGAAGAAAGAAGATTTTAATAAACGAATTGTCAAAGACCGTCTCCTGTCATTTTTACAATTTTTGACTTTTGACTTTTTTGGCAAAATGGTAGGGATACTTTTGTTCCCCTTTACTATTTCACACAGGGGGGGGGCGGGATCTGGGGGTCCCCTTGTTAAAGGGGGCTTCCAGATTCTGATAAGCCCCCACCCGCAGACCCCCACAACCACCGGCCAGGGTTATGGGGAAGAGGCCCTTGTCCTCATCAACATGGGGACAAGGTGCTTTGGGGGTCTCAGACCCCCAAAGCACCCTCCCAATGTTGAGGGCATGTGGCCTGGTACAGTTCAGGCAGGAGGGGGGGCCGCTCTCGTCCCCTCCTCTTTTCCTGTGGCCTGCCAGGTTGCGTGCTCGGATAAGGGTCTGGTATGGATTTTGAGGGGGACCCCACGCCATTTTTTTTGGCTGGGGTTCCCCTTGAAATCCATCCCAGACCTCAAGGGTCTGAGTGAATGAATGACTTGTATAGCACAACCTATGCGAACTGAATCGCCTCAGGGTCTGTATGGATTTTGAGGAGGACCCTACGCCATTTTTTTTTTGGCTGGGGTCCCCCTTAATATCAATCCCAGACCTGAAGGGCCTGGTTATTGAATTTGGGGGGACCCCCACGCTTTTTTTTTTTTGTTTTTTATCAATGAATGACAGTTCTCTGTGTTACGGGAGCCATCAATTCATTAGCCGCGAGTGCTTTTAAATAGCTTTTTTCCTGCAAAAATGACACTTTTTGCAGGGACAGTTCTAAGCACAGGAAACTTGCCCCCCTTCACAGGCAACCTATAGACACCCCCCAGATGTGATACTGCAATGCTGTACTAACAGCACGCACACACAAATCCCCAGAAATACTGCACATATTCTCAGCAGTCAGCAGCACACTGACACGCTGACACTGAAACACAATATGCGAGGCCGCCGCCTAAAGTACCTGAGCTATAATTGGCTACAGGCATCCTGCCTGTAGCCAATTATGGCTCTCCTCGCTGCCGGTGCTGTGATTGACCAAGCATGCGGGGTCACAGTGCATGCTTGGCCAATCATCAGCCAGCATTGCACTGCGACTGGCGCAATGCATTGCGAATGTGATGCGAGCGGCCCAAATAGTTCTGGGCTCGCCGAACAGGCGAACGCCCGATGTTTGATTCGAACATGGGTTATGACTATAGACCCCTAGCCGCGAGTAGTTTTAAATTACTTTTTTTCCTTTAGAAATGTAATTTTGCTGTCAGACTGTTCTAAACACGGGAAACATGCACCACTTTACAGTCATACTATAGACACCCCCTAGGTACGAAATTTAAAGGAATATTACACTTTCATTTTTTTTACTTTAAGCATTATTAAAATCACTGCTCCTGAAAAAACTACAATTTTTAAAACTTTTTTTTGCATTGATTCATGTCCCTTGAGGCAGGACCCAGGTCCCCAAACACTTTTTATGACAATAACTTGCATATTAACCTTTAAAATTAGCACTTTTGATTTCTCCTATAGACTTTTAAAGGGTGTTCCGTGGCTTTGGAATTTGCCACGAACACCCCAAATTGTTCGTTATTCTGCAAACAGCCAATGTTCGAGTGGACATAAAGCCCATCCTTATTGATGAATAATCTTTACTATGCAGGCCAAGATGGTTCTGGCCAAAGCCTCTTTCCCTTTAGATTTTCCGGTAGGTAGGGTGAGGTAGGTAGCCTGGAGATAGGCTTTTAGGACTTTTGAAATGTCCAACTCATGCAGGTCAGGACCTGATTCTGCTGGGAAGGCTGGAAGCACCCATTCACTGGAGAGGTGACATTTTGAAGTCACTTTTGGGACAAAGTGATTCAATGGTCTTAGCACAACCCTGTCTGGGAAGAAAAGGCTCTGGCTCTGGCTCTCTCACTCTACTCAAGCAAGAACGCAGAAGAGCTGAAAGAGCCTGGAGAAGAAACCCTACCAAGGAAAACCACACAAACTACAAAGGACTCACAGAGAACTATCACAAAGCAATCTTCAAAGCGAAAAAAGATTATTTCTCAATTACCATCTCATCGGCCTTAAACCGCCCTCGGGAACTTTTTAAAATAGTCGCTCAATCAATGAACCCGGTATGCCTGGAGCCCCCAGCAAATGAAACCCAAGATTTCTGCAATGAATTATCCAACTTTTTCATCGACAAAATTGACAACATCCGGAAAACAATCCATCAGAAAAAAACAACCAACCTCAGTCAACCAAAGCAAAAAGATGATATCGACACAAACATCCCACAATCACCGAAGTTCTCTCTGACCCCAATCACCATGGACACCACCAAAAACATCATCAAAAACCTTTGAGACAGCTCATCACTAACTGACATCATCCCTACAAGACTCCTGAAAGAGTGTTCCGACATCTTGGCTCCCGCCATAACTCACCTTATAAATCAGTCGTTTAAAGAAGGGATTGTTCCGGACACCCTCAAACAAGGGATCATCAAACCCCTACTAAAGAAACCCAACCTCGACCCTCAGGACCCTAACCACCGCAGACCGATAACAAGCCTTAAAACCATCTCCAAGATTATGGAAAAAGCGGTAGTACAACAGATTCAAAGCCACCTGGACACACACAAACTCCTGGATCTTCTACAATCAGGCTTCCGCCCGGGCCATGGAACAGAAACAGCACTCCTCAAGATATGGGACGATGCCCTCGAAGCAGCAGATGACGGAGAATCATGTCTCCTGGTACTGTTGGACCTCAGTGCAGCGTTTGATACAGTGGACCACAATACTCTACTCATCCGCCTCACAGAAGTAGCAGGAGTCACAGACTCAGAGCTACAATAGTTTGCGTCCTTCTTAGGAAATCGCTCTCAGACAGTGAAACTAGGAGGATTCACCTCGGAAACCCGGGCAATCTCTTGTGGAGTCCCTCAAGGATCACCTTTGTCGCCAGTGCTCTTCAACATATACATCCGCCCACTCCTAAAAATAATCATAAGATCAGACCTCTGCTTCCACTCATATGCTGACGACACACAATTTTTTTTTCGTATCACCGGACAAAAAGACCATCATCAGCAATTAGAAAAATGCCTCACCTTGATAGACGACTGGATGACCACTAGCTCCCTGAAACTCACGAATCAAAAACAGAGCTTCTTATTCTGCACGCAAATCAAAATTCCCGGACCAAGATCCCTTGGTCACTACCGACCATCTTTGGACAGACCATCCCCCCAAGCACCAAGGCCAAGAGTCTCGGAGTCATTTTTGACTCAGAAATGTCAATGGATGCACAAATAGGAGCAGTTTTCAGTGGTTCTCACCATCTGCTCCGCCTGCTACGTAGACTCATCCCCTTCATTCCAAAGGAGGACAAAGCAGTGGTAGTTGGAACAATCATTAATTCACGACTTGACTACGCAAACTCCCTCTATATAGGACTACCCCAATATCAACTTGCGCACTTACAACTTATCCAAAATACTGTAGCAGGGCTGATAACAGGAAAAAAACCCTGGGAATCCATCTCCCCTTCCCTGAGGACCCTACATTGGCTAACTGTAAAGAATCGGATCACATTCAAGACCCTCTGCCTCACCCACAAATGTACCCATGGAGACGCTCCTCAATACCTAATTGAGAAAATAAAACACTACACACCCAATCGCAGTCTTCGATCGGCTAACCAAAACCTCCTCATCATTCCCAAATCCCGCTACAAATCAAAGGGGGAGCGGAGATTCGCTGTTCAAGGACCACGGCTATGGAATGCTCTTCCTACCAACATCCGCATGGAAGAAAACCATCAGGCCTTCAGGAAAAAACTCAAGACCTACCTCTTCTAAGAAGTTTGACAACAAAGCACCAATACAGCACCTTGAGGCGATTCAGTTCGCATTGTTAGCGCTATACAAATTATTAATTCATTCATTCATTCAACATGGTTCAGCTGCCTCCAATGCTTACTTGACATTACTGGTGCAGCCAATGTTGGAATTTCTCCCTGATTATGGGGAGATTCTGAAGAGGCAAGGAAACTGCGGCTGCCCGAGTATTAAACTGAGTCCTTGATAGACATGATAATGTCTGTCCCGCACACAAATCTGAGGTGCTGCTGGTATGACTGAAAGATCAGGACATGCAGGTAGGCAAATCATCCAGTCCCCTAGTTGAATAACCTTAAAAATGTTATGGAGAGACACCATCTTGAATCTTTCTGTAGTATGGGTCTATAGTCATAATTAATCAACAAAGAAATTGGTATTAGGCATTATTGACTATGATAGTTTTAAGGTGATTTCTGTGTATGCAAATATATAGATTTCTGTATACTCTATGCCATTTCTGCATACATTGATCTGTCTAAACTCACAGATGGTCACATTGTCTCAGGACTAGGGATGGGCCCGGTGTTCGATTCAAACCCATGTTCGAATCGAGCACTGGGCGTTCGCTCGCTCGGCGAGCCCAGAACTATTGGGGCCGCTCGCATCAAATTCGTGTGATGCGAGCGGCCCCGCAATGCATTGCGCTAGTCGCAGTGCAATGCTGGCTGATGATTGGCCAAGCATGCACTGTGACCCCGCATGCTTGGCCAATCACAGCGCCGGAAGCGAGGAGAGCCATAATTGGCTACAGGCAGGATGCCTGTAGTCAATTATAGCTCAGGGGCTTTAGTACACGCCCCACGGTATAAGAGGCCGCCCGGCGGCGGCCTCGCATATTATGTTTCAGTCAGTGTCAGCGTGTCAGTGTGCTGCTGACAATATGTGCTCTATTTCTGGGGATATGTGTGTGCGTGCTGTTAGAACAGCATTGCGGTATCACATCTGGGGGGTGTCTATAGGTGGCCTGTGAAGGGGGGCAGGTTTCCTGTGCTTAGAACTTTCCCTGCAAAAAAGTGTAATTTTTGCAGGAAAAAAGCTATTTAAAAGCACTCGCGGCTAATGAATTGATGGCTCCTGTAACACAGAGAACCGTCATTCATTAATAAAAAAAAAAAAAAAAAAAGCGTGGGGGTCCCCCCAAATTCAATAACCAGGTCTAGGATGGATATTAAGGGGAAACCCAGCCAAAAAAAAATAAATGGCGTAGGGTCCCCCTCAAAATCCATACCAGACCCTTGAGGTCTGGTATGGATTTTAAGGGGAACCCTAGCCCAAAAAAATGGCGTGGGGTCCCCCTCAAAATCCATACCAGACCCTTATCCAAGCATGCAACCTGGCAGGCCGCAGGAAAAGAGGGGGGGACGAGAGCGGCCCCCCCTCCCGCCTGAACCGTACCAGGCCACATGCCCTTAACATTGGGAGGATGCTTTGGGGGTCTAAGACCCCTAAAGCACCTTGTCCCCATGTTGATGAGGACAAGGGCCTCTTCCCCACAACCGTGCCCGGTGGTTGTGAGGGTCTGCGGGCGGGGGGCTTATCGGAATCTGGAAGCCCCCTTTAACAAGAAGACCCCCAGATCCTGGCCCCCCCTGTGTGAAATGGTAAGGGGGTACCCTACCATTTCACCCAAAAAGTGGCAAAAATTGTAAAAATGACAGGAGACGGTCTTTGACAATTCCTTTATTAAAATCTTCTTTCTTCTTTCTTCATCCTTCGGTTTCTTCATCTTCTCCTTCCGTCATCTTCTTCCATCTTCTTCCATCTTCTTCTTCCTCCGATCCGCTTCTTCTCGCGCTGGTCTTCTCGTCCTTCTCGTCCGGCATCTTCTTCCGTCTGCGTCGGCGTCGGTGTCGGTGTCCGTGTCTCTTCTTGGGCCGCTCCGCGCAATGGGAGGCTCCCGCTGTGTGAGGCTCCGCTCCGTCTGACAGGTCTTTTATAATGGAGGGCACCTGGTGACCCCGCCCCCTCTGACGCACGGGGACGTCATGGGGAATTCCATGATGGCTTTCCCCATGACGTCAGAGGGGGGCGGGGTTACCTGGTGCCCTCCGTTATAAAAGACCTGTCAGACGGAGCGGAGCCTCACACAGCGGGAGCCTCCCATTGCGCGGAGCGGCCCAAGAAGAGACAGAGACACCGACACAGACGCCGACGGAAGAAGATGCCGGACGAGTAGGACGAGAAGACCAGCGCAAGAAGAAGCGGATCGGAGGAAGAAGAAGATGGAAGAAGATGGAAGAAGAAGATGACGGAAGGAGAAGATGAAGCAACCGAAGGATGAAGAAAGAAGAAAGAAGATTTTAATAAAGGAATTGTCAAAGACCGTCTCCTGTCATTTTTACCATTTTTGCCACTTTTTTGGTGAAATGGTAGGGGTACTTGTACCCCCTTACCATTTCACACAGGGGGGGGCGGGATCTGGGGGTCCCCTTGTTAAAGGGGGCTTCCAGATTCCAATAAGCCCCCCGCCCGCAGACCGCCACAACCAATGGACAGGGTTGTGGGGAAGAGGCCCTTGTCCTCATCAACATGGGGACAAGGTGCTTTAGGGGTCTTAGACCCCCAAAGCATCCTCCCAATGTTGAGGGCATGTGGCCTGGTACAGGTCAGGCGGGAGGGGGGGGCGCTCTCGCCCCCCCTCTTTTCCTGCGGCCTGCCAGGTTGCGTGCTCGGATAAGGGTCTGGTATGGATTTTGAGGGGGACCCCACGCCATTTTCTTGGCTAGGGTTCCCCTTAAAATCCATCCCAGACCTCAAGGGTCTGGTATGGATTTTGAGGGGGACCCTACGCCATTTTTTTTTTTTTTTTTTTTTTTGGCTGGGGTCCCCCTTAATATCCACCCCAGACCTGAAGGGCCTGGTTATTGAATTTGGGGGGACCCCTACGCTTTTTTTTTTCATTTTTTTTTTTTTTTTTTATCAATGACTTTTTTTTTTATGAATGAGTTTCAATGAATGACTGTTCTCTGTATTACGGGAGCCGTCAATTAACATTAGCCGCAAGTGATTTTAAATAGCTTTTTTACTTTCAAAAATGACACTTTTTGCAGAGACAGTTCTAAACACGGAAAACATGCGCCCCTTTACATGCATACTATTTACTATGGGGTAAATTTCATACCCCCAGGTACGAAATTTAAAGGAATATTACACTTTTATTGTTTCAATTTAAGCATTCTTAAAATCACTGCTCCTGAAAAAACGTCCGTTTTAAAAAAAAAAAATTGCAAACACTTTTTATGACATTAACATGCATATTAGCCTTTAAAATTAGCACTTTTAATTTCGAACGTTCGCATCCATTAAAACTAATAGGGTTCTAAAGCTCGCATGGACTTTAGGTCCGTTCGCGGGTTCTGGTGCGAGCCGAACGGGGGGGTGTTCGGCTCATCCCTACTCAGGACCATTATGGCTATTCTTTTGTTAGCAGCTTCTTCGCTCCTTCTTTCAAACATATGTAGCGCCGGTACTCCTGATGAGTAAGCACTATGTCTTTAAATTTAGTTTTTGCTCAGAACTGTAGTTGAGTTTTGGGGTTAATTGTTCTAAATTATGCTTTGGCATCAGTTTGGCTGGGCTGTATTGAGGTTCTGCCTGGTCATAGGTGGGGTTTTCACCTGTGAGAGGCCTTAGAACGCAGTCTGGTTGGATGCATTGGGTACAAATCTCTTCTTGGAGCCAATCAGTGAACGTGTTTGTCTCGCTGTGTATTCTGGGAGAGGGTACTTAAGGTGCTGAAGTCACGTGGTTCGGGGTTCCGGTCTAGAAGTTGTTGCTGACTCCGTGGTCCTGGTCCTCCTGACCAGCCCCCAGAGGCCCTCATGTCCTGGGGTGCGGAGCCATCCGTTTCCGAGCCTCGGAGCTAGCTTGTTCGAGGAGCAGTAACTGGAAGGAGGATTCTAAGGTGTTCCGGTGTCGTCTCGGGTTTGGAGAGGCCCAGCAACTTTACATGCAACCAGGGGAGGACTCTTCAGTAAGAGAGCCACGCACAAGGCTGGCTGCTCGGTAAGAGCCTGGAAGCTGAGCTGCCATGGACATTGATTGAATCCACAATTTCTTACGTTACGGCTAAAAGATTCTGGTACAGTAAGAAAAGTTCCTACCGTTACCTTCCGGTTACAACCAAGCTTTTCAACCAAGTCTGTGTGAGAGACTTTGCAAAGCTAGAATTACTGTTGGCTGCTAGATCCAAGCTCAAGGATTTATCCATCAGTTAAAGAATTCAGTTGCGAGTGGCTATTCCCTGGATTATGTACAGAGAGAGACTTTTATTGAAGTCAGCAGTTCCAAGCACCTGAGCTAAACTTTATCCTTATACCCTCTATTCCCAACTTAGAGACTGAGTTTGTTCAACAAGCAAAATAAAATCCTAAAAAGGAATTTAGGTGTCGGTCTCTACAGTTACTGGGTCATCAACTTCGAGGGTAAGTGCTACACATATAAAAGGTTAGACAATAGAGAATAGCTCAGAATCTCTTCCAAGACATGGAATGAATGTGCCTGGAGATTGAAGAGACTGTCGACTTCCAGAACTTTCTGATAACTTCAGAAGTTGAGAGGTTCCTTGGATTGAATGCTGTATTTATCTGTATTTTATCATCTGTAATACATCTTTAATCAAAGCTAAGTAAATCTCTTCTATTACTATACTACTTGTGTCATGTGCTGTTTTAATTGTACTTCAACAAATCTGCAGGTTAAATATATGAATGAACCTGTCAATAAATTTATAAATGTAACACAGAATTGAACACCTTGTTACACTCTCTATCCAGATAAATTTGATTCAGCTTCTTCTTGAGATCGATCACTGGTCTGAAGCCCCCCCCCCCCCCATCTTTTTCTGGACCAGAAAGAGTGGCAAGTAGAAGCCTGTAAACCTCTGACAGGCCTGAACTGATATGATTGCCATCTATGTCTATGTACTCCTGAAGAGCTGCTAACTTCAGGGCTGACTGGGTTGTCTTGGTGGGGGTGAAGGAGTATTCTTGAGGCTGCCGTTTCAACAGCCAATAATGGCCTTACACCACTGTGGACTGAACCCGCAGATCTTGGCAGTGGTCTTGCCAGAAATGGGCCAATTTGAGCTGCCTGGCTCCAACAGCCTTCTGGGTGGGCTTGGCCTCAAAAGGGCTCCTGGGTATCTGAGGGAGCCACAGGGGCCTTAGCTCTCTGTGACCTTAGGAAGGTTGACTGTGTACCCCTCCAACCCCATAATGAGTCTTTTGAACTTGTCATTTTTCTCCCAAAAGTTTTTGGAAAACGTGGAAAGAAAATTAAAACATTTTTTTTACTACACAAAGTTGTCAATCTATATGATTTTTCTAACACGTAGCATGTACATAGCAAAAATTACACCCCAAAACACATTCTACTACTCCTCCTGAGTATGGCAATACCACATGTGTGAGACTTTTACGCAGTCTGGCCACATACAGATGCCCAACATGCAGGGAGCACCTTCAGATGTTCTAGGAGCATAAATTACATCTAATCTAAGTTCCTGACAACCTATTACACTTTTGAAGGCCCTGGAGCACCAGGACAATGACCCCATTTTGGAAAGCAAACACCCCAACATATATTCTATGAGGCATGAACTGAAAATAAGTACTGCAGCTAGGTATTTAGGTACTGATGGGCTGCAGAGTGGTACTTGGGTACTCTGATGGGCTGGAGACAGGCACTCGTGTACTCTGATGGGCTGCATGTAGGTACTTGGGTACTCTGGGCTGGAGACAGATACTCGAGCACTCTGATTAGCTGCAGATAGGGACTTGGGCACTCTGGGCTGGAGACAGGTAATCGATTACTCTGGGCTGGAGACAGGTACTCAGATGGGCTGCATATAGGTACTCAGAAACTCTGACGGGCTGCAAATAGGTACTTGGGTAGGCTGAAGAGCACAAACTGTTTTTTCCCTGGTCTTGGGACTCTGCAGTCAATATGTATCTTTATGTAGCGCACATCCGAGCCCTGCATTCTTTATGTTGTGCACTCCTGAGCCCTGCATTCTTTATGTAGCACACTCCTGAGCCCTGCATTCTTTATGTAGCACACTCCCTAGCCCTGCATTCTTTATGTTGTGCACTCCTGAGCCCTGCATTCTTTATGTAGCACACTCCTGAGCCCTGCATTCTTTATGTAGCGTACTCCCGAGCCCTGCATTCTTTATGTAGTGCACTCCTGAGCCCTGCATTCTTTATGTAGTGCACTCCTGAGCCCTGCATTCTTTATGTAGTGCACTCCTGAACTCTTCACTTTTTCTCTATCTTATCTTCATAACATTTGGTAGTCATTGTGACAGACCTAGCCGGGACACAGGCTTTTTGAGAGGACTACATGCGAGCCTCCTGCCAACTGATTACTGGCCCCCCAAGACACACTCTCTGTATATGCATTTGGCATTAGCAATAGACTGAATGGGACACAAGCTGTCCGATGCTAATGTCATGAACTCAAGCCACCTGTCTATTGTGCAAATGAGGCTGGTCTGGCATGTAAGGTGTATTCCACACAATGTTGTTGTGCTAATTAGCCCTGTGTTAATGTTTATGGTAATGTCTGTTGAATAGTCATTCCAATTAACTGGAGCCTTAAAGTCTGACCCTGAAAAGTCTTTTCAGCCAGTCAACTAGTCTGGGCAATGATTAAGATAATTAGCTCATGCTAATTAGGTTAGCTTTTAGTCATAGTCTGGCTATATATGTGTGTGAAATGTCAAATAAAGCATTCCTGATGTACCTCAAGAACTAGTGCTGTCTAATTCTTGGGGGTTCCTATAACCAGATCCATTGGACTCATGTTCCAGGACTTAGGAAGCATTTACGGCGGACACCTTGAGTACAGGATCCGTCACATTGTTGGCAAGCAGTGGGATTGTGCTTCCTGCAGTCTGGGACATCCAAACCTCCACCGGGATCCAAGATCAGGATAGAAAACTTCGGTCACCCCAGCGGAGATATGGATCTGGCATCAGAGTTCCCGGGGCTGCTGCGGATCATCCTTGCAGCATACACAAGGACTGTGTCCGAGGAGGAATACCTGGAGCTCAGGCAGCAGATTCAGGTGGAGCTGTGGATTGGAGCCCTCCAGCTCGCTGGTATAAAACAGGGCAAGTTCTTTCCAACCCAAGAGCAACGGGCCAGTGACCAACGGGCATTGCGGATGACATTCCTGGGAGAGCAGCCCCAGGAGCAATGGGTGACTGAGTTGGACAGGCTTGTCCAGCAGGAGATAGAGCTGGACAATCGTTATCGGGCTCTGCAATGGCACGCAGAGCAGGGATATTTAGGGGAGACAACAGAATGCTCCCCGGAGGGATATGGCTTTGGAGGCCCTGGATTGCTGTGGGAGAGCCTTACAGATCATTTTGTGTTTGGCGATGAAGGGGAACCTACCCTTGAGGACCTGCGAGAATATAGAGAGGCTATGCTCGGTCTTGCAGGTTGCTTTAGAGCTTAAACATGATCTGGACCATTTGTTAAGGAAGGAACAGCATCTGGAAAGGGCATACAGGAAACTGCTAGAACACGTTCAGCAGCATGCCAGAGAATCGGCAGTGGAAACTCCGGAGATTGTCGTCCCCAAAGCGGAAGTGCTGACAATTGGGCAGAACTCTGCTAACTTCTGCACAGCACCAACAGTGGCTTCGGCCTTCTTGAGGGAAGAGGTAGTTGGCCCTTCTCCCACAACACTGACAGGGACATGTGATTTCCTACCAGCAGCATCTATGGAGTTACAACAAACTTCTCCAGCTGAAGATCTGGCAACGGAACAGAGCGCTGCTGGCCTCTGCACGCAACTAAAACAGGAAAGATTTCCTGTAAAGGTGGATGGGAATGCAGTCTCCACCAGTATAACCCAGGGATGCTGGGCAGTCGGCCCAGATCCCCAACAGCATGATAGAGTGAGCCCAGTCACCCTGTCTTCTCTTCAGCGGCTGAAAAGACTCCAGGGAGAAGGGCCAGTCCAGGCCTCTCCCCAGTGGCAGATATGTTCTTTGAGAGAGGCAGAGGTTGGCTGGGTGAGTGCTCTGTTTGAAACAATTTGTTCGGGGTACTGTGTGGGTACAGGCATTAGAGGACTGGAACTATGGACTAACTTCGGAGTCAACCCGTCTGGGGTCTCCTCCTGTGTTAGTCTCCTGCCGAAAGGGGAGAAATGTGACAGACCTAGCCGGGACACAGGCTTTTTGAGAGGACTACATGCGAGCCTCCTGCCAACTGATTACAGTCCCCCCAAGACACACTCTCTGTATATGCATTTGGCATTAGCAATAAAAAAGTGTAGCAAACACCGCGCTAATGAATGCAGGAAATATTAATATGCCCCAACTAAGCAAATATTGGGGTTAAAAATCAAAATGTACATAAATAGCAGCAGCAAAAAATGTGGATACACACATAAACAAGATAAAACGATAAATAAAGCCGCGCTAATTGAACAAATGAGTAATTGGTGACCTATACCTTTTAAATGCAAAAGCAAAAAAAACAAATTGTGTATCAAACAATAAATACGCACAAAAATAGTGTCTAAACAATGAAGTCCAGAGACATAAAAAATCAATGAAAAAATGGTAGAAATGAAAAAAATATATATATATAATAGTGAGTGAAAAAATAGTTCATAAATGTGACACTGTGAACTCAAACTTCTGGTGCAGTAAAAACGAAAACACCGTGATCCACCACCAGTATAAAGTTGCGCTTACCAGAAGCAAGCTTTAAACACGCCTGTAGTGTGTTGTACACCGGGACAGAAATGGACCATCAGGCATCAGCAACAATCTGGATCTCCTCGGACAGGTCAAACCAGGGGTAGAAATTCCAATGTTGTTTATCACTTGGATCATTCAGGAATGGGCACACTCTCCAAGCAAAAGCATCGATCCCAGAACCATTCAACAGCCCATATGAAATATAGGAAGAAAAGGGGATGCTCCTCTGCTGCCACTTCCAGCAATGTCTTCTCTCTACTTCCTCCCGACTCACCTCTCCGAGAGGTGAGTCGGGAGGAAGTAGAGAGAAGACATTGCTGGAAGTGGCAGCAGAGGAGCATCCCCTTTTCTTCCTATATTTCATATGGGCTGTTGAATGGTTCTGGGATCGATGCTTTTGCTTGGAGAGTGTGCCCATTCCTGAATGATCCAAGTGATAAACAACATTGGAATTTCTACCCCTGGTTTGACCTGTCCGAGGAGATCCAGATTGTTGCTGATGCCTGATGGTCCATTTCTGTCCCGGTGTACAACACACTACAGGCGTGTTTAAAGCTTGCTTCTGGTAAGCGCAACTTTATACTGGTGGTGGATCACGGTGTTTTCGTTTTTACTGCACCAGAAGTTTGAGTTCACAGTGTCACATTTATGAACTATTTTTTCACTCACTATTATATATATATATTTTTTTCATTTCTACCATTTTTTCATTGATTTTTTATGTCTCTGGACTTCATTGTTTAGACACTATTTTTGTGCGTATTTATTGTTTGATACACAATTTGTTTTTTTTGCTTTTGCATTTAAAAGGTATAGGTCACCAATTACTCATTTGTTCAATTAGCGCGGCTTTATTTATCGTTTTGGCATTAGCAATAGACTGAATGGGACACAAGCTGTCAGATGCTAATGTCATGAACTTAAGCCACCTGTCTATTGTGTAAATGAGGCTGGTCTGGCTTGTAAGGTGTATTCCACACAATGTTGTTGTGCTAATTAGCCCTGTGTTAATGTTTATGGTAATGTCTGTTGAATAGTCATTCCAATTAACTAGGAGCCTTAAAGTCTGACCCTGAAAAGTCTTTTCAGCCAGTCAACTAGTCTGGGCAATGATTAAGATAATTAGCTCATGCTAATTAGGTTAGATTTTAGTCATCTGGCTATATATGTGTGTGAAATGTCAAATAAAGCATTCCTGATGTACCTCAAGAACTAGTGCTGTCTAATTCTTGGGGGTTCCTATAACCAGATCCATTGGACTCATGTTCCAGGACTTAGGAAGCATTTACGGCGGACACCTTGAGTACAGGATCCGTCACAGTCATATCTCCAAAAATTCTAAGAAGTATCTTTTTTTTTTAATCTCATGGACAAAATGTGAGAAATAAGGAATATATCATACAATCATTCCATAAACACATACCACATGCACTGCATATATAATTTGAGGAAAATATTCTTATAATAAAGTTTACCATTTGCCCAAAAAAATATGTCCCCGGATTTCATTTTAAACATCTGGTCATCTTAGTTTAGGGAGAGTATATTTGGTTCTTGGACTTAAACTCCCAGTTCCACTGTGGTGGGGAAAAAGGAGGGTGTTTTAAATGTCTTCCCAGGCCAAGAAAAGGAAAAATGGGCATTTTGCAGAGAGGCTGAGACAGACCTGCTACACCTGGGCAGCGTAAACTCTGGATGCTGGGGAGCCAGCTCTCTATCTAAGGAGCCGGATGCTAGGGCATTGACAGAAGGAGGCAGCACCTAGTAAGCGGGAGGAAATATCTTGCTGACATGGAGCTGGTGAGAGGTCGCTGGCCAACCCCGCACTACAGCTTTATAACAGAGGGGGTGGAATTATCTGACAAAAACACTGCATTGTCACTGTAAGGAAACGTCGGAAGTGTAGAGTTACCCTTTACGATTTAATAATATTGTACAAAGATGTTTTTCTGTTTTTCTGTAGAAACTCACTCTAACTCTGTTTATCTCACACTCACACTTTCTCATAACAAGTTTACTGTCTCATAACAAGTTTACTGTTCTGTGCTTCTGTTTACCAAAAAATGCTGAGAACCTTGTCAAGGACATATATTGCGTGGGACATTTTTATAGTAAATATGACGTTGAGTCTGAAGGCAGAAATATTATGAATCTTGCAGATCAATATTGATTGTATAACAAAATGCTTGAATGTGATTGGTTGTTCACTTGCATTCTCCCTATGCAACCTCCCCCTTTTGATTATTGTATATGCTCTGTATAGCGGGAAGTAAAGGTATTCTTTGATCAACCACACACGTGTATGGTGTCTTTTTTGCCTGTCCGGACAGACAGGGGGGGAAAAGGAGAGAGTTTTTTTTCATTGACCGTCAAAGTCCAGCTGAGGGAAAGAGCAGCTGAGAGGGACAATACAGAAAACCTAACAAATGGTACCAGAAGTGGGGTACATTTGAACAGGTAAGCTTAGTTTAGGGAGAGTATAGTTTGTTCTTGGACTTGAACTCCCAGTTCCACTGTGGTGGGGAAAAAGGTTTTCAAACACATTTAAAACACCCTCCTAACAGTCACAGGCATCAGCTCTTAACCAATTGCCTACTGGACACTTTTACCCCCTTCCAGCCCAGGTAAATTTTCAGCTTTCAGCGCTGTTGCATTTTGAATCATGCAACAATTTACCGAAACAAAATTTGTATCATTCTTACCACACAAATAGAACTTTCTTTTGGTATTTAAGCACCACTGGGTTTTTATTTTTTGCAAAATAAATTAATAAAGACCGAACATTTTGAAAAAAAAAAAGAAATTCTAAATTTGTTATAGAAGTTTGCAAACTGGTAGTTTTTCTCCTTCACTGATGTGCGTTGATGAGGCTGCACTTATGGACACTGATGGGCACTGGTGGCCACTGGCCACAGATGAGACACTGATTGAGGCTGCATTGATAGGTGGCACTGATAGGCATTGATAGGCAGCACTGATGGGCACTGGTAGGCGGCATTGATAGGTGACACTAATAAAGAAGGCACTGGTGGGCACTGATTGGTAGCACTGATGGGCACTGTTGGGTGTCCTGATTATCAGTGTTAATGTCACACGCCAGGTTTTTGGCTCTCTTGACGCTGTCAGCATGAGGAAAGGAGTTACGATTTGCTGTGAAACTTCGAGAAAAATCGGAGAAATGTTTGCCCGATTTTCTTATAGTTCTTACCCCACTTAAGTCATTGCAGTGTACGGTATATCCAGACATCTGCAATAAATATTGCTCAGCTGCCAGATGTGTCGGAGACTCATGGGCTCAGAAAGAGTGGACCCAATGCATCAAGTGGCTCTACACTACATATACTGGGACTAAGGCAGGATGGCTATGTTCCTGCATACAGTGGAACCAAGGCAGGGTGGTTAAGTTCCTGCATACAGTGGGACCAAGGCAGGGTGGCTACATTTATGCATACAGTGGGGCCAAGGCAGGGTGGCTACGTTCCTGCATACAGTGGGACCAAGGCAGGTCGGCTACATTCCTGCATACAGTGGGACCAAGTCAGGGTGGTTACTTTTCTGCATACAGTGGGACCAAGGCAGGGTGGCTACATTTCTGCATACAGTGGGACCAAGTCAGGGTGGAAACTTTCGTGCATACAGTGGGACCAAGGCAGGGTGGCTACATTTCTGCATACAGTGGGACCAAGGCAGGGTGGTTACGTTCCTGCATACAGTGGGACCAAGGCAGGGTGGCTACGTTTCTGCATACAGTGGGGCCAAGGTAGGGTGGATACGTTCCTGCATACAGTGGGACCAAGGCAGGGTGGCTACGTTCCTGCATACAGTGGGACCAAGGCAGGGTGGCTACATTCCTACATACAGTGGGACCAAGGCAGGATGGCTACACTCCTGCATACAGTGGGACCAAGGCAGGGTGGCTACATTCCTGCATACAGTGGGACCAAGGCAGGGTGGCTACGTTCTTGAATACAGTGGGACCAAGGTAGGGTGGCTACATTTTTGCATACAGTGGGACCAGGGCAGGGTGGCTACATTCCATGAAAAACAAACGTAGCCACCCTCTAAATGGGAAATAGGACCATAGCAGCAAAAAAAGGATTTTGAAGATTTGGAGGAGACAGTAATAGAAGGGATTTTTTTTGAGTTAAAAATACATATTTGGCTAGAATTTTTTTAAATCAGAGTTTAGTGTCACTTTAACTTTCTTGATATAAGGAGCCCCTGACATCATGTACTCCATATTCAGTAAATAAAATGCTACAGAAAATGCTCAGAGACTATGGACATGTAACAGGAGAAAAAAATACTATAGGAGTTATTATTGGGGAGTTCTTGGAAACTGGAGAAATGCTTCAGAAAACAGTCATAGACTAGAGAGCCATTACATGAGACTATTAGAGATCACTGCTATTACTGTCCATTTACAAATCATTTCTTCCGCTTTTGTGCTCAAAAATGGAAGAAAAGTCCCCCCCCTCCTCCACCTCCTATCTATCTCACCTAGCCTGTATAAAGAATATGTGTTTTTTATACAAGTTATGCAGGATAGGTAGGATTGGGGGGGGGGGGGGGGATATGCAGACATTTTTAAGAAAACGTATGCCACGTACACACGATCGGAATTCTCGTCGTAAAAAACTGTGTCGGTTTTTCCGACGGAATTCCGACGGAATTTCGCTTAAGCTGTGTTGCCTACACACGATCACACCAAATTCTGACGATCAATAACACAGCGGCATAAAAAAAGTTTGACAGCACTATAAAAGGGAAGTTTAATGCTTTCGAGCATGCGTCGAATTGTTTCGGAGCATGCGTCGGAATTTTGCATGTCAGAATTGCATACACGCGATCGCAAAATCCGATAGAAAGGTTTTCCGTCGGAAAAATTGAGAACAGGTTCTCAATTCAAAGTCCGTTGGAAATTCCGACAGAAAAAGACCGTTGGGCATACACACGGTCGGAAAATCCGATGAAAAGCTCCCATCGGACTGTTTCCATCAGAAATTCCGATCGTGTGTACGCTGCATTAGGATTTCCTACCACTTTAATAACAGACCCTATAACATTAATTTCATCTAATATTCTTTTTAACAAGATCAATTATAATAGACCTGAAGAGAAAAAAATACATTAAAAAAAAAACAAAAACAAGGATGGATGGCGCAGAAAAAAGTAAGATAGTGTGAAAGAAACTTTATTGTCTTTAGCAAGCACCTAGGTGAGGAAACACTATCATCAATAGAACAAGTTTGAACATTTGAGGTTTCTCATCTTTTTCTGATTATCGTCACCAGGACAAATATATGAAGCAAATTTCCACAATGAGGACACAGACCGCAGTGGTTCCAACCCTTCTACACTTCATCCAAAACTAGATGACTTTAGCTAATTTTTAAGTGGTCTATTCATAAATGCTTCCCAGCAAGAATTTTACCCAAGATTCGCATAATTGGATTCAACTGGAAAAATGGGTGAAAGTTGGGTGACTCTTTGGTGGAAACATTTCTAAACTGTCCCCTACGTGTAATACACATTATTTTTATGTATAATAAAAATCAAATTCTTGAAAGATGTCTTTAAAGAGTTTCTTAAAACAGGATTACAAGGTATAGAGCAGAAAATGTCCTCTAGCTAGATAGGAGAACAGACGTATCATCAAGATGGACATGAAATTTGATGATGAACTTTAGGATTCCTTCTGTCGTGGTCCTCTGAGGTTTACCAGCAGACATGCTTCTCCTGAGCTACGGGGTCACCGTAGACCTCCACCTCGCACAAGTGCAGGAATTCACTGCGCCCCGGGATCACCACGCTGACGTATTGACCCTCCATTCCATTACAGCAGAAAATTGTCGTAGGATCCTCAACTTGGGTGACCTTACCGCACCTGTGGAGAACAAACAAGGATCAACAGAATAATACAGAAATTACACTTGTTTACTTGAAGGAGGTTTACTAAAAGAGCCCAGTGTTCATTAATTTTATTGTCATGCCTGTTGGTCATTTAGGTTTCTCCAGAAGTCCGACTGAAAAAATCTCAGATAGCAATCTCTATGTGAAAATCTTGATGTGAAAATCATTGTTTTTCACTCTTGTAATGCTGGAAGTGGGGAGTGAAAGTCACATCCTTGCGACAAGATAGTACATGGGGGGTTTTCAGGTTTTTGGAGGGACCTAAATGGCCTACAGGTACAACTATAACGATAATGAATATTTTACAAAGCTGCACACCTTTTTAATATCTACTAATACCCATCGACTGCATGGGTTATTTTCTAGAAAAAGTGAACTTAGCCTTTAAAAATCACAAACTCATACAATAACTAGGCAATAGAGATAAACAAAGTGATTTCTGGGGGACTGACTTATGCCGCGTACACACGAAGGGACTATCCCGCGGGATTGTCCGCTGGACTCAAGTCCACCGGACAATCCCCTCGTGTGTGGGCGCCGGCGGACTTTTTGGCGCCAAAAGTCCAGCGGACTAGGTTTTAAGTTTTGTTTTAAAATTGTCCGCTGGACTTGGCAGTCCGGCGGACAATCCCGCCGTTAGTACGTTAGTCCGCCGGACTTTTGAAATGAACGGACTTGCCGCTCATCGGCAAGTCCGTTCATTTAGCACGTGACTTCAGGTAGACGGAGCTAGCGAAGGCAGTGAATGCTGCCGCGCTAGCCCCGTCACCTGGCATGGATTTAAAGGGAATCCCCACGCCGAAAAAATGGAGTGGGGGACCCCCCCAAATCCATCTCAGACCCTTATCCGAGCACGCAGCCCGGCAGGCCAGGAAAGGGGTGGGGACAAGCGAGCGCCCCCCCTCCTGAGCCATACCAGGCCGCGTGCCCTCAACATGGGGGGTGCCCTGGGGAAAGGGGGCCCGTGCGGCCCCCCCACCCCAAAGCACCTTGTCCCCATGTTGATGAGGACAAGGGCCTCTTCCCGACAACCCTGGCCGTTGGTTGTCGGGGTCAGCGGGCGGGGGCTTATCGGAATCTGGGAGCCCCCTTTAATAAGAAGACCCCCAAGACGGAAGAAGACCCCCGGAGCAGTGCAATAAAATATTTTTTCAAAATTGTGTGGTTTTTACTTTACATTTTACACCTTAGGTGAATGGGTAGGGGTACATCGTACCCCATACTCATTCACATAGGGTGGGGGGCCGGGATCTGGGGGCCCGCTTATTAAAGGGGGCTCCCAGATTCCGATAAGCCCCCCGCCCGCAGACCCCGACAACCAACGGCCAGTGTTGTCGGGAAGAGGCCCTTGTCCTCATCAACATGGGGACAAGGTGCTTTGGGGTGGGGGGGGCCGCACGGCCCCCCTTTCCTTAGGGCACCCCCCATGTTGAGGGCACGCGGCCTGGTACGGCTCAGGAGGGGGGGCGCTCGCTCGTCCCCACCTCTTTCCTGGCCTGCCGGGCTGCGTGCTCGGATAAGGGTCTGAGATGGATTTGGGGGGTTCCCCCACGCCGTTTTTTCGGCGTGGGGATTCCCTTTAAATCCATACCAAGTGACGGGGCTAGTGCAGTTACGTTCTAAATGAACGGACTGCTCCGTGTGTGGGCAAGTCCGTTCATTTTATAAAAGTCCCGCGGACTTTGTCCAGCGGATTGTCCGCCGGAGAAGTCCGGGCGTGTGTGGGCAAGTCACACGCTCGGAAGTCCAGGCGTGTGTGGGGAAGTCCCGCCGGACTAGGTCCGGCGGACAAAGTCCGAACGTGTGTACGCGGCATTAGTCTCACCAATTGAACCAAACCTATTTACCTACTTGATTCCCCTGGACGTTTTTTCCCTTTGCATCCCAGAGTCTTTCCTCTGTTGATGTCTTGGTTCTGTATGGTATAGCTTGTTGGATTTATAGTCTATTCCAGGGGTCTCCAAACTTTCTAAGCAATGGGCCTGTTTACTGTCCTTCAGGCTTTAAGAGGGCCGGACTGTGGCCATTGGAAGCAGAAAATGCCCTGGCATCAGTGCCCCATCATTGGTTTTATTGGGAGGAATAGCGCGCTATTAATCATATCAGTGAAATGAATATGGCCCCATTGACGGTGTCCATAGGGGAAAGTTTTCCCTTCACTGGCATCAGTTAGTGGGCCAGATAAAGGCAAAGGGCCACACCTGGCCCCTGGGCCACAGTTGTGAGACCACTGGTCTTTTCTAATATATTAAACATAATTTTGTTTCAGGACAGATAGGGCTTTAGTTGGTATCAAATCTGGATACCTTTTTTATTACCTTGATTTTTTATTGGGAACAAATAATAAAAAATATATTTTCCTGTAATTTTCCCAAGCTTATCCCTAATTCTGGATAGAGTGGGGAGGGGTTAGAACCCCTCCCTAGTTTTTATCACTGCATATGCCCCATAAGGGATATTTACCCTCTCTATTTGTCTTGTTTACCGTTATCACAAAGCATGAAAATGAAAGAAAGTCACACAATTTGGGTTGTCACCAGAACAGGAATAGAGGCAAAATCTTTAAATTGGGACACTTGTTTTGGTGGCAACGAGTCCTCTTAAGTCCTATTGTGGCTTTAGGACAGGAAGTCAAAGGAAATCTCCCAAGTGGGTCAAAGAAGGCAAACCCTCCTTTACTCTATCCAACATGAAAAATAAGTTTTGCCTTTAGTTCTATTTTAAGATAAGACTAAGACACACAGGAGTACGGATTAGCACGACGGTGACATTTTCATAGGTTTGCAAGAATTTGAATGACATTGCAGTTTAATAATGTGAGAATTGAATGTGTGAAACTGAGGCTAAAATTGGCACAGGTTCACCAAAAGTGGACACCTGGTCGAGCTACAACTCCATGAAAACCTCCTCCTAGTTGGGATCGACGTAGAATCTTTATATACGTCGATTCCCCATGAATGGGGTATTAAGGCGATTAAGTCATTTCTTGACAAACACTTTCCCAGATGTGGACCGCAAAATGAATTTCTGGTAGACTTGCTAATCTTTGCTCTAAAGAATAATTATTTCCAGTTTTTGGAAAAGTACTACCAACAAATAAATGGTACGTCGATGGGTGCCCCATGGGCACCAGCCTATGCATGTCTACATCTGGGACTGTGGGAGGAAGATCTGGTGTACACCTCACCAATGTACCTGAGCCATATACATACCTGGCTCAGGTACATTGACGACGTGCTAGTACTATGGAGGGGTGATGAAAGTGCACTGAAGGAATTCATCTCCACTCTCAACCAAAATGACCGCAATATTAAACTCACGTTCACATGCAGCTCTGAGGTAATCTCCTTTCTGGATCTGGCGATAGGCATCAAAGATTCCACAATAGTGACACATACGTTCCGCAAGGAGACATCTGCTAATACACTACTACAGGCAGATAGTCACCACCCACAATGGCAAAAAAACAGTATACCTGTAGGACAATTTCTCCATATTAGACGGAACTGTTCTAGTGCGGAGAGCTACAGACGAGAAAGTGCAGACCTGTATGCCAGATTCAGAGAGCGAGGCTACTCGCATAAACAACTAAGAAGAGCGAAACAAAAGGCAGCAGGACGCGACAGGGTGTCGCTTCTACAGAAAAAAAATTAAAAAATAAAACAGAAAACTCCCATCTTGACTCAACAAGACTCCACTCTGGATGTTTACATTCTCTTTAAATATATTCATAGGTCAAATCCAGTCATGCAGTAATGTCTCTTATTTTGGGTTCAGGGAGGTGCTTAGGACCTTTGTCATTGGGCTTTTGTTTGCATCAGATGTGTTTTTTATTATCATACAAGTCTATGAGAAGGCAAAACTCTCTTGAAGTAGGTCAATGCAGATCAGAAAAGGTTGCATACACCTGTCAATGAATTCTGAATGATCTCTGAAGCCTCTCAAACTGATGCCATTGACACAAGCGCAAATCCCATTGACACAGGTAACCTTATAGTGTCCTGTCCCTGTGGTACTTACACCGGGTTGTTATTGTCTGGAGAATTTCCAATTCGGACCTCAGCACCCATCATCCGTACCATTGAGCTGTCTGTTCGTCCAGTGACTACAACGACATTCACTTTGTATTTCTGTTTCAGGTCTACCTTCCACCAGGGTGATGGGTCCACATTTGTGTGGGTACAGAAGCCATCATGCCAGTTGGTATCTGTCACACCATCAATGGCCTTTTTAGCGTAACCAATTGGCTCGGACATATAATCAGAACTCTGTGAGGCTTCCCCACTTCTGGCGATATTTGTGGCTGAAGAAAGAAAAACAAAACACACTCAGTAATTATACATTGTGTACAAAGTATTTCCATTGTTTTAAAGGGACCTTCACCAAAAAAAGAACTGTAAACTGCAATGTTGTCAATAATTTGACTGAGACAGTGGGATTGATTTACTATAGCTGGAGAGTGAAAAATCAGCTTCCAGGTAAATTTAGGGGTATACTTATTGTAACCAAACGAAAAATATGGATCATGAAAATGTATTTTTATGTTGTCGGTTTTTCCAGCATGTCACCTTTTTCTGTAGGCACTTGTAGTCATCTGCAGCTGCAATGCAAGTGGAGGAGAAAGTCAAAAGGAACCTATTTCCTCTATGGTCCCCTTAGTCAAAGAGAGGCAGCATCTGATTGGATGCTGGCATCCCATGTGACATTGGTGGCCATCTTGGGCCAGTAGGAGTCTATTCAAGAGGTAAGAAAGGAAGAAAACTGCGCTTGGAACGGGGGAGGGGAGTGTGTGGGTACACTATAGGTGCCCTGTGTACATATTTACAAATAATGAAAAAAAAAGCTGCAAACTTAATGTGGGATATACACAAAAATACAAGATAGAAAAGAGAAGTTGCGCTAATAATTAGTGAGTGTTGACCAATGGTATCACAATCGAGTGACAACAATACAAGAAATTAATATACAATTTGTTCAAAAAATTGCTTACAGAAAAATTACCTTTTTTTTTTTTTAAAAAAATACCAAATATATAGTGAGTAAATTAATTAACCCAATGATAAATATATCAGTATATTTCTTTAGGTAAAATTAAAACAGTCCTAAGTTGAAGGTTCTCTGTTAATAGTCCTCAAAAGAAGGGGCAAAATGTGTTAGCAAACAAGGATATGGATCCTTTCAGAGAAACTCAAAGGTGATAAAAGTGTTCTTAGCAGATCAATATCTCAGCCTTCCAGGTGATATGCTTACCAGAAATAAGCAACAAATCCGCAGTTGGCTTATACCCAGCCTGGGCCTTTATATGAATCGGGAACCAGGAACTTGAAGTACTCGAGAGTGACGTATGCCCCCAGTGGTTATTACCAAAAAGAAAAAAGGGGAGCAAACATAGCGTAATATTGTCGAAAAAAATATACTATAATTTTATATTTTGGAAACAAGCTATATATAAACGTAGATATATATAACCCTTTTCTGTACAAAAAATTGATTAAATTAAAGAAAAAAATTAAATTTAATTAAAGAAAAAAAAAAAAATAAGGGGAACACCCAGTGCTTAGAAAACCAAAAAATATATATAAAAATTTAATATAATTAACGTGTAAATGTAAAAATAAAAAAGGTCCTCCACCATTTGGATGTTGCGCTTACCAAAACACAACAAAAAGAAAGGCGATTGACATTTGTCCGAACAGGAAGGAGTATCAAACGCATACACCAGTGATCCAAAAAGCAAACGACTGACACGTGTCCCGTCACCACACAGAAGGGCTCCTTACCAGAGACCAGTAATAATCAGTGCATATAGTCTCCCAGATGGATTGGGCCAGTAGTTGGTAGTAAAGGTCCTGGTCCGGTTCAAAGGTCGGTACTCACTATCTTAAGCTCAGCGGCTCGTATTTAAAGGGAGAGAAAGCAACAGACCATGGTGGAGTACGTTTGACAAATTTATTATAAAAAATCAAAGGTTGCACTTACATAAAAGCAGATCGTTTTAGGCATAAAATTGGAAGCCGGCCGGCAACACAAACAGAAACAGAAAATCCCGTCCTCAATGGCGTGGTGACGTCAGCACGTACGTCCCAGACGCGTTTCGTCATAGGCTGACGTTTTCAATGGGTACGGGTAGCGTGCTGAATCACCACCGTTATATAGACACACAATAAGCCAAGCCTCGTTCTGAGCTCCGTGTGGGGAAACACAGACAACCATTTTAAGTGTGGGCAAAACATAGCTGTAGTGGGCTAGATGATTGGAAACTTGTTCATTGCAAAAAAAGGCGTTAAGACATCATTTTATAGAGTCAATTTTACCCGCAGCAAACCTTGATACTCAGCTATTAGAGATTTTTATTGAAAAAAAGAAAAGAAGTTTTTTTTAATTAAAAGTTAGAAATTAAAAAGCGTTAAGATTATTAGCGTTAAACCCGGGAAGGTCTACTGTTCTTAAGTAGAACACCGAAGCATAGTAAATAAAAAGAGCATAGTATGCAAAGAAGGGGGGGTTTTTTACCTTTTTCAATAAATTAAATACAAAAGTAAAGAAAAAGCTCTGTAATTCCCTACAACATATATATTAACCACAGATAACCGGTGATCTCCATATGAAAATTGGAACACCGAAGCATAGTAGGTAAAAAGAAGCATACTATTCAAATAAATTTATTTTTTAAAATTAAAAAAAGGAGAGCGCCATAATTCTCTATAGCATATGTTCTGACCACAGATAACAGGTGATCTCCATACATCATTTGAAAATACCTCTATAGCTAAAAAAAAATTAATAAAATAAAAAAAAATTTTTGAAAAGATTTCAAAAATTGGAAACTTCTGACAATAGTTAAAAGATGGGATATAGTATGTGTTTAACACACACAGCTCTGAAAGAAAAAATATAAATAGATGGAATATAGTATGTGTTTAACACACGCAGCTCAGAACTGAATCGTATCAAACATAATCCGAAACCAACAAGATCATGAATTGTCAATGAATGCGTTGACATCCACATCTATATTTAACCCATAGGGGACATATGTTTTAACCCTATGGATCCAAGACATTTCTGATTTGGATATTTCTCGCACCAAGGAGCTCCCCCTCCAATTAGCACTAAATTTGTCGATCCCTAAAAAAAGTGTATTGGAGGGGTCTCTATTATGTTTGAAAAGGTAGTGCTTTGAGACCGAGTGGTTCCTAAATCCGGCCTTAATATTTGTGATATGCTCATTCAGTCTTATTTGTAATGGGCGTTTGGTCCGCCCAATATACTGAAGGCCGCACGGGCATTGTAGTAAATATACTACCCCTACTGTACAGCAAGTGATAAATGGAGTTATGGTATGCTGGACTTGAGTGCTCGTAGATAAAAATTTTTGGGTCCTTCTATTTTTGCAACTATTGAATGAGCAAACTCTACATTTCTTGCATTGGTAAAAACCAGTTAACTGATCGAAAAAAGTTAGTTTTTTAGTGGGGGGATCAAGGATGTTAGGGGCCACTCGGTTTCTGAGCGAAGGGGCCCCCCTAAAAACTACTTGAGGTCTTTCGGGTAGAATTTTATTTAATACTCTATCATTGTTGACAATGTGCCAATGTTTGGAAATAATTTGCTTGATGTTTTTATGTTGGAGTGAGTAGGTAGTTACAAAGGGCACCATTGAGTCACAGAATACTTGTTGTGGGGCTTTTTCCCTCTCTTTAAGAAGAGACCCTCTATCCATCTCTTCCACTTCCTTGAGGGTCGGTAGGAGAGAGTTTAGAGTATAGCCCTTTTCTAGAAACCTTTCAGTGAGTATGCTAGCTTGACTTAAAAATTCCTGTGGGTTCGAACAATTTCTACGTAGCCTCATATATTGACTTTTTGGAACACCATTAAGCCAAGGCCGATGGTGACAACTATCCAAAGCAATATATGAGTTACGATCCGTACTTTTAAAGTAGGTCGACGTAGAAAAAGACCCATTTTTGATAGATAGGGTCAGATCCAGAAAATTAATCTGAGTCTGGCTCATTTCGAAATTAAGGTGAATCCCACGATCATTCAGATTCAAAGATGCTATGAAATCTTGTAAGTCCTGACCATCGCCATCCCATAGGAGGAGGATGTCATCAATATATCTAGCCCACAGCTGGAGAGTGAAAAATCAGCTTCCAGGTAAATTTAGGGGTATACTTATTGTAACCAAACGAAAAATATGGATCATGAAAATGTATTTTTATGTTGTCAGTTTTTCCAGCATGTCACCTTTTTCTGTAGGCACTTGTAGTCATCTGCAGCTGCAATGCAAGTGGAGGAGAAAGTCAAAAGGAACCTATTTCCTCTATGGTCCCCTTAGTCAAAGAGAGGCAGCATATGATTGGATGCTGGCATCCCATGTGACATTGGTGGCCATCTTGGGCCAGTAGGAGTCTATTCAAGACCCTGGCTCCTTGGTTTGGTGTGCATTTCGTGTGTGGCTAGAGTAGAGACAGGCCACCCATCTGTCGGGGACAGTAATTAGCATCAGGGAGAGGTTCCAGACGGGTAGGGAAACTGCAGGAAAGTTCCTGGAATTCTCCCCACTTGGATATGGCCAGGCCACATTCCGCCCCTCAAAACAGGCGCTGTCAGCACACCAGAGACCTTCCGCTATTACTCTTTGCTGTTTCATTCTGTGAGCGCTCCCAGTTGGGTTGCCTTCTTACTGGGCATGTTGGGTATTGCTGAACTTCAATTTCAATACAATTCTGTTTTCTGTAACTGGACTCTAATGCCGCGTACACACGACCGGACTTTCCGTCAGAATAAACTCTTCCCGACGAAGTTCTGACCAAACGGACTTGCCCACACACAATCGGACCAAAGTCCGTTCGTTTCGAATGCGATGACGTATGATGGGACTAGAAAAGGAAGTTCAATAGCCAGTAGCCAATAGCTACCCTTGCGTCGTATTTGGTCCATCGAACCAGCATTCAGACGAACGGTTTTCCCGATAGAAATTGATTCCGCCTGAAAGATTTGAAGCATGTTCTATTTCTAGGTCCGTCTGAATTTTTTAAAGAAAAACGGTTGGATTATCCCACACACAGTCGGAATATCCGACGGAATGATTCCGTCTGACCTTTTCTGCCGGAAAGTCCGGTCGTGTGTACGTGGCATGAGTGTTTACCACGCTGCACCTCCACACACACTATTTCAATCAAGACCCAATGATTGCCTGTTCAAATATTTAAAAAGTCAACCAATTCCATGGGGTGTTTTACATTTTTATATGGCTATATTTTACTAAGAATAAGAGACAGGAATAGGCTGTATAAAAACTTTGGCATTGGTCTAGTTTTTAGGTGAGTGTTGTTTTATACCTTTATTGCATATCTCTTTAAAATACATGAAGGAGTTCTTTTGATGACCTAACTGCTGCCATAAGAGTGTATTTAGACCCTCTTCCTCATCTAGTGCACCAAAGTCATTTTTATGTACTTTTTTACCTTTATATTATTCTTACCTCCAGGTGGACGGCTGCAGCACCAAGCCAGACCCAACGACCCCAGGAAAAGCAAAGCCACCAAAGTCTTCATTCTGGAGGAGACACCAAGACACAAAGAGTTTGTTGCCATAGTATGTTACACGAAAAGGTAATTCTGCATCTCATCCTCAGTATCATCTCTTCTTTCTCTAGTACTTAGAAATACCTTTTCTTAGTATTAAAATAAATTCTCTTTCGATCAGATCTGCAATTTAATATACAGTTCCTTGAAAAAGTATTCACACCCCTTGAAATTTTCCACATTTTGTCATTTTACAACCAAAAACGTAAATGTATTTTATGTGATAGACCAGTGATGGCGAACCTCGGCACTCCAGATGTTTTGGAACTACATTTCCCACGATGCTCAACTACAGTGCAGAGTGCATAAGCATCATGGCAAATGTAGTTCAAAAACATCTGGGGTGCCAAGGTTCACCATCACTGTGATAGACCAACACAAATTGGCACATAATTGTGAAGTGGAAGGAAAACGATAAATGGATTTCCACATTTTTTCTAAATAAATATGTGAAAAGTGTGGCATGCATTTGTATTCAGCCCCCTTTACTCTGATACCCTTAACTAAAATATAGTGGAACCAACTGCCTTCAGAAGTCACCTAATTAGTAAATAGATTCCACCTGTGTTAAATTTAATCTCAGTATAAATACAGCTGTTCTGTGAACCCCTCAGAGGTTTGTTAAAGAACCTTAGTGAACAAACATCATCATAAAGGCCAAGGAACACACCAGACAGGTCAGGGACAAAGTTATGTCGCAGTCGTAGCCACACATGGCCACTGGCCACCGATGGAAGAGGCCACTTTGTCAGCTGCATTGGCAGACAAAGTACCCTTAGCCTGGGTGACAGAGGATGAGGAGGATGAGGACGGCTTGGTCATCCACTCTACCAACTCTTCTGCATGTTGTGGCTCAACATGGCCAACTGCCAAAAAAAATGACAAGCGTGCCCCACAGCCATGTGCCGAGTATGCACCGTGTCCATGACCATACAAGCCTGTATAGATATATATTGATTAAATGAACTGCAGCTCACTGAGTCACCTGCCTGAAAGTGTCTTTGAACACGTACTCCAGGAATGGCCTACAGTCAGGTATAGGCTTGCTGGACTACAATGCAGTGGATATATATTTTATGAACTGCAGCTCACTGAGTCGCCTGCCTGAATGTGTATTTGAACACGCACGCCAGGAATGGCCTACCGTCAGATATAGGCTTAGCTAGACTATATATATATATATATATATATATATATATATATATATATACAAGCCTGTATATATATATTAAACGCACTGCAGCTAGCTGAATCAACTGCCTGCCTGAAGTATATTAGAAACAGTACACCAGGAACGGTCTGCAGTGAGATGAAGCTAAACTGTATACACTGTATACAGTATATATATATATATATATATATATATATATATTATATATATTCACACACACACACACACACACACACACACACACACACACAAAGCTGGGATGTATATATATATAAATATATATATATATATATGAAATACTCTGCAGCTAACTGAATCAACTGCTTACCTAAAGTATATTATAAACAGTACAGCAGGAACGGTCTGCATTGAGATCTAGCTAAACTGTATGCAGTGGATATACATTATATATATATATATATATATATATATATATATATATATATATATATATATATATATACACACACACACACACACACACAAAACCGGGATGCATATATATATATACTACATATACACTGCAGCTAACTGAATTGCCTGCCTGCTCAAACTAAATGAAATGACACTCTCTCTGCCTCTCTGTTTCTCTCTGTCTCTCTCTGTCTCTCTCTTAACAACGCCACTAGGGATGGGCCTGGTGTTCGATTCAAACCCATGTTTGAATCGAACATCGGCCGTTCAACCGCTCGTCGAGCCCAGAACTATGTGGGGCGTTCGCATCAAATTCGTGTGATGCGAACGGTCAACAATGCACTGCGCCAGTCGCAGTGCATTGCTGGCTGATGATTGGCCAAGCATGCACTGTGACCCTGCATGCTTGGCCAATCATTGAGACAGCGGCGAGGAGAGCAATAATTGGCCACAGGCAGGATGCCTGTGGCCAATTATAGCTCAGGGGGTTTAGTACACGCCCCACACTATATAAGGCCGGCGGCCTCATGTAGTGTGTTCCGGCGTTAGTCAGTGACGGTATCAGTGACATTATCTGCTTTGATTCATTCTGCAGTGCATTGCTGACATTATCTGCTGTGATTCATTCTGCAGTGCATTGCTGACATTATCTGCTGTGATTCATTCTGCTGAGTGCTGAGTCTGACATTATCTGCTGTGATTCTGGGGATTAGTGTAGTGTGTGCGTGCTGTTAGTATGTATAGCACTGCAGTATCACATTAAACCACCTTTACCCTTCTGCCCTGTTGTCATCTAAGGCAGCCAGACAGCCATCTGCAGTTGTTAGTGTGTGTGTGTGCTGTGTGAGTATAGCACAGCACACAAAACCACCTCAGCCTGTATCTGTTCTAAGGCCCTGTTGTCATCTAAGGCAGCCAGACAGCCATCTGCAGTAGTTAGCGTGTGTGTGTGCTGTGTGAGTATAGCACCGCACACAAAACCACCTCAGCCTGTATTTGCCCTAAGGCCCTGTTGTCATCTAAGGCAGCCAGACAGCCATCTGCACGAGTTAGTGTGTGTGTGTGCTGTGTGAGTATAGCACAGCACACAATAAACCACCTCAGCCTGTATCTGCCCTAAGGCTCTGTTGTCATCTAAGGCAGCCAGACAGCAATCTGCAGTAGTTAGCGTGTGTGTGTGCTGTGTGAGTATAGCACAGCACACAAAACCACCTCAGCCTGTATCTGCCCTAAGGCCATGTTGTCATCTAAGGCAGCCAGACAGCCATCTGCACGAGTTAGCGTGTGTGTGTGCTGTGTGAGTATAGCACAGCACCCGAAACCATCTCAGCCTGTATCTGCCCTAAGGCCCTGTTGTCATCCAAGGCAGCTAGACAGCCATCTGCAGTAGTTAGCGTGTGTGTGTGTGTGTGCTGTGTGAGTATAGCACAGAACACGAAACCACCTCAGCCTGTATCTGCCCTAAGGCCCTTTTGTCATCTAAGGCAGCCAGACAGCCATCTGCAGTAGTTAGCGTGTGTGCTGTGTGAGTATAGCACAGCACACGAAACCACCTGAGCCTGTATCTGCCCTAAGGCCCTGTTGTCATCTAAGGCAGCCAGACAGCCATCTGCAGTAGTTAGCGTGTGTGTGTGCTGTGTGAGTATAGCACAGCACACGAAACCACCTTAGCCTGTATCTGCCCTTCTGCCCTGTTGTCATCTAAGGCAGCCAGACAGCCATCTGCACGAGTTAGCGTGTGTGTGTGCTGTGTGAGTATAGCACAGCACACAATAAACCACCTCAGCCGGTATCTGCCCTAAGGCCCTGTTGTCATCTAAGGCAGCCAGACAGCCATCTGCAGGAGTTAGCGTGTGTGTGTGCTGTGTAAGTATAGCACAGCACACTAAACCAGCTCAGTCTGTATCTGCCCTAAGGCCCTTTTGTCATCTAAGGCAGCCAGACAGCCATCTGCAGGAGTTAGCGTGTGTGTGTGCTGTGTGAGTATAGCACAGTACACTAAACCACCTCTTCCTCTATCTGCCCTAAGGCCCTGTTGTCATCTAAGACAGCCATCTGCAGGAGTTAGTGTGTGTGCTGTGAGACTCCAGCACAATATACACTACCCACTACAATGCCTGGAAGACCGACAAGGAGAGGCAGACAGTCCTGAGCCAAGAAAACAGGGCAAGCAGGCTCTGTGTCTAGAGACAACAGTGCTGGTCGTGGACGTGGTGCATCGTCATCAGCACGTGGCCATGGGACATGCTTGTCCTTCTTTTCGGCAGCTGGACATGTTGAGCCGCATCATGCCGAAGGCTTGGTAGAGTGGATGACCAAGCCCTCCTCATCCTCCTCATCCTCTCTCACCCAGGCTCAGGGTACTGGCATAGCAGCTGCCAACACGTACTCAATGTCATCATCAGGCACCCCTTCCCTAGACCCACCATGTCCTCCTGTGGCCAAGGATGCCTGTGGCCAATTATAGCTCAGGGGGTTTAGTACACGCCCCACACTATATAAGGCCGCCGCGCCGACGGCCTCATGTAGTGTGTTCCAGCGTGTCAGTGACATTATCTGCTGCGATCCATTCTGCAGTGCTGCTGAGTCTGACATTATCTGTGCTGCGATTATTCTGCTGAGTGCTGCTGACTGCTGACATTATCTGCTGTGATTCTGGGTATTATTGTGTGCGTGCTGTTAGTACAGCATTGCAGTATCACATTAAACCACCTTTACCCTTCTGGCCTGTTGTGTCATCTAAGGCAGCTATCTGTGGCTAATGAATTGCCAGTTCCCGTAACACAGAGAACAGTCATTCATTGAAAGTCATTGATTAAAAAAAGTAATTGCTAAAAAAAAAAAAAAAAAAAAAAAAAAGCGTGGGGGTCCCCCCAAATTCAATTACCAGGCCCTTCAGGTCTGCTATGGATATTAAGGGGAACCCCGGCCAAAAAAAAAAATGGCGTGGGGTCCCCCTCAAAATCCATACCAGACCCTTATCCTAGCACGCAACCTGGCAGGCCGCAGGAAAAGAGGGGGGACGAGAGCGCCCCCCCCCTCCCTCCTGAACCGTACCAGGCCACATGCCCTCAACATTGGGAGGGTGCTTTGGGGGGTCTGTGACCCCTCAAAGCACCTTGTCCCCATGTTGATGAGGACAAGGGCCTCTTCCCCACAACCCTGGCCATTGGTTGTGGGGGTCTGCAGGCGGGGGGCTTATCGGAATCTGGAAGCCCCCTTTAACAAGGGTACCCCCAGAACCCGGCCCCCCCCTGTGTGAAATCCTACCATTTCACCAAAACGTGCCAAAAATTGTAAAAATTACAGGAGACGGTCTTTGACAATTCCTTTATTAAAATCTTCTTTCATCTTCTTTCTTCTGGTCTTCTTCCTTCTTCCTTTCTTCATCCTTCTCCTTCCGGCATCTTCTTCCATCTTCTACTTCCTCCGATCTGCTTCTTCTTGCTCTGGTCTTCTCGTCCGGCATCTTCTTCCATGGCGTCGGCGTCTCTTCTTGGGCCACTCCGCACAATGGGAGGCTCCCGCTGTGTGAGGCTTCGCTGCGTCTGACAGGTCTTTTATAACGGAGGGCGGGGCCACCTGGTGGCCCCGCCCCCTCTGACGCACAGGGACGTCATGGGGTTTTCCCTATGGCTTTCCCCATGACATCAGAGGGGGGCGGGGTCACCAGGTGGGCCCGCCCTCCATTATCCTCCGTTATCATCCGCCATCAATGAGTACCTGTGCGACTACGGCACCAGGACAGGGTCAGGGGAGCTCAGATTTTTTTCCCCACGCCAGTGGAGCATGATCAGGGATGCACGCACTGTCCTGTCACCATTTGAGGAGGCCACGAGGATGGTGAGCAGTGACAGTGCATGCATCAGTGGCACTGTACCTTTTGTCCACCTGTTGGAGCATACGCTACGTGGGATAATGGACAGGGCACTTGAGGCAGAACAGAGGCAGGAAGAGGAGGACTTCCTTGCCTCTCAAGGCCCCCTTTATCCAGACAGTGTTCCTTCTCTAGCACCCATCACACAGGAAGAGGATGAGGAGGAGGAGGCAGAGGAGGAGGATTGTGTCAGCATGGAGGTGGAGCCTGGCACTCAGCATTAGCAGCAGCAGTCTTTTAGGGATGATTTACAGTCCCAAGAAACCAGTGGACTTGTACGTGGCTGGGAGGAGGTGGCTGCGGATCATGTCATCCTCAGTGACCCAGAAGACTCCGGACCGAATGCCTCAGCTAACCTACGTTGTATGGCCTCCCCGATCCTGCAAAGCCTGCGGGAGGATCCTCGTATTCTTTGGATCAAGGAGAGGGACCATTACTGGCTGGCCACTCTCCTTGATCCACGGTACAAGGGTAAGGTTGCGGACCTTATCTTGCCGTCGCAGAGGGAGCGGAGGATGAGACATCTCCGGGAGGCCTTGCAGAAAGGTCTGTGCAATGTGTTCCCAGAGACTGAGAGGGTACAAACTCCTGGTCCTGGACGACGAGTTGCTCAGGCTTCGGTCAGTAGCAGAAGGAGCAGTGGGGAAGGTGGACGTCTGACCGATGCGTTCAGACAATTTTTTAGTCCGCAGCCCCAAGGTATGATCGGTTCCAGCAACCATCGCCAGCGTCTGATATACATGGTGCAGGAATACCTAGGGGCAAGGTCAGACTTGGACACCTTTCCCACCGAAAATCCTCTGGCTTACTGGGTCTTGAGGATGGATCACTGGCCAGAGCTTGCACAGTATGCAATTGAGCTACTGGCCTGTCACATTCAGTGCTGCTGGAGGCTTTGTCACCGATCACAGGGTGCGCCTGTCCACCGACTCGGTTGATCGACTGACCTTCATAAAGATGAATAAGTCTTGGATCACCACCAGCTACCAGGCACCTGAAGCTGATATAACAGAATAATTTATTTTGAAATGTCACATCCCTTCAAGACTGCCTATGCTGATGCTGAGTGACTGTCCTGTTATGTTGACTGACTATCCTCTTCCACCTCAATGATCCTGATGATAACTTGGAAGAACATTTTTGTTTCTGGGTGCCACCACCAGTGGCTAAGGCCCAATTTTTCAGCCCTGTTTAACAGGGGCGTGTAATTACAATTTTTTATGCAATGCTTTGCAACAGGTATGATTGCTGTGCTCCAAGTACAGTATCTGTGAGGGGTTGCAGTGTTGTGGCACCAGCACCAGTGCCTAAGGCCCAATTTTTCAGCCTATGTTTAACAGGGTCATGTAATTACATTTTTTAATGCAATGCTTTGCAACAGGTATGATTGCTGTGCTCCAAGTACAGTATCTGTGAGGGGTTGCAGTGTTGTGGCACCAGCACCAGTGCCTAAGGTCCAATTTTTCAGCCCCTGTTTAACAGGGGCGTGTAATTATGAATCTTGATCTAATAATTCACAGCGGGGCCCATTCCTCTGCCCACCAAGAGTAACTGTGAGGGCTTACAGTGTTGTGGCAACACCGTCCACCACCACCACCACCAAAGGCCCAATTTTTCTGCCCCTGTTCAACAGGTGCATGTAATTACAAATCTTGATCTAATAATTCACAGCAGGGCCCATTCCTGTGCCCACCAAGAGTAACTGTGAGGGCTTACAGTGTTGTGGCAACACCAACATCTAATGGGGCAAATTTCTGCAGAGTATATACGGCAGGCCCCTACCTTTAAACATCCAACTTAGAAACGACTCCTACTTGCAAACGGAAGGAGAAAACAGGAAGTGAGAGGAAATCTACCCCTAGGAAGGGAAATTCTATCCTGTTAGATTTAATTTGGGAAAAAGGTATCTCCTCTCTACTGATGCTTTATCACCAATCCTTGTTTCAATAATAACCACACTTTTCCAAAAACATTTGTCATTGGGACGGAAAGTGAGGTAAAATGTTCTGAACAGGTGCACAGACAGCAAAACAAATGTTACAGGGGTGATAACCCTTCCCTATGTTCTCCAAAAAGCTTAAAAATTGATTTTTTTGGATGGAGCTACACTTAAAAATTTACCTGTTCAAAATTACACACAGCTTCTACTTAAGAACAAACCTACAGTCCCTGTTTTGTTTGCACCGCCTGTATACTGCTGTACAGAGTCTATAGTGTTGTAGGTATAGGGTTTTATTTTGGGTGCAGGGTTCCCCTTAATATCCATACAAGACCCAAAGGGGCTGGTAATGGGCTGGGGGTGGGGGGGGGGGGGGGTGATGGGGTAGCCATGCCATTTTTTTTTCAAAGATTTTCATCCATATTGCCAGGACAAGACATTACATTAAAGCCGAAAGCAGTTTTAAATGGCTTCTTTTTTTCCTTTACAAATATCATTTTTTGCAGGGACAGTTCTAAACATGGGAAACACATGCCACTTCACAGGCATACTTTAGACACCCCCAGTTACCATATTTAAAGGAATATTTAACTTTTTTTTTTTTCACTTTATGCATCATTAAAATGAGTGCTCCCGAAAAAAACTTCAGTTTTTTAAAACTTCTTTTTGCATTGATACATGTCCCCTGGTCCCCAAACCTGTTTTATGACATTAACATGCATATTGGCCGTTATAATTAGCACTTTAGATTTCGAACGTTCGCGTCCATTGTAACTAATAGGGTTCGAATGTTCGTGCAAACTTTCGGTCCGTTCGAAGGTTCTGGTGCGAACCGAACCCGGGGGTGTTCGGCTCATCCCTAAACGCCACCAACACACTACACGCGGCCGACGTGAAGGCAGCCTTATATAGTGTGGGGCGTGGACTTAACCCCCTGAGCCAAAGCCTAACCCTGCCTTTGGCCAATTATGGCTATTTTCGCTGACGGCGCTGTGATTGGCCAAAGCATGCATTATGTGTCATAATGCATGCTTGGCCAATCATCCTCCAGCAATGCACTGCGATGATGCAGTGCATTATGGGCCTTGATGCACTGCTCAAATTTGGGGCGAACAGCCCATAATGTTTGATCTTCATTGAACAGCCGATGTTCGAGTCAAACTCATGTTCGACTCGAACAAACAGCCCAACACAGCCTCTGACCCTCTGTACCATGTCCACATAGCCTCTGACCCCTTGTACCATGTCCACAAAGCCTCTGACCCCTTGTACAATGTCCGCACAGCCTCTGACCCCTTGTACAATGTCCACACAGCCTCTGACCCCCTGCACCATGTCAACACAGCCTCTGACCCCTGCACCATGTCCAGACAGCCTCTGACCCCTGTACCATGTCCGCACAGCCTCTGACCCCCGTACCATGTCCACGCAGCCTCTGACCCCCTGCACCATGTCCACACAGCCTCTGAACCCTGTACCATGTCCACACAGCCTCTGACCCCTGTACCATGTCCGCACAGCCTCTGACCCCTGTACCATGTCCGCACAGCCTCTGACCCCTGTACCAAGTCAGCACAGCCTCTGACCCCTGTACCATGTCCATGCAGCCTCTGACCCCTGTACCATGTCCACGCAGCCTCTGACCCCCTGTACCATGTCCACGCAGCCTCGGACCCCTGTACCATGTCCACACAGCCTCTGACCCCTGCACCATGTCCACACAGCCTCTGAACCCTGCACCATGTCCACACAGCCTCTGACCCCTGCACCATGTCCACACAGCCTCTAAACCCTGCACCATGTCCACACAGCCTCTGACCCCTGTACCATGTCCGCACAGCCTTTGACCCCTGTACCAAGTCAGCGCAGCCTCTGACCCCTGTACCATGTCCTCGCAGCCTCTGACCCCTGTACCATGTCCACACAGCCTCTGACCCCTGCACCATGTCCACACAGCCTCTGACCCCTGCACCATGTCCACACAGCCTCTGACCCCTGCACCATGTCCACACAGCCTCTGACCCCCTGAACCATGTCCACACAGCCTCTGACCCCTGTACCATGTCCACACAGCCTCTGACCCCCTGTACCATGTTCACACAGCCTCTGACCCCTGCACCATGTCCACACAGCCTCTGACCCCTGCACCATGTCCACACAGCCTCTGACCCCCTGTACCAAGTCAGCACAGCCTCTGACCCCTGTACCATGTCCATGCAGCCTCTGACCCCTGTACCATGTCCGCGCAGCCTCTGACCCCCTGTACCATGTCCATGCAGCCTCGGTCCCCTGTACCATGTGCACACAGCCTCTGACCCCTGTACCATGTCCACGCAGCCTCTGACCCCCTGTACCATGTCCATGCAGCCTCGGTCCCCTGTACCATGTGCACACAGCCTCTGACCCCTGAACCATGTCCACACAGCCTCTGAACCCTGCACCATGTCCACACAGCCTCTGACCCCTGCACCATGTTCACACAGCCTCTAAACCCTGCACCGTGTCCACACAGCCTCTGTCCCCTGCACCATGTCCACGCAGCCTCTGACCCCTGTACCATGTCCACGCAGCCTCTGACCCCTGCACCATGTCCACACAGCCTCTGACCCCTGCACCATGTCCACACAGCCTCTGACCCCTGCACCATGTCCACACAGCCTCTGACCCCCTGAACCATGTCCACACAGCCCCTGACCCCTGTACCATGTCCACACAGCCTCTGACCCCCTGTACCATGTTCACACAGCCTCTGACCCCTGCACCATGTCCACACAGCCTCTGACCCCTGCACCATGTCCACACAGCCTCTGACCCCCTGAACCATGTCCACACAGCCTCTGACCCCTGTACCATGTCCACACAGCCTCTGACCCCTGTACCATGTCCGCACAGCCTCTGACCCCTGTACCAAGTCAGCACAGCCTCTGACCCCTGTACCATGTCCATGCAGCCTCTGACCCCTGTACCATGTCCACGCAGCCTCTGACCCCCTGTACCATGTCCATGCAGCCTCGGTCCCCTGTACCATGTGCACACAGCCTCTGACCCCTGCACCATGTCCACACAGCCTCTGAACCCTGCACCATGTCCACACAGCCTCTGACCCCTGCACCATGTCCACACAGCCTCTGACCCCTGCACCATGTCCACACAGCCTCTGACCCCTGCACCACGTCCACACAGCCTCTGACCCCTATACCATAACCACGCAGCCTCTGACCCCTGTACCATGTCCACACAGCCTCTGACCCCTGCACCATGTTCACGCAGCCTCTGACCCCTGTACCATGTCCACACAGCCTCTGACCCCTGCACCATGTCCACACAGCCTCTGACCCCTGCACCATGTCCACACAGCCCCTGAACCCTGCACCATGTCCACACAGCCTCTGACCCCTGTACCATGTCCACACAGCCTCTGACCCCTGTACCATGTCCACACAGCCTCTGACCCCTGCACCATGTCCACACAGCCTCTGACCCCTGCACCATGTCCACACAGCCTCTGACCCCCTGTACCATGTCCACACAGCCTCTGACCCCTGTACCATGTCCACACAGCCTCTGACCCCTGTACCATGTCCGCACAGCCTCTGACCCCTGTACCAAGTCAGCACAGCCTCTGACCCCTGTACCATGTCCATGCAGCCTCTGACCCCTGTACCATGTCCACGCAGCCTCTGACCCCCTGTACCATGTCCACGCAGCCTCGGACCCCTGTACCATGTCCACACAGCCTCTGACCCCTGTACCATGTCCACACAGCCTCTGAACCCTGCACCATGTCCGCACAGCCTCTGACCCCTGTACCAAGTCAGCACAGCCTCTGACCCCTGTACCATGTCCATGCAGCCTCTGACCCCTGTACCATGTCCACGCAGCCTCTGACCCCCTGTACCATGTCCACGCAGCCTCGGACCCCTGTACCATGTCCACACAGCCTCTGACCCCTGTACCATGTCCACACAGCCTCTGAACCCTGCACCATGTCCACACAGCCTCTGACCCCTGCACCATGTCCACACAGCCTCTAAACCCTGCACCATGTCCACACAGCCTCTGACCCCTGTACCATGTCCGCACAGCCTCTGACCCCTGTACGAAGTCAGCGCAGCCTCTGACCCCTGTACCATGTCCGCGCAGCCTCTGACCCCTGTACCATGTCCACACAGCCTCTGACCCCTGCACCATGTCCACACAGCCTCTGACCCCTGCACCATGTCCACACAGCCTCTGATCCCTGCACCATGTCCACACAGCCTCTGACCCCCTGAACCATGTCCACACAGCCTCTGACCCCTGTACCATGTCCACACAGCCTCTGACCCCCTGTACCATGTTCACACAGCCTCTGACCCCTGCACCATGTCCACACAGCCTCTGACCCCTGCACCATGTCCACACAGCCTCTGACCCCCTGTACCAAGTCAGCACAGCCTCTGACCCCTGTACCATGTTCCTGCAGCCTCTGACCCCTGTACCATGTCCGCGCAGTCTCTGACCCCCTGTACCATGTCCATGCAGCCTCGGTCCCCTGTACCATGTGCACACAGCCTCTGACCCCTGTACCATGTCCACGCAGCCTCTGACCCCCTGTACCATGTCCATGCAGCCTCGGTCCCCTGTACCATGTCCACACAGCCTCTGACCCCTGCACCACGTCCACACAGCCTCTGACCCCTATACCATATCCACGCAGCCTCTGACCCCTGTACCATGTCCACACAGCCTCTGACCCCTGCACCATGTTCACGCAGCCTCTGACCCCTGTACCATGTCCACACAGCCTCTGACCCCTGCACCATGTCCACACAGCCTCTGACCCCTGCACCATGTCCACACAGCCCCTGAACCCTGCACCATGTCCACACAGCCTCTGACCCCTGTACCATGTCCACACAGCCTCTGACCCCTGTACCATGTCCACACAGCCTCTGACCCCTGCACCATGTCCACACAGCCTCTGACCCCTGCACCATGTCCACACAGCCTCTGACCCCCTGTACCATGTCCACACAGCCTCTGACCCCTGTACCATGTCCACACAGCCTCTGACCCCTGTACCATGTCCGCACAGCCTCTGACCCCTGTACCAAGTCAGCACAGCCTCTGACCCCTGTACCATGTCCATGCAGCCTCTGACCCCTGTACCATGTCCACGCAGCCTCTGACCCCCTGTACCATGTCCACGCAGCCTCGGACCCCTGTACCATGTCCACACAGCCTCAGCCTCTGACCACCTGCACCATGTCCACACAGCCTCTGACCCCTGTCTGAAAAAAAAAAAAGAAAAAATCTGAAAAAAAGAAAAGAGAAAAAAAAAAGAAGTGAGAAAAAAAAAGAAACAAAAAATCTGAAAAAAGAAAAAATCTGAGAAAAAAAAAAGAGAAGACAAAAAAAAAAAATCTGAGAAGAAAAAAAAAGAAAGAAGAAAAAAAAACTGAAGAAGAAAAAAAAAGAAAAAGAGAAAAAAAAAAGAAAAAAAAAACCTGAGGGAAATCTGACAAAAATGTACTGACTGAAAGACGATCTAAGCCTCTGACAAAAAGAAAAAAAAAGAAAGCAGAAAGAAAAAGGAGAAAAGAATAAACTGAAAAAGGAAAAAAGAAAAGAAGAAAAAAAAAAAGCTGAAACCAGAAAAAAAAAAGAGAAAATCTGAAAACAGAGAAAAAAATGAAAAAAAAAAAAAGAGAAAAAAGAAGAGATGAAAGAAAAAAAAAAAAAGAAAAAAAAATCTGATAAAAAAAAAAAAGGAAACTGAGGAGAAGATGAAAGAGAAATCTGAAGCGAGACTGAAAAAACTAAATCTGAAAAAAAAGAGAGACTGTGAAGAAGAAAATATTCTTAAAAAGAGGAAAGAGAAAAAAAAAAAAAAAAAAAAAAAACTGAGAAAAAGAGAAAAAAAAAGCCTCTGAAAATAAAAAAAAAAGAAATGAACTGAAGAAATGAAAAAAAAACTGAATGAGAAAAAGAGAATCTGAAAAAAGGAAGAGACTGAGAAATCTGAAAAAACTGCTTGGAAAAAGCCAAAAAAAAGAACAGCCTATAAAAAAGAATGAAAGAACTGACTGAAAAAAATGATAGAAGGCCCTGATGAAAACTTACGGGAAAAAAAACCTGAAAACCTCTGAGAAAGAGAAAAAAAACTGACAGAAAAAAAAAATAAAGAGAAAAACACAGCCCTCTGACCCCTGCAATCCATGCTAGGAAGGACTGGAAACAGAAAAAAAAAAGAATGAAAAATAAAAAGAAAAGAAAGAAAAACCACACAGAACCTCTGACTGAATCCCTGCACCATGTCCACACAGCCTCTGACCCCCTGTACCATGTCCACACACACACCCCTCTGTCCACACAGCCTCTGACCCCTGTACCATGTCCACACAGCCTCTGACCCCTGCACCATGTCCACACAGCCTCTAAACTGAAAAAAAAAACCTGCAGCCTCTGACCCCCTGTACCATGTCCACAGCCTCTGACCCCTGTACCATGTCCGCACAGCCTCTGACCCCCCTCCCACACACAGCCTCTGACCCCTGCACCATGTCCACACAGCCTCTAAACCCTGCACCATGTCCACACAGCCTCTGACCCCTGTACCATGTCCGCACAGCCTCTGACCCCTGTACGAAGTAAGCGCAGCCTCTGACCCCTGTACCATGTCCACACAGCCTCTGACCCCTGCACCATGTCCACACAGCCTCTGACCCCTGCACCATGTCCACACAGCCTCTGATCCCTGCACCATGTCCACACAGCCTCTGACCCCCTGAACCATGTCCACACAGCCTCTGACCCCTGTACCATGTCCACACAGCCTCTGACCCCCTGTACCATGTTCACACAGCCTCTGACCCCTGCACCATGTCCACACAGCCTCTGACCCCTGCACCATGTCCACACAGCCTCTGACCCCCTGTACCAAGTCAGCACAGCCTCTGACCCCTGTACCATGTCCATGCAGCCTCTGACCCCTGTACCATGTCCGCGCAGTCTCTGACCCCCTGTACCATGTCCATGCAGCCTCGGTCCCCTGTACCATGTGCACACAGCCTCTGACCCCTGTACCATGTCCACGCAGCCTCTGACCCCCTGTACCATGTCCATGCAGCCTCGGTCCCCTGTACCATGTGCACACAGCCTCTGACCCCTGAACCATGTCCACACAGCCTCTGAACCCTGCACCATGTCCACACAGCCTCTGACCCCTGCACCATGTTCACACAGCCTCTAAACCCTGCACCATGTCCACACAGCCTCTGTCCCCTGCACCATGTCCACGCAGCCTCTGACCCCTGTATCATGTCCACACAGCCTCTGACCCCTGCACCATGTCCACACAGCCTCTGACCCCTGCACCATGTCCACACAGCCTCTGACCCCTGCACCATGTCCACACAGCCTCTGACCCCCTGAACCATGTCCACACAGCCTATGACCCCTGTACCATGTCCACACAGCCTCTGACCCCCTGTACCATGTTCACACAGCCTCTGACCCCTGCACCATGTCCACACAGCCTCTGACCCCTGCACCATGTCCACACAGCCTCTGACCCCCTGAACCATGTCCACACAGCCTCTGACCCCTGTACCATGTCCACACAGCCTCTGACCCCTGTACCATGTCCGCACAGCCTCTGACCCCTGTACCAAGTCAGCACAGCCTCTGACCCCTGTACCATGTCCATGCAGCCTCTGACCCCTGTACCATGTCCACGCAGCCTCTGACCCCCTGTACCATGTCCATGCAGCCTCGGTCCCCTGTACCATGTGCACACAGCCTCTGACCCCTGCACCATGTCCACACAGCCTCTGAACCCTGCACCATGTCCACACAGCCTCTGACCCCTGCACCATGTCCACACAGCCTCTGACCCCTGCACCATGTCCACACAGCCTCTGACCCCTGCACCACGTCCACACAGCCTCTGACCCCTATACCATATCCACGCAGCCTCTGACCCCTGTACCATGTCCACACAGCCTCTGACCCCTGCACCATGTTCACGCAGCCTCTGACCCCTGCACCATGTCCACACAGCCCCTGAACCCTGCACCATGTCCACACAGCCTCTGACCCCTGTACCATGTCCACACAGCCTCTGACCCCTGTACCATGTCCACACAGCCTCTGACCCCTGCACCATGTCCACACAGCCTCTGACCCCTGCACCATGTCCGCACAGCCTCTGACCCCTGCACCATGTCCACACAGCCTCTGAACCCTGCACCATGTCCACACAGCCTCTGACCCCTGTACCATGTCCGCACAGCCTCTGACCCTGTACCATGACCGCACAGCCTCTGACCCCTGCACCATGTCCGCACAGCCTCTGACCCTGTACCATGTCCGCACAGCCTCTGACCCCTGCACCATGTCCGCACAGCCTCTGACCCTGTACCATGTAAATGAAGAAATATTGCTTTTGATTTTTGTTTAACTTAAACACATTGCTAATAGCACTAGCTACATGTTTAAAGTGTAAATATTGATATTTGCACCCTTTAGCACTGAAAACTGGCATTATAGGTACTTTTTTGCAGTATCAGTAACGAATGTGGCTCTGTCAGTAAATTTCTTGATTTTTGCTAGTAAAAAATTGGTTGCATTTGTAAATGTTGGGGTCCTGCCAGTAAATTTTGCTTTGGGGGGATGGCAACACTCTGTCTACTTACATAACAGTTCTTATCACATGGAATTTCTATGTAGCACACCTGATCCCATACATATCATACAATGTAACATGAATGTGCACTTTACTTTATATTAAAAATCTCAGAGAAGCAAATAAAATGCTTGTGAAAGAAAATTAATGCCATTAGATACACTTGAATTTCTCTGTTATCTTGTGCTTTGCACCCTAAGCAGTTGTCCCCTCCCCCCTCCCAATGTACATATGAAGGGTCTTACCTGTACAGAGTTCTGAGGCTTCTGAGATTTTCACATTATAGAGCTGCTTTATAGTTACATATTTCATTCCTCCCAGACCACATTCCCTCGTCACTGGGGGGCGGGGAACCTGAGAAGAACTGTCACTACAATGTCACCCAATGCTGAATTACCCTGAGGAGGGGTTGTAAAAAGTCTGAGGAATTTTACTTATTTTAGGGTATTTAACTTTCACATTGTCCCCCATTTCAACAGGAATTTCAGTAAATTATAACAATAATGTTACACATGTTCAAAGAAAAACTGCGCTGGTAGAAAAAAAAACACAAAAGCTGCAACTCAAAGTGAAATACACACCATAAAGATAAAAAGCAAAAAGGAAGCTGCGCTAACAGTAATAAGTGAATAAATATGATAAATATATAAAACAAAAATGAAAATAAACCAAGAAAGGAACCAAAAGAGCAAACAAAGTTGATTCCAATCCGATCACGTGACCTACTTAATAGAAAAAAATTAGAGGCTACCAACATGAAATGAATAACGTAAATGGTGCAACAAGAAATTGGTGAGTGACAGACCATATTGGCCCCATAAAGAATGAGGAAGGATATCTGGTTACAAAGAATGGGGAGATGGCAAAGGTATTGAATTAATTTCTCTCCTCAGTCTTCACAAGGGAATCAGGGGGGCTTCAGTAACCAAAACTGCAATGTTTATCCTCATGACTCATCACAGGAAGCACCTCCATGGTTAACAGAGGACAGAATTAAAATTAGACTTGGGAAACTTAACATTAATAAATCACGGGGACCAGATGGCTTGCACCCGAGGGTACTTAGGGAACTCAGTCAGGTAATTGCCAGACCATTGTTCCTAATTTTTACTGACAGTCTACTGACTGGACCAGCTGATTGGAGAAAAGCCAATGTAGCACCAATATTTAATAAGGGCCCAAAATACATCCCTGGGAATTACAGATCAGTTAGCCTAACATCAATAGTATGTAAACTCTCGGAAGAGATGATATGGGACTATATACAAGATTTTAGTAATGAGAACGGTATCATTAGCAGTAATCAGCATGGATTCATGAAGAATCGTTCTTGCCAAACCAATCTATTCACCTTCTATGAGGAGGTGAGTTGCCATCTAGATAAAGTAAGGCCCCTAGATGTGGTATATCTGGATTTTGCAAAAGCATTTGACACAGTTCCCCATAAAAATTTACTGTACAAAATATGATCCGTTGGCATGGACCATAGGGTGAGTACATGGATTGAAAACTGGCTACAAGGGCGAGTTCAGAGGGTGGTGATAAATGGGGAGTATTCGGAATGGTCAGCGGTGGGTAGTGGGGTCCCCCAGGGTTCTGCGCTGGGACCAATCCTATTTAATTTATTCATTAATGACCTGGAGGTTGGGGGTGGGGTAAACAGTTCAATCTCTGTATTTGTGGACGATACTAAGCTAAGCAGGGCAATAACTTCTCCACAGGATGTGGAAACCTTGCAAAAAGTTAATGGGGTGGGCAACTACATGGCAAATGAGGTTCAATGTAGAAACATGTAAAATAATGGATTTAGGTGGCAAAAATATGAATGAAATCTATAGACTGGGGGGAGAACCTCTGGGGGAATCTAGGATGGAAAAGGACCTGGGGGTCCTAGTAGATGATAGGCTCAGCAATGGCATGCAAGCTGCTGCTAACAAAGAAAACAAAATATTGGCATGCAGTAAAAAGGGGATCAACTCCAGAGATAAAACGATAATTCTCCCGCTCTACAAGACGCCGCACCTGGAGTATGCTGTCCAGTTCTGGGCACCAGTCCTCAGGAAGGATGTACTGGAAATGGAGCGAGTACAAAGAAGAGTAACAAAGCTAATAAAGGGTCTGGAGGATATTAGTTATGAAGAAAGGTTGTGAGCATTTAACTAATTCTCTCTGGAGAAGAGACGCTTGAAAGGGGATAGGATTTCAATATACAAACACCGTACTGGTGACCCCACAATAGGGAGAAAACTTTTTTGCAGAAGGGAGTTTAACAAGACGTGGCCTCTCATTAAAATTAGAAGAAAAGAGGTTTAACCCTAAACTACGTAGAGGGTTCTTTACTGTAAGAGTGGCAAGGATGTGGAATTCCCTTCCACAGGTGGTGGTCTCAGCGGGGGGCATCGATAGTTTCAATAAACTATTGGATAAGCACCTGAACGACCGCAACATACAGGGATATACAATGTAATACTGACATATAATCACACACATAGGTTCGACTTGATAAACTTGTGTCTTTTTTTCGACCTCACCTACTATTTAACTATATAACCAATACTATACCAAAAAAAAATAGATGTAAAAATAAATATAAAAATACAAATAAAAAACAAATTATGAAAATTGCCAAATAAAAAGTCCACAGGATAAACCAATGATGGTAAGTGAATAACATTCTCTTCCAAGGTGCTTCCTGAAGGGGAGTGAATGTTGAGGACACCCAGTGAGAAGTCTTCGATAATCAAAAAAAGGACACTGTGAATCCACCACCAAATAAATTGAAGGCTTACCAGCTGAACAAGCTGTCAGAGCTTGTGGCTAATACCCAGCCAGGGCCTTTAAACCTCCAGACACCTCCAGTGGCTAAGGAGCCAAGCGTTCATGGTTGATTGATTAAAACAGGCACATCCAAGCATGCAGGCATCCGGGGTAAAGCTGTCCACATAAACCGCCCCCCGCACTGCCGCACATGTGCACACAATATATACTAGACATGTGCAATTAGTTTAGTTTTTTTTTTTTAGTTTTTATTTTTTTTTAGTTATTTTCGTTCATTCGTTATCGTACGAATAAACGAACGAGTCTCTAAAAATTTTAACGAATAACGAATTGTTCGAATCTAACCAATACAAAAACAACGAAAATCCGAAATAACCAAATTAGAAACAACTAAACTACGAAAGAAGAAAATCCAAAAAACGAAAACAGGAACAACGAAAATCAAAATGAACGAAAAAAATTCGTACATTCGTAACTTTTTTTTTTTGTTGAATTGGTAATTTTCCGTGTCCCTTACAATGGCGCTGCTTAAAGTGCCTCAAATGGATTGAACGAAAAAATTCGTACATTCGTTACTTTTTTTTTTTTCGATTCATAATTTTCCGTGTCTCTTAAAATGGCGCTGCTTAACGTGCTTCGAATGGATTAAACAAAAAAAATCGTACATTCGTAACTTTTTTTTTTTTTTCAATTCGTAATTTTCCGTGTCTCTTACAATGGCGCTGCTTAACGTGCTTCGAATGGATTGAACGAAAAAAATTTGTACATTCGTAACTTTTTTTTTTTCGATTCGTAATTTTCCGTGTCTCTTACAATGGCGCTGCTTAACGTGCTTCGAATGGATTAAACAAAAAAAATCGTACATTCGTAACTTTTTTTTTTTTTCCATTCGTAATTTTCCGTGTCTCTTACAATGGCGCTGCTTAACGTGCTTCGAATGGATTGAACGAAAAAATTTGTACATTCGTAACTTTTTTTTTTTTTCGATTCGTAATTTTCCGTGTCTCTTACAATGGCGCTGCTTAACGTGCTTCGAATGGATTGAATGAAAAAATTCGTACATTCGTAATTTTTTTTTTTTTTTTCGATTCGTAATTTTCCGTTTCTCTTACAATTGTGCTGCTTAACGTGCTTCGAATGTATTGAGCGAAAAAATTCGTACATTCGTAACTTTTTTTTTCGATTGTAATTTTCCGTGTCTCTTAAAATGTAATAATAGCATACACATTACATAAAATTATGAATTATGCTCCCATTATGAATCTATGAAAACAATGTTACGAAAGTACAAATAAATCAATCAAACGAAAGTACGAATGTAACTAAATCTACGAAAATACAAATGTGTCCGAATTTAGAATAAACGAAAATTAAACTAACAGAAAAACGAATCAACGAAAAAATGACTCTTACGAAAATACGAATCGTTACGAATACGAACACTGACGACTTACGAATTTACGAATCGTTATGAATACAAACACCGACGACTTATGAATTTACGAATCGCTACAAATCAACGGAAACAAAAAAAAACGAAACGAAAATAAAAGACTCCTCCCACTGATTCCTCCGGCTGCGTAGCTTTGCAGGCTTTTCGACAAGGGCTTCTCCCACGCTTACGCACCACAGTGAAAGTCTCTGGGTCTGAATGAAGATGGCGCTGATGGCGCAGTTCAAAATAAACTCTCTATCCCATTAAACTTGCGGGGGGTAACGGTAAATCCCGGACTGCGAGCCCACACGTGTAGCGCCATAACCCCTGTCTGTAGACTTAGCAGCCAACAAGTGATTCGGAATTTTACAAAGTCTCTGCCACAGACAAGGTTGTGAAACTTCAGGTGAACAATGCAAAAGTCTCTGTCACAGACTATGTTGTAAACGAAGGATAGGTTTAGGAACTTCCCCTATGGTACCTGTATCTTCCAGCCGTTTTGGCGATACTGTAGGAAATGCAGATTCACTAGTGTCCATGCAATCTCAGCTCCCACTTCCTGTGCAGCCAGCTTCTTGACCCTCCTCTGCAGAGACCTCCCCTGGTCGCTTGCACGAGTTGCTGTGCCTCTCCAATCCTGAGAGAACACCGGGACACCTCAGAATCCTCCTTCAGTTACTGGGCATTGAACTAGCCAGCTCTGAGGCTTGGGAACGGACAGATCCCCACCCCAGACCATGAGGGCCTCTGGGGCTGGTCAGGGTGACCAGGCTTACGGGGGCAGCAGACACTCCTGGGTCCAATACCCCTCACAGGGTTTGTCTGGACTGGAACCAGGAATAAGAGAGCAAGCCGAACCCTGAACACGTGACTTCAGCATCTTAAATACCCCTTCCCGGAATATACAGCGGGGTCAGACGCGCCCATTGATTGGCTCCGAGAAAGATTGGTACCTAACACGTCCAACCAGACTGCGTTCTCAGCCTGTCACTGGTGCTCACTTCACCTATGACCAGGCAGAACTCTAGTACAGCCCAGTCAATCAAATGCCAAAGTAAATGACCTAAACAATTAACCCCCAGAACTCAGTTACAGTTCTGGAAAAACTAAATTTAAAGAATAACGCACACTTTAGAAAAGTGTCGGCGCTACATACAGATGCTCCAGTATCTGCTGTGGAACTCTGCAGCTCCTCCAGGGTTACTTAGGTCTCTGTGCTGCCTCTCTGATTAATGCCCTCCTTGCCCGGTCTGGGAGTTTTGGTGTGGCGGCCGTCTCTTGGCAGGTTTGCTGTTGTACCATGTTCTTTCCATTTGATTATGATAGATTTGATGGTGCTCCTAGGGATCATTAAAGATTTGTATATTTTTTTATAATAAAAGATGGGTGGGTAGCAGTGCTAAAAACAGTATGATAAAAAATGAATATAGCAAATGAGTAGCAGCCAGCACAGTTCGTTGATCATCAAACTCAGTAAATATAGTCCAATATGCAGCGCTTAGTAGTATTATAGTTCATTCTTTGCAGAAAAACAGTAAATATTATACGATAATGAGAAAGAGACACTTCCACCACTTCCAGACTGTGTAGAAAGAAGCACACATCACCCAAGTGAGTCAGATCTGCTTACCAGAAGTCATATATAGGTGAGCATCAAACAATCCACTTTCCAACTCAAAGTATGGATAGAATCCGAGAAACAACCAAACATCACGGGTGTCACTCTCCAACAATATGGTCCCAAAATGGATCCGGGGTAAGACAGCCAGATAAACTTCGAGTCACAGTAATCCAGTAATTTCACATGTCATGCAAAGCAAGGAGCAAAGCAAAAGCACATAGTGAAGCCCGTACAGGTAAAATAAGGATATTTTTATTGTAGTACACTTACATTAATGAAGTCACCATACGGCATTGAGTAAATAAAATTTCCACGTTCAGTAGCATGCTTGCTTTAGCCAGCCTGACATGTTTCATCCAAGTCGGATATCATCAGAGGCATGGCAAGCATCACGTCGCCTGCCACACATTACGGGTTGTCACTTGCCACGTCGCCTGCCACACATTACAGGTTGTCACTTACCTCGTCACCTGCCAGACCGTTACGGATTGTCACTTGCCACGTCGCTTGCCACACATTACGGGTTGTCATTTGCCACGTCGCCTGCCACACATTACAGGTTGTCACTTACCTCGTCACCTGCCACACCGTTCCGGATTGTCACTTGCCACGTCGCCTGCCACACATTACAGGTTGTCACTTACCTCTTCACCTGCCACACCGTTACGGATTGTCACTTGCCACATCGCCTGCCACACATTACAGGTTGTCACTTACCTCGTCACCTGCCACACCGTTACGGATTGTCACTTGCTGTGTCACTGAGTCAGGACTCAGGCAGTAGATTATCAGTCAGGCAGCAGAGAGATAATGTCATCTCTCTGCTTCCCAGCTGCCTGCACAGTGAAGGGGGAACTGCACTGCAGGGATGCAGGGCGGGCGCGAGGCGGTGAGAGATGATGTCATCTCTCTGCTCCCCCCGCCCCAGATCCCTGATTGGCCAGACCGCTCACGCCCACAGACCGGCCCGCTCTCACCCGCAGACCCGCCGGAGCCACCTGCGGAGCTGTCCGTGGACCCGCGGAGCCACCCGCGGCACCTGTCCTCAATGGGCCCCACTGGGCTGCGGGCCCCATAGCGGCTGCATGTGCCGCTATGGCAGTAGTTCTGCCACTGGTCCCAAGTGATTGAATAAAGACAAAAAAATATATATATTTTTTTTAAGTTGTCACTAAATGATATATTGCTCACACATGCCATAGTTATATGTGGAATTGCACCCCAAAATAAATTTAGTTGCTTCTCCTGAGTACGGGGATACCACATGTGTGGGACTTTTTGGGAGCCTAGCCGCGTACGAGGCCCCAAAAACCAATCACCGCCTTCAGGATTTCTAAGGGTGCAAATTTTTGATTTCACTCCTCGCTACCTATCACAGTTTCGAAGGCCATAAAATGCCAAAATAGCACAAAACCCCCTCAAATGACCCCATTTTGGAAAGTAGACACCCCAAGCTATTTTTGTTGAGAGGCATGTTCAGTCCATGGAATATTTTATATTTTGCCATATATTACAAACTTTTTTTTTTTTGCCCAAAGTTGTCACTAAATGATATATTGCCCACACATGTCATGGGTATATGTGGTATTACACCCCACAATTAATTCTGCTTCTTCTCCTGAGTACTGGGATACCACAGGTGTGGGACTTTTTGGAAGCCTAGCCGCGTACGGGGCCCCAAAATCCAATCACCGCCTTCAGGATTTCTAAGGGTGCAAATTTTTGATTTCACTCCTCACTACCTATGACAGTTTCGAAGGCCAAAAAATTCCAAAATAGCACAAACCCCCCCTCCCAAATGACCCCATTTTGGAAAGTAGACACCCCAAGCTATTTGTTGAGAGGCATGGTGAGTATTTTACAGCTCTCATTTGTTTTTTGAAAATGAAGAAAGTAAAGAAAAAACATTTTTTTTTTTTTTTTTCAATTTTCAAAACTCTGTGACAAAAAGCGAGATCTGCAAAATACTCACCATACCTCTCAGCAAATAGCTTGGGGTGTCTACTTTCCAAAATGGGATCATTTGGGGGGGGGGGGGTGAACAGTCCTGGCATTTTTATGCACAACATTTAGAAGCCTATGTCACACATCACCCACTCTTCTAACCACTTGAAGACAAAGCCCTTTCTGAAAACATATTTTTTTTTGCAAGAAAATTACGTTGAACCCCAAACACTATATATATTGTTAAAGCAAAGGCCCTACAAATTAAAATGGTGGGTGTTGCATTTTTTTTTTCCACACAGTATTTGCGCAGCGGTTTTTCAAACGCATTTTTTGGGGGAAAAATACACTTTTTCTTATTTTAATGCACTAAAACACACTATATTGCCCAAATTTTTGATGAAATAAAAAAGATGATCTTAGGCCGAGTACATGGATACCAAACACTGCATGCTTTAAAATTGCGCACAAACACGCAGTGGCGACAAACTACATACATTTTAAGCCTTTACAGGTTACCACATTAGATTCACGGAGGAGGTCTACTGCTAAAATGACTGCCCTCGATCTGACCTTTGCGGTGATACCTCACATGCATGGTGCAATTGCTGTTTACATATGACGCCAGACCGACGCTTGTGTTCGCCTTTGCGCAAGAGAAGGGGGCAGGGGTCGCTTTTTTATTTTATTTTTAAACTGTTCCTTCCATTTTTTTTTTGTTATCATTTTTATTGTTATCTCAGGGAATGTAAATATCCCCTATGATAGCAATAGGCAGTGACAGGTACTCTTTTTTTGAAAAAATTGGGGTCTATTAGAAACTAGATCTTTCCTCTGCCCTCAAAGCATCTGACCACACCAAGATCGGTGTGATAAAACGCTTTCCCAATTTCCCAATGGCGCCGTTTATATCCGGGAGGGGGGGCATTCCCTCCCACTGCTTGTAAAAGCAGTCTAGAGGCTAATTAGCCGCTAGAATTGCTTTTACATGAAAACCGATCACTGGCTGAAAAGAATGATACCAAAATGATACCTAAACCTGCAGGCATCATTCTGGTATAACCATTCAAAGTCCAGCAACATACTGGACATATATTGTAATCTTTTTTTTTCATGCAGCCTCTTGGCTGAACGAAAAAAAGAGATTGATTGGTGGGTATGCCCACCATTAGAATACCTCCCTTCATCCACCCACTTCTAATGATGGGCATACATGCACCATTTATATATGCCGAAGCATGGGGGCATCCTCCCCCAAAAGTTATGCCGCGTACACACGGTCAGACTTTTCCACGGGCAAGCCTCCATAGGAATTTCGACCGTATGTACGCAGCATTAGGAGCCAATCGCTTCTCCGCCCCTGCTGCCCCCATGCTTCGGCATATATGCTCTTTTTTTTTAACTGTGGTGATGAAATCACCTCCTACAGCGTTGGAGTCACAGCTTTATGTATTGTGGGAGCAAACGCTGTTGCTGTCAAGATAAATAAATCCGCGCTGCAACTGAATGGTGTACCTGCTAAGCAAATTATGGTTAACATTAAAACAAAGTAACATTACAGTATAACAGTAAGACCTTACCATACCATACCTGCAAAGCAAATACCAAAAAAAAACATAGTCAAAAAAAAAAATTTTTTTAACGCAACCGGTGCCTAAAATATATTTATGGTTTAGAGCCCTATGGCCGATACGTGTAAAGATGACATACAGGTTTAACACAAACTTACCAACATGAAATGGACCTGAAAGTGTGCCTTGGTCTATCGTATGGTACACCAAAATAAGGGGGCATACCCTAGATAAGAAATGATGAAATGAGAGTAGCTATGAAATGATGTGAAAGGAGTATTCTGTTTGGAGTAAGAAAACTTGAGAAATGCACTAAGAAGGGGAAGGGAGGGTAGGTATCTCGCACAGGAAACTGACAAAGACCGGCAGCCTGTGGGCTGGTTAAATACCCCCCGGGCTCCTCCCATAATTTCAGGCCACCATACTGGCCTTCTTATTTATGGTTTAGAGCCCTATAGCCGATACGTGTAAAGATTAGGGATGGGCCCGGTGTTCGATTGGAACCCACGTTCGAATCGAACATCGGGAGTTCGACCGCTCGTCGAGGCCAGAACTATTTGGGCTGTTCGCATCAAATTTGTGTGATGCGAACGGCCCACAATGCACTGCGCCAGTCGCAGTGCATTGCTGGCTGATGATTGGCCAAGCATGCACTGTGACCCTGCATGCTTGGCCAATCATAGAGCCAGCAGCGAGAAGAGCAATAATTGGCCACAGGCAGGATGCCTGTGGCCAATTATAGATCAGGGGGTTTAGTACACGCCCCACACTATATAATTCCTAAAAAAAAATAAAAAAAATAAAAACATTTGGAAATAATTTTTTTTAACTCACCTCTAAATGCCTGTTGCTAGGGGGTCCCTCGTAGTCTGCCTCCTTCAGTGCCCGGGCTGGTGACATCACTTCCCCTCGGCACAGGAAGGGCTCCCTTCCTCCTGTCAGTCATCTGGGACACGTGACAGGTCCCAGATGACTGCGTGGCCAATCACGGCACGCAGCGCCGCTTGTGCATGCGCAGTGGGTGCCCGGCTGTGAATAATGCTGGCGCCGCCGAGCGGATGGGGGAAACGAGCGGGGCTTCGATCCCTGCATCGCTGGACCCTGGAACAGGTAAGTGTCTGATTATTAAAAGTCAGCAGCTGCAGTATTTGTACCTGCTGACTTCAATTTTTTTTTTTAAGGGGAACTCCTCTTTAACAAAACTAAACACACTTTTTGACTAGAGTTAGTTTAAAAACAAATAGTGCTAGTGCAAATTTTATTCTGGAATTTGTCCTGTTTAAAAAGATGCTAAAATTATGATACCGGTAACAAAGCATTTCAAAGTTATTTACAAATGTTGTTTTCTTTTTTTTTTTTTTTTTTGCGGTGTTATTTCCTAAAGTTACAGCAAACTGCTGTTATAACGTCCTGCCAGAACTAGGGGGAGTGATCAGCAAGGGTTATCGATGGGGACTCCCTTCCCTCCCCGACCCCCTGGACCTTAGATGTTTATGTGCGTGTGTACATTCGTCAGGAGACTGTGTGGGTGGGAACAGTATGTAAATTCCTAAGTAAACAGTGGTGTGAAAAAGTGTTTGCCCCCTTCCTCATTTCCTGTTCCTTTGCATGTTTGTCACACTTAAGTGTTTCGGAACATCAAACCAATTTAAACAATAGTCAAGGACAACACAAGTAAACACAAAATGCAATTTGTAAATGAAGGTGTTTATTATTAAAGGTGAAAAAAAATCCAAACCATCATGGCCCTGTGTGAAAAAGTGATTGCCCCCCTTGTTAAAACATACTATAACTGTGGTTGTCCACACCTGAGTTCAATTTCTTTAGCCACACCCAGGCCTGATTATTGCCACACCTGTTCACAATCAAGGCATCACTTAAATAGGAGCTGCTTGACACAGTAAGGTCCACCAGAAGATCCTTAAAAGCTACACATCATGCCGAGACCCAAAGAAATTCAGGAACAATTGAGAAAGAAAGTAATTGAGATCTATCAGTCTGGAAAGGGTTATAAAGCCATTTCCAAAGCTTTGGGAATTCAGCGAACCACAGTGAGAGCCATTATCCACAAATGGCGAAGACATGGAACAGTGGTGAACCTTCCCAGGAGTGGCCGGCCGCCCAAAATTACCACAAGAGCGCAGCGACGACTCATCCAAGAGGTCACAAAAGACCCCACAACAACGTCCAAGGAACTGCAGGCCTCACTTGCCTCAGTTAAGGTCAGCGTTCATGCCTCCACCATCAGGAAAAGACTGGGCAAAAATGGCCTGCATGGCAGAGTTCCAAGGAGAAAACCACTGCTGAGCAAAAAGAACATCAAAGCTCGTCTCGATTTCTCCACAACACATCTTGATGATCCCCAAGACTTTTGGGACAACATTCTGTGGACCGATGAGACAAAAGTGGAACTCTTTGGAAGGTGTGTGTCCAAGTATATCTGGCGTAGAAGGAACACTGCATTTCAGAAAAAGAACATTATACCAACAGTAAAATATGGTGGTGGTAGTGTGATGGTCTGGGGCTGTTTTGCTGCTTCAGGACCTGAAAGACTTGCCGTGATAAAAGGAACTATGAATTCTGCTGTCTACCAAGAGATCCTGAAGGAGAATGTCCGACCATCTGTTCGTGTACTCAAGCTGAAACTAACTTGGGTTCTGCAGCAGGACAATGATCCTAAACACACCAGCAAGTCCACCACCGAATGGCTGAAGAAAAACAAAATGAAGACTTTGGAGTGGCCTAGCCAAAGTCCTGACCTGAATCCTATTGAGATGTTGTGGTATGACCTTAAAAAGGCCGTTCATGCTCGAAAACCCTCTAATGTAACTGAATTAGGACAATTCTGCAAAGATGAGTGGGCCAAAATTCCTCCAGGACGCTGTAAAAGCCTCATTGCACGTTATCGCAAACGCTTGGTTGCAGTTGTTGCTGCTAAGGGTGGCCCAACCAGTTATTAGGTTTAGGGGGCAATCACTTTTTCACACAGGGCCATGATGGTTTGGATTTTTTTTCACCTTTAATAATAAACACCTTCATTTACAAATTGCATTTTGTGTTTACTTGTGTTGTCCTTGACTATTGTTTAAATTGGTTTGATGTTCCGAAACACTTAAGTGTGACAAACATGCAAAGGAACAGGAAATGAGGAAGGGGGCAAACACTTTTTCACACCACTGTATCTTGAGAACAAATAATATAAGATGGGACATCAAATGACATTTTTCAATCAGGCCATAGAAAGCAATGGTATAACATTCTGAGCAACTTAACTATCAATTACTCTAAACGGCTGCAGTGTAATAAAAGTAAAAATAAAAATGGGTTCTCTTCCCTGGTACATAGGCAGTATCCCCCCCTCCCGCCAGCAGAGATAATTTGATTAGGCAATTACCACAGTGGGTCTTGACTGCATCTTCAGATGTGTCGGCGGGAAGGAGGGGGAGAGACCACCACAACAGTTAATAGGCTAACCTCAGTTCCTAGTGCCCAAAGCCTGTAGCCCCCCGCCAAACGTAATCCTAGTAGCATTAGCCCTTTTCAGCGGTCACTTTTCAGTGGTGCCGGACGTTTCCCCATCTCCCGTAACCCCCTGGGGCAATGGGCCCGCAAAAACTTTAACCTCATAGTAGAACAACATGTCCCAGCTCGAGGTACAATACCTCCCCCTCCCCCATTCTCCGGTGCACCAGGGTGGCGACTCACATAAACCTCCACCATGCTGGGTCAGGGTGGTCCGTGGTTTCATATATCAATGTCCTCTTCACCCACGGAGGGGCCACTGGTAATAAAGCAGGGAGGGGGGGGGGAAACTGCAGAGGGGGGTAAAAAGTATCTCACGCCTCGTTCCAAATGTAGCTGTCTCTGCGGGACATCGCAAGGATAGATGGGGGGCAGGAAGTCACTGAGGGTTCCAGACCGGAGGGGGGTCCCCTCCCCAGCCTGTGTTAAATTGTCTCGATAGGCCGAAAGAAAAATACCACTGGGGTAGAGGGACCTGTTAGAGAATATGGGTCGTAGCTAAATGGGGCAGATGAAACAGTCACAGCCGTAGCGGGCACAGTCCAGGTAAACCTTCTCTATATTGGTCACAGTCTCATCGCAGCGGGTTGAGGAGCTGTAGTGTTCATCTCATTCCCCAGATTCCTGTGTTGCTGACAGGCAACGGGACCAGTGTAACATGGACAGGGCAGCCATAAACGTGCAATTCCTTAGTATGCAAGCAGGGGGGGTCTAGTGATGTGTTAATCTGAGGTAGCCGTCATCTAGAGGGATCTCCGAACCAACATGCTAATGTGCAGTCAACTAGAGAAAGAGGGGTGCCATGTACGGCATGTTTACGACTCACGTGCTCCATTGCTGGGTAGGTTGCGGGATCTGCCTCGGGATCTCTGGGAGCGGGCGGGCAAGTGGGATCTGTCTGAGGATGGTCGGTCGTGGCAGCCTCTGTAGCTAATTCGGTATTCGGATCCATGCCAAGGAAGTTGAAGAATGCCGAGAGGTCGTTCGGTGCGCGTAGTGTGAAGGAGGAGCGATCGGTTCGGGAGATGACTGCCAGGGGGTAACCCCATCTGTAAGTGCATCCTTGTCTCCTAGCCATCTCCAGTGCCGGTTTCAGCATAGCTCGTTCGCTGTAGCGTAGCTCTAGACAGGTCTGGGAGAATCTGTATGTGTGCCCCATCAAAGTCGATGTCGCCATGGTCCCATGCTTTGCGTAGCAGAGTCTCCTTCTGAGTATATCGATGTAAGCGGCAGAGGACATCGCAGGGTCTTGCTGGGTGTGGGGATTTGGGGCCCAGGGTGCGATGCACCCGGTCCATTTCCAGAGCGGAGGGCGGGTCTTCCCAGAGCCTGTGGAATATGGCTGTCACCGCCTCGGCTAAGTCCTCGGTACCTGTTGCCTCCGGTATACCCCGCAGCCACAGGTTGTTGCGGCGGCTGCGGTCCTCCATTTCCTCCAAATGGAGCTGCATTTCCTGGGAGTCCCTTGAGCATATGTCTTGAGCACGTTCCAGGGATTGCACCCTGGATTCCAGCAAGGTAAGTTGTGTTTCTCCGGAGGAGACCCGGGTTTCAATTAGTTGCAGTTCTTCTCGCACCTCATCTAGGTCTTTGCTGTGTGCTTCCTCTATTCGTACAATGAGGGCCTCGATGTCCGCTCTTGTGGGTAAGGCCTCAACGAAGTTCGGGTCCGTACTGGACTTTTGGGTGTTCGGGACCCGGACCCGGACCCAAACTATTGGCTGTAAGTTCGGGTTTGGGTCCGGTGTTCGGCGCTGTATTGGCGCCTTTTTAACAGCTGCAGGGCAGCCAATCGACGATCGTTTCACTAGTGTGCCCTTAGAAGCCATCACAGCCATGCCTACTAATGGCATGGCTGTGATTGGGCAGTGCAGCATGTGACCCAGCCTCTATATATAGTCCACACACACAGCACACAGCGTCATTCTGCTATAGACAGGTTCCTGTGCTGCTGAGAGGATTTTAGGAGTTAGTGTGATTCAGTCAGTCAGGCAGTCAGCATTCCTTAACTTTGCTTCTAATTAGTTAGATCAGTGAGCGATCTACATAGCTAGAGTAGGGAGTTTCTTTAGTAAAGAAGAGAAAGAGGCAGAGAGAATTATTGAAGAGATTCCTAAATCAACTGTACCCTGGCTGGGGTGCAGTGCACAGTCTTTTAACAGTGCCATGAGGCCAGTGCCAGACAAAATATGAAAGTTTTACCTGCAAGCTCAGTGCACCATTAGGACCAACACTGCATATACTAATGCCGCGTACACACGAAGGGATTATCCCGCGGGATTGTCCGCTGGACTAAGTCCACCGGATAATCCCCTCGTGTGTGGGCCTCCGACTGACTTTTTTTTCAAAAAGTCCGGCGGACTAAAGTTTTAAGTTTTGTTTTAAAATTATCCGCTGGACTTGGCAGTCCAGCGGACAATCCCGCCGTTAGTAGGCTAGTCCGCCGGACTTTTGAAATGAACGGACTTGCCGCTCATCGGAAAGTCCGTTCATTTAGCACGTGACTTCAGGTACGTAGCTAGCGTAGGCAGTAAATGCCGGCGGCTAGCTCCGTCACCTGGCATGGATTTAAAGGGACTCCCCACGCCAAAAAACGGCGTGGGGGTCCCCCCCAAATCAATCTCAGACCCTTATCCGAGCACGCAGCCCGGCAGGCCAGGAAAGGGGTGGGGACGAGCGAGCGCCCCCCCTCCTGAGCCGTACCAGGCCGCGTGCCCTCAACATGGGGGGTGCCCTGGGGAAAGGGGGGCGTGCGGCCCCCCCACCCCAAAGCACCTTGTCCCCATGTTGATGAGGACAAGGGCCTCTTCCCGACAACCCTGGCCGTTGGTTGTCGGGGTCTGCGGGCAAGGGCTTATCGGAATCTGGGAGCCCCCTTTTATAAGGGGGCCCTCAGATCCCGGCCCCCCACCCTATGTGAATGAGTATGGGGTATGTACCCCTACCCATTCACCTAAGGTGTAAAATGTAAAGTAAAAAACCACACTTTTGAAAAAATATTTTATTGCACTGCTCCGGGGGTCTTCTTCGTCTTGGGGGGTCTTCTCGCCGGACTCCTACACCATTTACCTAGCTCTTTTACCGAGCGGAGAAGTCCGGCTACCTTCTTCGTCGCCGCCGTCATCTGGGGGTCTCGATCCGCCTTCGGGGGTCTTCTTCCGTCTTGGGGGTCTTCTCGCCGGACTCCTCCGCCATTTACTTAGCTCTTTTACCGAGCAGAGAAGTCCGGCTACCTTCTTCGTCGTCGCCGCCGTCATCTGGGGTTCTCGATCTGCCTTCGGGGATCTTCCGGGGTCTCTTCTGTTCTTGCCGCTGTCGTCGCTTTCTGCGCCGCCTTCTTCTTCTTCTTCCGCCTTCTTCTTCTTCCAATGTTGACACGTCGCTCTCTCTGGCCGGAATGCCAAAGCCGCGCTGTGCTGGGACTTATATAGGGACAAGGGGACAGGGTCACATGCTCATGTCACATGGTGACCCCGCCCCCTGTGATGTCACAGTCCCAGCATCCTCCGGGACTGTGACATCACAAGGGGGCGGGGTCACCATGTGACATGAGCATGTGACCCTGTCCCCTTGTCCCTATATAAGTCCCAGCACAGCGCGGCTCTGGCATTCCGGACAGAGAGAGCGACGTGTCAACATCGGAAGAAGAAGAAGAAGAAGAAGAAGAAGAAGAAGAAGAAGAAGGCGGAAGAAGAAGGCGGAAGAAGAAGAAGAAGGCGGCGCAGAAAGCAACGACAGCGGCAAGAACAGAAGAGACCCCGGAAGACCCCCGAAGGCGGATCGAGACCCCCAGACGACAGCGGCGACGACGACGAAGAAGGTAGCCAGACTTCTCCGCTCGGTAAAAGAGCTAGGTAAATGGCGGAGGAGTCCGGCGAGAAGACCCCCAAGACAGAAGAAGACCCCCGGAGCAGTGCAATAAAATATTTTTTCAAAAGTGTGTTTTTTTACTTTACATTTTACACCTTAGGTGAATGGGTAGGGGTACATCGTACCCCATACTGATTCAAATAAGGTGGGGGGTCGGGATCTGGGGGCCCCCTTATAAAAGGGGGCTCCCAGATTCCGATAAGCCCCCCGCCCGCAGACCCCGACAACCAATGGCCAGGGTTGTCGGGAAGAGGCCCTTGTCCTCATCAACATGGGGACAAGGTGCTTTGGGGTGGGGGGGCCGCACGGCCCCCCTTTCCCCAGGGCAAACCCCATGTTGAGGGCACGCGGCCTGGTACGGCTCAGGAGGGGGGGCGCTCGCTCGTCCCCACCCCTTTCCTGGCCTGCCGGGCTGCGTGCTCGGATAAGGGTCTGAGATGGATTTGGGGGGACCCCCACGCCGTTTTTCGGTGTGGGGAGTCCCTTTAAATCCATGCCAAGTGACGGGGCTAGCGCGCCGGCATTTACTGCCTACGCTAGCTACGTACCTGAAGTTACGTTCTAAATGAACGGACTGCTCCGTGTGTGGGCAAGTCCGTTCATTTTCAAAAGTCCCGCGGACTTTGTCCAGCGGATTGTCCGGCGGAGAAGTCCGGGCGTGTGTGGGCAAGTCACACGCTCGGAAAGTCCGGCGAAGCCCCGCTGGAAAGTCCGGCGGATTGTCCGCTGGACTAGGTCCGGCGGGAAAAGTCCCTTCGTGTGTACGCGGCATAAGAGATACACCATAGTCTGTGTGTATTCTGCTATTGGAAAAACATTGCATAAAAATTTAATTTTGCTTTTTTTTATCCCAATAGCATTTTCTGCGTGTTCATACATACACGCTGTAGACAGTATCCGTGTATTCTGATATTGCAAAAACATTGCAAAAAAATTTAATTTTGCTGTTTTTTTTTTCCCAATAGTATTTTCTGAGGGTTCATACATACACGCTGTAGACACTATCCGTGTATTCTGATATTGCAAAAACATTGCAAAAAAATTACATTTTGCTGTGTTTTTTTTCTTCCCAATAGCATTTTCTGCGTTTTCATAAACGCTTTACATACTGTCCGTGTATTCTGATATTGGAAAAACATTGCAAAAAAATTTAATTTTGCAGGGTTTTTTTTCTTCCCAATAGCATTTTCTGCGTTTTCATAAACGCTTTACATACTGTTCGTGTATTCTGATATTGGAAAAACATTGCAAAAAAATTAAATTTTGCAGTGTTTTTTTTCTTCCCAATAGCATTTTCTGCGTTTTCCTAAACGCTTTAGATACTATCCATTTATTCTGATATTGGAAAAACATTGCAAAAAAAAATAATTTTGCAGTGTTTTTTTTCCCCCCAATAGCATTTTCTGCGTTTTCATAAAAGCTTTAGACACTATCCGTTTATTCTGATATTGGAAAAACATTGCAAAAAAATTTAATTTTGCAGTGTTTTTTTTCTTCCCAATAGCATTTTCTGCATTTTCATAAATGCTTTAGACACTATCCGTTTATTCTGATATTGGAAAAACAGTGCAAAACATTTTAATTTTGCTGTGTTCTTTTTTACCCCAATAGCAAAAACACCCATTTAGGGCGAGATCATACATTTTGAAAATATGAGGAGATCATCAAAAAGGGGACGTGGCCCGGGTCGTGGTGCTGCTGGTGGCGCTCCTGTTGCAGGGAGAGAACGTGGTCGATCTGTGCCAGCTACACGCACTAGTGAAACACCTTCCTCAGGTGCGAGTAGGCGACAGAGCCTGCAGCAGTTTTTTGGTGCGCCTAATGAGGCTGTACGAATGTTGAGGCCAGGACAAGTACAGGCGATAGTAGATTGGGTTGCTGCTGACAGTGCCTCCGGTTCCTTCACATTGTCTCCCACCCAGTTTTCTGATGAAAGTTCAGAGTTGGCACCTGCAGCTGATGTCCATCAGTCTTTCACCTCACCCCCTTGCAAATAAGCCAATCAGTCTGAGCCCCAAATCACGCAGCAGTCTCTTCTGCTTTTTGATGACTCTGTTAGCAGGGTTTCCCAGGGCCATCCACCTAGCCCTGACCCAGAAGTGGAAGAGATTGTGTGCACCGATGCCCAACCACTTATGTTTCATGATGAGTACATGGGAGGACCATCGCAGCACGTCTCGGATGATGACAAAACACAGGTGCCAACTGCTGCTGCTTTCGCCATTGTGCAGACCGACAAGGAGGGCAGGGGTGAATTTTGGGTGGAAGATGATGTGGAGGACGATGAGGTCCTTGACCCCACATGGAATCAACGTCATGCAGGTGACCAGTGTAGTTCAGAGGAAGAGGTGGTGGTCGCACAGAGCCACCAGCACAGCAGAAGAGGGAGCAGGGTGCAAAAGCGGAGCGTCCGTCCACTAGACAGTATGTCTGCTACTGCCCAACGCAGCAAGGGGCCGAGCACACCAAAGCCAGGTCCAAGGAGTTCCCTAGCGTGGCAGTTCTTCAGACAATGTCCTGATGACAAGACACGAGTGGTTTGCACGCTGTGCAATCAGAGCTTGAAGCGAGGCATAAACGTTCTCAACCTGAGCACAACCTGCATGACCAGGCATCTAAGTGCAAAGCACGAGATGCAGTGGAGTAGACACCTCAAAAACCAAGAAAGGTCTCTGGCTCCTCCTGCTTCCTCTTCTGCTGCAGTCTCGGCTAGACATGTGCGATTCGTTTCGTACGAATTCGTAATTCGTACGAATTTTTCGAAATTCGTACGAATTTACGAATCTGTAGTACGAATTTTTTTTTTTACGAATTCCGTACGGAATACGAAATTCCGTTTACGAATTTCGTCGCCGAATGATTCGAATGAATTCGAATTAATTCGAATGAATTTGAATGGATTCGAATGAATTCGAATGACAAAGTGTCATTTTTGCAGGAAAAATTCCGTTTACGAATTTCAGCTCCAAATTATTCGAATCCAACTACCAATATCAAATTTCAACTAATTCAAACGAAATTATTATAGCAGATATAACGAATGAATTCGAATGACAAAGTGTCATTTTTGCAGAAAAAAAAGCTATTTAAAAAACAGTCATTCATTGATATAAAAAAAAAAAAGCGTAGGGGTCCCCCCAAATTCAATAACCAGGCCCTTCAGGTCTGGTATGGATATTAAGGGGGACCCCAGCCAAAAAAAAAAAAAAAAAAATGGCGTGGGGTCCCCCCCAAATATCCATACCAGACCCTTCAGGTCTGGGATGGATTTTAAGGGGAACCCCGGCCAAAAAAAAAATGGCGTGGGGGTCCCCCTCAAAATCCATACCAGACCCTTTATCCGAGCACGCAACCTGGCAGGCCACAGGAAAGGAGGGGGGGACGAGAGCGCCCCCCCCCCTCCCGCCTGAACCGTACCAGGCCACATGCCCTCAACATTGGGAGGGTGCTTTGGGGTCCCCCCCAAAGCACCTTGTCCCCATGTTGATGAGGACAAGGGCCTCATCCCCACAACCGTGCCCGGTGGTTGTGGGGGTCTGCGGGCGGGGGGCTTATCGGAATCTGGAAGCCCCCTTTAACAAGGGGACCCCCAGATCCCGGCCTCCCCCCTGTGTGAAATGGTAAGGGGGTACAAACTACCCCTACCATTTCACCAAAAAAGTGGCAAAAATGGTAAAAATGACAGGAGACGGTCTTTGACAATTCCTTTATTAAAATCTTCTTTCTTCTTTCTTCTGGTCTTCCTTTCTTCATCTTCTCCTTCCGTCATCTTCTTCCATCTTCTTCTTCCTTCGATTCGCTTCTTCTTCCTCCGGTCTTCTCGTCCTTCTCGTCCGGCGTCGTCCTTCTCGTCCGGCATCGTCGTCTCTTCTCGCAGGCCGCTCCTTGCAATGGGAGGCTCCCGCTCTGTGAGGCTCCGCTCCGGGTGACAGGTCTTTTATAACGAAGGCACCTGGTGACCCCGCCCCCTCTGACCCACGGGGACGTCATGTGGAATTCCCTATGGCTTTCCCCATGACGTCAGAGGGGGGGCGGGGTCACCAGGTGCCTTCGTTATACAAGACCTGTCACCCGGAGCGGAGCCTCACAGAGCGGGAGCCTCCCATTGCGAGGAGCGGCCTGCGAGAAGAGACGACGATGCCGGACGAGAAGGACGACGCCGGACGAGAAGGACGAGAAGACCGGAGGAAGAAGAAGCGAATCGAAGGAAGAAGAAGATGGAAGAAGATGCCGGAAGGAGAAGATGAAGAAAGGAAGACCAGAAGAAAGAAGAAAGAAGATTTTAATAAAGGAATTGTCAAAGACCGTCTCCTGTCATTTTTACCATTTTGTCACCTTTTTTGGTGAAATGGTAGGGGTACTTTTGTACCCCCTTACCATTTCACACAGGGGGGGGGCGGGATCTGGGGGTCCCTTTGTTAAAGGGGGCTTCCAGATTCCGATAAGCCCCCCGCCCGCAGACCCCCACAACCACCGGGCATGGTTGTGGGGATGAGGCCCTTGTCCTCATCAACATGGGGACAAGGTGCTTTGGGGGGGACCCCAAAGCATCCTCCAATGTTGAGGGCATGTGGCCTGGTACGGTTCAGGCGGGAGGGGGGGCCGCTCTCGTCCCCCCTCCTTTCCTGCGGCCTGCCAGGTTGCGTGCTCGGATAAGGGTCTGGTATGGATTTTATGGGGGACCCCACGCCATTTTTTTTGGCTAGGGTTCCCCTTAAAATCCATCCCAGACCTCAAGGGTCTGGTATGGATTTTGAGGGGGACCCTACGCCATTTTTTTTTTGGCTGGGGTCCCCCTTAATATCCATCCCAGACCTGAAGGGCCTGGTTATTGAATTTGGGGGGACCCTACGCATTTTTTTTATCAATGACTTCAATGAATGACTGTTCTCTGTATTACGGATCCAACAATTCATTTGCCGGCAATAGCTGCGACTCGTGATTTTAAATAGTTTTTTTTTCCTGCAAAAATGACACACTGTGCAGGAACAGTTCTCTATATTAGATATACTGAATCTCGAAGCATTCGAAGCATTCGTTATATCCGCTATTATAATTTCTTTCATATTAGTTGAAATTAGATATTTGTTAGTTACAATACAACATTCGAATTGTTCTCTGTATTACGGGAATCGGCAATTAGCCGCGAGTGATTTTAAATGTCTTTTTTTCCTGCAAAAATGACACATTGTACAGAGAGAGTTCTAAACACAGGAAACCTGCACCCTTCTATATACTATATACTCTATAGTATGTCTATGAAGGGGGGGCACATGTTTCCGTGTTTAGAACTCTCTCTGTACAATGTGTCATTTTTTGCAGGAAAAAAAAAAAATATTTAAAATCACTCGCGGCTAATTGCCGATTCCCGTAATACAGAGAACAATTCGAATGTGGTATTGTAACTAACAAATATGTAATTTCAACTAATATGAAAGAAATTATAATAGCGGATATAACGAATGCTTCGAATGCTTCGAGATTCAGTATATCTAATATAGAGAACTGTCTCTGTACAATGTGTCATTTTTGCAGGAAAAAAAAACTATTTAAAATCACGAGTCGCGGCTATTTGCCGGCAAATGAATTGTCGGATCCGTAATACAGAGAACTGTCATTCATTGAAGTCATTGATAAAAAAATGCGTAGGGGTCCCCCCAAATTCAATAACCAGGCCCTTCAGGTCTGGGATGGATATTAAGGGGGACCCCAGCCAAAAAAAAAATGGCGTAGGGTCCCCCTCAAAATCCATATCAGACCCTAGAGGTCTGGGATGGATTTTAAGGGGAACCCTAGCCAAAAAAAATGGCGTGGGGTCCCCCATAAAATCCATACCAGACCCTTTATCCGAGCACGCAACCTGGCAGGCCGCAGGAAAGGAGGGGGGGACGAGAGCGGCCCCCCCTTCCACCTGAACCGTACCAGGCCACATGCCCTCAACATTGGGAGGATGCTTTGGGGGTCTGAGACCCCTAAAGCACATTGTCCCCATGTTGATGAGGACAAGGGCCTCATCCCCACAACCGTGCCCGGTGGTTGTGGGGGTCTGCGGGCGGGGGGCTTTTCGGAATCTGGAAGCCCCCTTTAACAAGGGGACCCCCAGATCCCGCACAAAAGTACAAAAGTACCCCTACCATTTCACCAAAGAAGTGGCAAAAATGGTAAAAATGACAGGAGACAGTCTTTGACAATTCCTTTATTAAAATCTTCTTTCTTCTTTCTTCATCCTTCCGTCATCTTCTTCCATCTTCTTCCATCTTCTTCCATCTTCTTCTTCCTTCGATTTGCTTCTTCTTCCTCCGGTCTTCTCGTCCTTCTCGTTCGGCGTCGTCCTTCTCGTCCGGCATCGTCGTCTCTTCTCGCAGGCCGCTCCTCGCAATGGGAGGCTCCCGCTCTGTGAGGCTTCGCTCCGGGTGACAGGTCTTGTATAACGAAGGCACCTGGTGACCCCGGCCCCCTCTGACGTCATGGGGAAAGCCATAGGGAATTCCACATGACGTCCCCGTGCGTCAGAGGGGGCGGGGTCACCAGGTGCCTTCGTTATAAAAGACCTGTCACCCGGAGCGGAGCCTCACAGAGCGGGAGCCTCCCATTGCGAGGAGCGGCCTGCGAGAAGAGACGACGATGCCGGACGAGAAGGACGACGCCGGACGAGAAGGACGACGCCGGACGAGAAGGACGAGAAGACCGGAGGAAGTAGAAGCGAATCGAAGGAAGAAGACGATGGAAGAAGATGACGGAAGGATGAAGAAAGAAGAAAGAAGATTTTAATAAAGGAATTGTCAAAGACCGTCTCCTGTCATTTTTACCATTTTGTCACCTTTTTTGGTGAAATGGTAGGGGTACTTTTGTACCCCCTTACCAATTCACACAGGGGGGGGGCGGGATCTGGGGGTCCCCTTGTTAAAGGGGGCTTCCAGATTCCGATAAGCCCCCTGCCCGCAGACCCCCACAACCACCGGCCAGGGTTGTGGGGATGAGGCCCTTGTCCTCATCAACATGGGGACAAGGTGCTTTGGGGGGGACCCCAAAGCACCCTCCCAATGTTGAGGGCATGTGGCCTGGTACGGTTCAGGCGGGAGGGGGGCCGCTCTCGTCCCCCCTCCTTTCCTGCGGCCTGCCAGGTTGCGTGCTCGGATAAAGGGTCTGGTATGGATTTTGAGGGGGACCCCACGCCATTTTTTTTTTTTTTTTGGCCGGGGTTCCCCTTAAAATCATCCCAGACCTGAAGGGTCTGGTATGGATATTTGGGGGGGACCCCACATTTTTTTTTTTTTTTTTTTTTTTTTTTTTTTTTGGCTGGGGTCCCCCTTAATATCCATACCAGACCTGAAGGGCCTGGTTATTGAATTTGGGGGGACCCCTACGCTTTTTTTTTTCTGCAAAAATGACACTTTGTCATTCGAATTCATTCGAATTCATTTGTCATATCTGCTATAATAATTTCGTTCAAATTAGTTGAAATTCGATATTGGTAGTTGGATTTACTAACGATTCGTAACTATTCGTAACGATTCATAACGATTTGTAACTTGAAATTGAAATTCGATATTTGTAGTTGGATTCAAATTGTTCTCTGTGTTATGAGAACCAACAATTCATTAGCCGCGTTAACGATTCGTAACGATTCGTAACGATTCGTAACTTTACTAACGATTCGTAGAAAAAATTACGATTCGTCCGAATTTCGTATTTCGTACGAATTTGAACGGAATTTCGTACACGAATTACGAATTACGAATTTTTTTATATACGAAACGGGACGAAACGAAACAAAACGAATTTTTTGACAGTTCCCATGTCTAGTCTCGGCCTCTTCATCCACCTCTGTAGTGACAGTGACACCTGCCAACCCGCAAACAGAGGATCTGCCAGCAACACTACCACCTGGGTCACCAACCATCTCCACAATGTCCCATGGAAGCGTTCAGCTCTCTATTTCCCAAACACTGGAGCAGAAGAGGAAGTACCCCCCTAGCCACCCGCGATCCCTGGCCCTAAATGCCAGCATTTCAAAATTCCTCGCCTTTGAAATGCTGTCATTCCGTCTGGTGGAGACACAGAGTTTTAAAAGGCTGATGTCATTGGCTGTCCCACAGTACGTTGTGCCCAGCCGCCACTACTTTTCCAGACGAGCTATCCCTTCCCTGCACAACCAAGTGGGGGACAAAATCAGGTGTGCACTGCGCAACGCCATCTGTGGCAAGGTCCACCTAACTACGGATGCGTGGACCAGTAAGCACGGTCAGGGACGTTATATCTCACTAACAGCACACTGGGTAAATGTAGTGGCGGCTGGGCCTGAGGCGGATAGCACTTTGGTGCATGTCCTTCCACCACCAAGGATTGCAGGGCACTTCAGTTTGCCTCCTGTTGCTAACTCCTCCTACTCCGCCTCCTCATCCTCTACCGCCTCCTCATCCGGTCAGCGTAACACCTTCACCACCAACTTCAGCACAGCCAGGGCTAAACGACAGCAGGCAGTTTTAAAACTTTCCTGTTTGGGGGAAAAACCCCACACCGCGCAGGAGTTGTGGAGGGACATGGAACAACAGACCGATGAGTGGTTGGTGGCAGTGAGCCTCAAGCCCGGCCTGGTGGTGTGCGCTAATGGGCGAAATCTCGTAGCAGCTCTGGGCCTTGCCGGTTTGACGCACATCCCTTGCCTGGCGCATGTGCTGAACTTGGTGGTCCAGAGGTTCCTTAAGAATTACCCCGATATGCCAGAGCTGCTGCAGAAAGTGCGGACCGTCTGTGCGCACTTTCGGCGTTCTCACCCTGCTGCTGCTCGCCTCTCAGCGCTGCAGCGTAACTTCGGCCTTCCCGCTCACCGTCTCATATGTGGAACTCCACCTTGCACATGCTTGCCAGACTGTGCGAGCAGCAGCAGGCAATAGTGGAGTTTCAGCTGCAGCACACACGCGTGAGTCGCTCTGCGGAACAGCACCACTTCACCGCCAATAACTGGGCCTCCATGCGAGACCTGTGTGCCTTGTTGCGCTGTTTCGAGTACTCCACCAACATGGCCAGTGCCGATGACGCCGTTCTCAGCGTTACTATCCCAGTTCTATGCCTCCTTGAAAAAACTCTTCAGGCGATGATTGAAGAGGATGTGGCACAGGATGAGGAGGAGGAGGAGGAGGAGGAGGAGGAGGAAGAGGGTTCATTTCATTTCAGGGCAGTCATTCACAAGTGGCTACGAGTAGACATGTGCAAAAGCAAAAAATTTGTTTTGTTTAGTTTCGTTTTAATTCGTTAATTAATTAATTTCGTTTAGTTAGATTCGTTACATTTGTTAAATTCGTTTTCGGATTTCGTTTAGTTTTCGACCGATTTTCGAATTCGAAAATATTTTGCGACCCGACTTTGGGTCCTCGTATCTCGGGGTTACTTGGTGATAGAAACACCAAATTTGGATATGTTGTAGTACTAGTTCTACTGTGTTTGCATTTAGCTACAAGTGGCCCCGAGATATGTGGCCCCAAAGTCGGATCGAAAAATGTCATTCTCTGCTGCAGAAAAGTGCTTGACATTTTGCGACCCGACTTTGGGGCCACGCATCTCGGGGCCACTTATAGCTAGAAACCCCAAATTTGGTATACAAACACAGTAGAACTAGCACTACAACCTCTCCAAATTGTTTCTATCACCAAGTAACCCGAGATACGTGGACCCAAAGTCGGGTCACAAAATATTTTCGAATCCGGTTGAAATAGTTTCAAATGCGGTTGAAATAATATCAAATGCAGTTGAAATAATTTCGAATCATGTTGATACTATTTCAAGCGGATTCGAAAATATTTTGCCACCCGAATTTGAAAAAAAAATGAAATTGATTCTAACAGTCTGCAAAAGATCTGCAAAAAAAAGTGTGAAATGGCTGTTAATAGTCTACAGGAGATCTTCTAAAAAAAGAAATAGATGCTAATAGTCTGCAGGAGATCTGGTGAGAAAACGAAATAGATACTAATTGTCTGCAGGAGATCTGCAAAAAAAAAAAAGTGAAATGGTTGTTAATAGTCTACAGGAGGTCTGCTAAAAAAAGAAATAGATGCTAATAGTCTGCAGGAGATCTGGTGAGAAAACAAAATAGATACTAATAGTCTGTAGTTGTAGTGCTAGTTCTACTGTGTTTGCATACCAAATTTGGGGTTTCTAGCTACAAGTGGCCCCGAGATACTTGGCCTCAAAGTCGGGTCACAAAATGTAATTCTCTGCTGCAGAAAAGTACTTGACATATCGCCCCTATCTTGGGGTCACTTGGTGCTAGGAACCCCACAACTTGTGGCAGGTGATGTGGCAAGTGGACAATGACATACAGCATATGTACTTGCCTTGCGATCGACATCCGTGTTAGACGTGCAAAAAGAAAAAAATTGTTTTGTTTCGTTTTAATTCGTTAATTAATTCATTTTGTTTAGTTAGATTCGTTAAATTCGTTTTTGGATTTTGTTTCGTTTTTGACCGAATTCGAAAAATCAGTCGCATTTGAAATTATTTCAACCGGATTTAAAAATATTTCAACCGGATTTGAAAATATTTCAACCGGATTTGAAAATATTTCAACCGAATTTAAAAATATTTCTACTGGATTTGAAATTATTTAAACTGCATTAGAAACTATTTCAACCAGATTTGAAACAGTTTCTAATGCAGTTGAAATAGTTTCTAATGCTGTTGAAATAATTTCAACCAGATTTGAAATTATTTCAACTGCATTTGAAATTATTTCAACCGAATTCGAAAATATTTTGCGACCCGACTTTGGGTCCACGTATCTCGGGGTCACTTGGTGATATAAACCCCAAATTTGGAGAGGTTATAGTGCTAGTTCTACTGTGTTTGCATACCAAACACAAACACAAAAAACATACACAAAATGTAATTCTCTGCTGTAGAAAAGTACTTGACATATCCCCCATATCTGGGGGTCACTTGGTGCTAGGAACCCCATAACTTGTGGCAGGTGACATGGCAAGTGGACAATCCACAACTTGGTCACGTGGCAGGTCACGTGGCACTTGTGGTCGGTCACGTGGCACTCATGGCAGGTGTCTTGGCACTTGTGGCAGGTGTTGTGGCAAGTGGACAATGACATACAGCATATGTACTTGCCTTGCGATCGAAATCCGTGACAGCCATTTCACATCTTTTTTTTTATGTGACAGATGTATATAAGTAAATAACCATCTTCCAAAATTTAGAATTCAAATAGAAAAGATTAGAACAGAATAAAAAAACATATATAATTTAATAGCAGATCTCCTGTAGACTATTAACAGCCATTTCACTTCTTTTTTTTTTTGCAGATCTTCTGCAGACTGTTAGAATCAATTTCATTTTTTTTTCAAAGTCGGGTCGCAAAATATTTTCGAATCCGCTTGAAATAGTATCAACATGATTTGAAATTATTTCAACTGCATATGAAATTTTTTCAACTGCATTTGAAATTTTTTCAACTGCATTTGAAATTTTTTCAACTGCATTTGAAATTTTTTCAACTGCATTTGAAAATATTTCAAATTTGGAGAGGTTGTAGTGCTAGTTCTACTGTGTTTGCATACCAAATTTTGGGGTTTCTAGCTATAAGTGGCCCCGAGATATGTGGCCCCAAAGTCGGGTCACAAAATGTCAAGCACTTTTCTGCAGCAGAGAATGACATTTTTTGACCCGACTTTGGGGCCACATATCTCGGGGCCATATAGCTAGAAACCCCAAATTTGGTATGCAAACACAGTAGAACTAGCACTATAACATATCCAAATTTGGGGTTTCTATCACTAAGTGACCCTGAGATATTTCGAATTTCGTCCGCGATTTTTCGCGATCCTGACCTCCCTGGGGCCCTAAGCAAAATCCTGCTAAGGGGCCCTCTACCTGACCCGCGATGCTGTGAGCTATGTAAACCATTTGCCATTGCCACACAGTCACACCTGACACTTCAGCGCTCCCAATACAATCCTCCCTCCTTTAAACAAAACAGTCAAAGAATAAGTACAACAATATAGAACAGACATTATATATTTATCTTTACATATCTGAGTGTGGATCCCCCACTTACATCAGGGTCCCCAGAGAACCACCCCTTACATCAGGATCCCCAGAGAGCCCCCCCCCCCCTTACACCACGGTCCCCAGAGAGCCACCCTCTTACACCAGGGTCCCCAGAGAGCCCCTCCTTACACCAGGGTCCCCATAGTGACACCCCTTACATCAGGATCCCCAGAGAGCCCCCCCCCCCCCCTTACACCAGGGTCCCCAGAGAGCCTCCCCTTACACCAGGGTCCCCAGAGAGCCTCCCCTTACACCAGGGTCCCCAGAGAGCCCCTCCTTACACCAGGGTCCCCAGAGAGACACCCCTTACATCAGGATCCACAGAGAGCACCCCCCTTACATCAGGATCCCCAGAGAGCACCCCCCTTACATCAGGGTCCCCAGAGAGCACCCCCCTTACATCAGGGTCCCCAGAAAGCATTTCCTATAAAGCCCCTTCTTACATCGGGGTCCCCAGAGAGCCCCCCATACATCAGTGTCCTCAGAGAGCCTCCCTACTTACATCAGGGTCTGCAGCATTGCCCTTTACATCAGAGTTCCCACTTGCACTGTAAGGTGGAATCCTGCATACTATGATGTAAAGGGGAACTCTGGGAATGTGGGGAGTACTCTGGTGACCAGAGAAAGAAAACACTATGATAAGGGGGTTTACTCATATAAGGGGGAAACCTTTATATCAGTGCCCCCTTACAATATTGTATTGACCCCCCCCCCCCCCCCATAGACTGGCCTGGCGGTGCTGTCATTGACCTCCTCTCAGGTGCATAATGCAGGGCTCAGTGAGTCGGCTCCAGCTTGGTGGCTCTTGTTTTATCCCATAGTTTCCTCTCCACAGTCCATACATGTCTGACTTCTCCCATGACCCCTATCCTGGCTGCGCTCCCTCTCTTGACTCAGGGGAGGTCAGAGGCTGCGGATGGGACAGGGGAGGTCAGAGGCTGCGGATGGGACAACAGGAGAGGTCAGAGGCTGCGGATGGGACAACAGGAGAGGTCAGAGGCTGTGGGGGGGGGCAACAGGAGAGGTCAGAGGCTGTGGGGGGGGGGGCAGGAGGTCCGAGGCTGCGAAGGGGGGGACAGGAGGTCAGAGGCTGCACCGCCCCCCCGGGGGGGGCAGGAGGTCCGAGGCTGCGAAGGGGGGGACAGGAGGTCAGAGGCTGCAGGGGGGGGGGGGCAGGAGGTCTGAGGCTGCGGGGGGGGGGGGCAAGCAAAGGGGGGGGGGGGGTCCGAGGCTGCAGGGGGGGCAGGAGGTTCGAGGCTGCAAGGGGGGGGGGACAGGAGGTCAGAGGCTGTGAAGGGGGGGACAGGAGGTCCGAGGCTGCGAGGGGGGGTGGACAGGAGGTCCGAGGCTGCGAAGGGGGGGACAGGAGGTCAGAGGCTGCAGGGGGGAACAGGAGGTCTGAGGCTGCAAGGTGGGGTACAGGAGGTCCGAGGCTGCGAAGGGGGGGACAGGAGGTCCGAGGCTGCAAAGGGGGGGACAGGAGGTCCGAGGTTGCGAAGGTGGGGACAGGAGGTCCGAGGTTGCGAAGGTGGGGACAGGAGGTCCGAGGCTGCGAAGGGGGGAGACAGGAGGTCCGAGGCTGCGAAGGGGGTGACAGGAGGTCCGAGGCTGTGAAGGGGGGGACAGGAGGTCCGAGGCTGTGGATGGGACAACAGGAGAGGTCAGAGGCTGTGGGGGGGGGGGGGCAACAGGAGAGGTCAGAGGCTGTGGGGGGGGAGACAGGAGGTCCGAGGCTGCGAAGGGGGGGACAGGAGGTCAGAGGCTGCAGGGGGGGACAGGAGGTCAGAGGCTGCAGGGGGGGACAGGAGGTCAGAGGCTGCAAGGGGGGGACAGGAGGTCTGAGGCTGCAAGGGGGGGGGACAGGAGGTCCGAGGCTGCAGGGGGGCAGGAGGTCCGAGGCTGCAAGGGGGGATAGGAGGTCAGAGGCTGCGAGGGGGGGTGAACAGGAGGTCCGAGGCTGCGAAGGGGGGGGGACAGGAGGTCAGAGGCTGCAGGGGGGGACAGGAGGTCTGAGGCTGCGAGGGGGGGTGGACAGGAGGTCCGAGGCTGCGAAGGGGGGGGGACAGGAGGTCAGAGGCTGCAGGGGGGGACAGGAGGTCAGAGGCTGCAGGGGGGGACAGGAGGTCTGAGGCTGCAAGGGGGGGGACAGGAGGTCCGAGGCTGCGAAGGGGGGGGACAGGAGGTCCGAGGCTGCAAAGGGGGGGACAGGAGGTCCGAGGTTGCGAAGGTGGGGACAGGAGGTCCGAGGCTGCGAAGGGGGGGGACAGGAGGTCCGAGGCTGCAAAGGGGGGGACAGGAGGTCCGAGGTTGCGAAGGTGGGGACAGGAGGTCCGAGGCTGCGAAGGGGGGGGGGCAGGAGGTCCAAGGCTGCGAAGGGGGGGGACAGGAGGTCCGAGGCTGCAAGGGGGTGACAGGAGGTCCGAGGCTGCGAAGGGGGTGACAGGAGGTCCGAGGCTGCGAAGGGGGGGACAGGAGGTCCGAGGCTGCAGGGGGGCAGGAGGTCAGAGGCTGCAAGGGGGGGCAGGAGGTCCGGGGCTGCAAGGGGGGCAGGAGTTTAGAGGCTGCAAGGGGGGGGGGCAGGAGGTCAGTGGCTGCGAGGGGGGCAGGAGGTCAGAGGCTGCAGGGGGGGGACAGGAGGTCAGAGGCTGCGAGGGGGGGACAGGAGGTCAGAGTCTGCAGGGGGGGACAGGAGGTCAGAGACTGCGAGGGGGGGCAGGAGGTCAGAGGCTGCGAGGGGGGCAGGAGGTCAGAGGCTGCGAGGGGGGGCAGGAGGTCAGAGGCTGCGAGGGGGGCAGGAGGTTAGAGGCTGCGAGGGGGGGCAGGAGGTTAGAGGCTGCAAGGGGGGCAGGAGGTCAGAGGCTGCGAGGGGGCCCAGGAGGTCAGAGGCTGCAGAGGGGACGTGTTATTTTTTAAAGATGGCGCCACTCTGCGTCATCGTGTCACTGCGCATGGGGCCGCGGGGCCGACATGCAACTGCGCATGCGCCAGCGCTGTTGCCGCTGCTCGGCAATTTTCGGAAAGGCGGGCCCATGCGCAGTTGCATGTCGGCCCCGCAGCCATCTTTTTTTCAGGCGCCGCTGCCCTCACATCGGCGGCCCCAGGGGCCCCCGAGCACAGCCGATCCGCCCTTGGGGCCCCGCACATCAGCTTGCGTAGTCCGCGTATAGGGCGGATCGGCTCTGGTTGGCAGAATGGCACGGCTGGGCAAAGTAACGTACCCGTACGTTACGTTGAATTTACCACCGTGCACGCGTGCCTGCCCCAAGCTCCGCAACCGTGCCCGCGAGCTCCGTAACCTTGCCCGCGGGACCTGCGAACTCGATCGCCGCTGGTATACTCGCGATGGTGTCACGGAGCTGAAGAACAGGGAGATGCCGATGTAATCAGCCTAGTGACAGGACACTGATCATCTGCTCCCTGTCACCGGGAGCAGAGATCATTGACGTGTCACACACTATCACTCCCCCCCACAGTTAGAAGCACGCCCCTAGGACACACTTAACCCCTCCCCGCCCCCTAGTGGTTAAATCCTTCACTGCCAGTGACATTTTTACAGTAATCAATGCAATTTTACAGCATTGATTGCTGTATTAATGCCAATGGTCCCAAAAATGTGTAAAAATTGTCTGCTGTGTCTGCCATAATGTTGCAGTCACAATAAAAATCGCTGATCGCCGCCATTACCAGTAAAAATTATTAATAAAAATTTTGTAGACGCTATAACTTTTGCGCAAACCAATCAATAATTGCTTATTGCGATTTTTTTTTTTTACTAAAAATATGTAAAAGAATACGTATCGGCCTAAAGTGAGGAAACATTTTTTTTTTTTACATATTTTTGGGGGATATTTATTAATGCAAAAAGTAAAAAAATAATAATAATAATATTTTTTTTCAAAATTGTCGCACTTTTTTTGTTTATAGCAAAAATAAAAACCGCAGAGGTGATCAAATACCCCCAAAAGAAAACTATTTGTGGCAAAATAAAAGACATCAATTTTGTTTGTCAGCCAAGACGCACGACCACGCAATTGTCAGTTAAAGCGACGCAGTGCTGAATCGCAAAAAACGCTCTGGTTAGGAAGGGGGTAAATCCTTCCAGGTTAAAAAGGACATATACTCCAGTAGGGATGAGCCAAACACTCCCCAGGTTCGGGTTTGCGGCAGAACATGCGAACGGACCGAAAGTTTGCGTGAACATGCGAACACCGTTAAAGCCTATGGGACCCGAACGTGAAAAATCAAAAGTGCAAATTTTAAGGGCTAATATGCAAGTTATTGTCCTAAAAAGTGTTTGGGGACCCGGGTCCTGCCCCAGGGGACATGTATCAATGGAAAAAAAGTTTTAAAAAACTTCCATTTTTTCGGGAGCAGTGATTTTAATAATGCTTAAAGTGAAAAAATAAAAGTGAAATATTCTTTAAATATCGTACCTGGGGGGCTATAGTATGCCTGTAAAGTGGTGCATTTTTCCCGTGTTTAGAACAGTTAAAAGTCATTTAAAACTGCTTGCGGCTGTAATGTACTGTCGGGTCCCGGCAATATGGATGAAAATTATTGAGAAAAACGGCATGGGTACCCCCCCCAGCCCCCCCCGCCCCAGGCCATTACCAGGCCCTTTGGATCTTCTATGGCTATTAGGGGGAACCCCGCACCCAAATTAAAAAAAGAAAAGTTGTGGGGCCCCCAGGCCCTATATACTCTGAACAGCAGTATACAGGCGGTCCAAACAAGACAGGGACTGTAGGTTTGTTCTTAAGTTGAATCTGTTTGTAATTTGGAACAGGTACATTTTGGAAGTGTAGCTACAGCCAAAAAATCTATTTTTAAGCTTTTTGAATAACATAGGGAAGGGTTATCATCACCTCTGTAACATTTGTTTTTCTGTCTGCGCCCCTGTTCAGAAGTTTTCACCTCACTTTCTGTCCCAATGACAATTGGATTTAGAAAATTTGGGGGTTTTATGGAAACAAGGATTGGTGATAAAGCATCTGTGGAGGAGACACGTTTTTCAGGAGAGAATTTCCCTTTCTAGGGGTAGATTTCCTCTCACTTCCTGTTGTCGCCCTCCGTTTGTAAGTAGGAGTTGTTTGTAAGTCGGATGTTTGAAAGTAGGGGACCGCCTGTATATACTATACGGCCTTCCTTATATAATCTGCAGAAAATTGGGCCTTAATTGTTGGTGGTACCAGAACACTGTAAGCCCTCACAGTTACTCTTGGTGGGCGCTGGAACGGGCCCTGCTGTGAAATATTATATCAAGAATTGTAATTACATGCCCCTGTTAAACAGGGGCGGAAAATATGGGTCTTAGGCAGTGGTGGTGGTGCCACAACGCTGTAACCCCTCACAGATTCTGTTGTTGAGCACAAGAATGAGCCCTGCTGTGAAATATTACAGCAAAAATTGTAATTACACGCCCCTGTTAAACAGGGACAGGAAAATTTGGCCTTAGGCGGTGGTGGTGGTACAACACTGTAAAGCCTCACACTGAGGTACCTGCCACTGAGGTACTGCACATTCCACAAATTCACGAAAGTGGGCAGAATCTACCAGCTGAAAAGGCAGCCTTTGGAGTGCTAGCAAATTAGCCAAGCTAGCATTCAGCTGCTGAGCATGTGGATTGCTGGGACCGAATTTCTTTCACCGGTTTAGCAACTGCGGTAGGGAAATTTGCCTGCTACAATCGGTGTTACGATAGCAGATTGCCCGCCAGTACTTGGCACACCTAATTCTACACCTTCATTCCTCTCAGTGCAGGTTTCTGAGAGGACTGAAGGTATAGTGGGGTTGGATATCCCAGCTGATGAGGAGAAAGGAGAGGTCCGCCTTGTTCTTTGGGGTGGGTCTTTTAAGTACTGTTGCCAATGGACTGCATGGGAGGTCGACATATGTCTGGTCAAGCATGTGGTGCCCAATAGGGATGAGCTTCGAGTTCGAGTCGAACCCATGTTCGCCTGTTCAGCGAACAATTCGGGGTGTTCGCGGCAAATTCGAAAAGCCGCGAGCACCCTGTAAAAGTCTATGGGAGAAATCTCAAGTGCTAATTTTAAAAGCCTATATGCAAGTTATTATCATAAAAAGTGTTTGGGGACCTGGGTCCTGCCCCAGGGGACATGTATCAATGCAATTTTTTTTTTTAAACAACCGCCGGTGTCGCTCGGGACCCGGTGCGAGTGCCCGGCGGCCGCGATGTCCGCCAGGCACCCGCGATTGCCCGTTAAAACAACGGGACCGTGCGGGACTGTGGAGCTGTGTGTGTAAACACACAGCTCCACGTCCTGTCAGCGGGGAGGAGACCGATCATGTGATCCCAGTACGGAGGATCACTGATCGGTCTCCTCCCCTTGTGTGTCCCCTCCCCCCACAGTTAGAATCACTCCTATAGGGAACACATTAACCCCTGCAGCGCCCCTAGTGTTAACCCCTTCCCTGCCAGTCACATTTACACAGTAATCAATGCAATTTTATAGCAACGATCGCTGTGTAAATGTGAATGGTTCCAAAAATGTGTCAAAAGTGTCCGAAGTGTCCGCCGCAATGTCGCAGTCACGGAAAAAAAATCGCAGATCGCCGCCATTACTAGTAAAAAAATAAAAAAATAAATGCAATAAATCTATCCCCTATTTTGTAGACGCTATAACTTTTGCGCAAACCAATCAATATACGCTTATTGTGATTTTTTTAACCAAAAATATGTAGAAGAATACGTATCGGCCTAAACTGAGTAAAAAAATCGTTTTTAAAAATGGGATATTTATTTTAGCAAAAAGTAAAAAATATTGTGTTTTTTTTCAAAATTGTCGCTCTTCTTTTGTTTATAGCGCAAAAAATTAAAACCGCAGGGGTGATCAAATACCACCAAAAGAAAGCTCTATTTGTGGGAAAAAAAGGACGTCAATTTTGTTTGGGTGTAACGTCGCACGACCGCGCAATTGTTAGTTAAAGCGACGCAGTGCCGAATCGCAAAAAGTGCTCTGGTAAGGAAGGGTGTAAAATGGCCCGGTGCTGAAGTGGTTAATAATGCTTAAAGTAAAACAATAAAAGTGTAATATTCCTTTAAGTTTCATACCTGGGGGGTGTGTATAGTATGCCTGTAAAGGGGCGCATGTTTCCCGTGCTTATAACTGTCCCTGCACAAAATTTAATTTTTGCAGGAAAAAATGCTATTTAAAATCACTCGTGGCTATAATGAATTGCCGGCTCCCATAATACAGAGAACAGTCATTCATTGAAAGTCATTGATAAAAAAAAAAGTAATTGCTAAAAAAATAAAAATAAAAGCGTGGGGGTTCCCCCAAATTCAATTACCAGGCCCTTCAGGTCTGCTATGGATATTAAGGAGAACCCTGCTTCAAATAAAAAAAAAAAATGACGTGGGGTTCCCCCTAAATATCCATACCAGACCCTTATCCGAGCACGCAACCTGTCAGGCCGCAGGAAAAGAGGGGGGGACGAGAGCGCCCCCCCTCCTGAACCGTACCAGGCCACATGCCCTCAACATTGGGAGGGTGCTTTGGGGGTCTGTGACCCCTCAAAGCACCATGTCCCCATGTTGATGGGGACAAGGGCCTTGTCCCCACAACCCTGGCCATTGGTTGTGGGGGTCTGCGGGCGGGGGGCTTATCGGAATCTGGAAGCCCCCTTTAACAAGGGGACCCCCAGATCCCGCCCCCCGTGTGAAATGGTAAGGGGTACCCCTACCATTTCACCAAAAAAGTGACAAAAGTGTTAAAAATGACAGGAGACGGTCTTTGACAATTCCTTTATTAAAATCTTCTTCCATCTTCTTCTTCCTCCGATCCGCTTCTTCTTGCTCTGGTCTTCTCGTCCGGGAACCTTCTTCCACGGCGTCGGCGTCTCTTCTTCTGTGTCGGGCCGCTCCTCGCAATGGGAGGCTCCCGCTGTGTGAGGCTTCGCTGCGTCTGACAGCTCTTTTATAATGGAGGGCGGGGCCACCTGGTGACCCAGCCCCCCTCTGACGCACGGGGACATCATGGGGACTTCACTATGGCTTTCCCCATGACGTCAGAGGGGGCGGGGGATGTTCTCCTCTTCTAATGGCCCAGACGTGTTGCGCTGCCAGTTATATAGGGACAAGGGGCGGGGCCACCGGCTCATGTCACATGGTGACCCCGCCCCATATGATGTCACAGTCCCAGCATCCTCCAGGACTATGACATCATAAGGGGCAGGGTCACCACGTGACACGAGTCGGTGGCCCTGCCCCTTGTCCCTGTATAACTGGAAGCGCAACACGTCTGGGCCATTAGAAGAGGAGACAGTGACGTGTCAACATCGGATGAAGAAAGAAGAAGAAGAAGAAGAAGCTGAAGCTGAAGGCGGCGACAGCGACGGCGACAGAAGCCCGGGCCACCGCTAGTAAAAGAGCTGGAAGAAGAAAGCGGAGGCCCAGCAAGAAGAACAGAAGAGCGGGACTGTAGTGATCTAATAACACATTACAACAGGGACAAGACCCCCGAAGTCAGAACAAGACCGCCCAGAAAGCGGCGGGACAGAAGGAGAAAGCCGGGCTCCTCCGCTAGTAAAATAGCTAGCAGAAGATAGCGGAGGAGTCCGGCGAGAAGACCCCCCAAGATGGAAGAAGACCCCCGGAGCTGTGCAATAAAGTATTTTAAAAAATTGTGTTGTTTTTTTATTTACACTTTTTCCCCTTAGGTGAATGGGTAGAGGTACATTGTACCCCATACTCATTCACATAGGGTGGGGGGCCGGTATCTGGGGGCCCCCTTATTAAAGGGGGCTCCCGGATTCCAATAAGCCCCCCGCCCGCAGACCCCGACAACCAATGGCCAGGGTTGTCGGGAAGAGGCCCTTGTCCTCATCAACATGGGGACAAGGTGCTTTGGGGTGGGGGGGGGGCGCACGGCCCCCCCTTTCCCCAAGGCACCCCCCATGTTGAGGACACACGGCCTGGTACGGCTCAGGAGGGGGGGGCGCTCGCTCATCCCCACCCCCTTTCCTGACCGGCCGGGCTACGTGCTCAGATAAGGGTCTGAGATGGATTTGGGGGGGACCCCCACACCATTTTTTCGGCATAGGGATTCCCCTTTAAATCCATACCAGGTGACAGGGCTAGCAAGGTGTCAATGTCGCCGATCGAGGCAGCGGCATTCACTTCCTTCGCTAGTCTCGTCTACCTGGAGTCACGTTCTAAATAAACGGACTTTACTCCGTGTGTGGGGCAAGTCCGTCCATTTCAAAAGTCCCATGGACTAACACACAGACGGTCGGATTGTCCACCAGACTGCTGAGTCCAGCGGACAATTTTGAGTCAAAACTTCAACGACAATCCCACCGGAAAGTCCGATCATAAGATTGTCCTGTATTTGGTTCCATCCATCTTCCCATCAACTCTAACCAGCTTCCCTGTCCCTGGATACTTGAAATGCATACTTGAACAGAGTTTTCTTGAACTTAATGTCACTTTAACTTTCTTTCTATAAAGAACTTCAAGTGTGACCCCTGACATTACCCAAGGGGTGCACATAATATTCAGTGAATGAAATGCTATAGAAACATCTCAGAGACTATAGACATGTAACAGGAGATAGTTGGAGACTGGAAACATGCTGTAGGAATTATTGGGGAGTTACTGGAGACTGGGGAAATGCTTTAGGAGACGGTCATAGACTAGAGAAGCTTTCTCAACCTTTTCAATATAGAGGAACCCTTGAAGAGAAATGCCTCAATCTGAGTAGGTAAATAGAAGTAGGGGCGGGTACCATCATCCTTAAACTTACAGTGATGAAGGTATGGGAGATCAGGAGCTACTCCAACTATATTGTGGGGTTCCTACTGTTTAGTCTGTATCATCCTTTCATTGTATGCAACCAATTTTTTATATATTGCTTGTATTAATGTGTACCAATTTTTTTCTCTATAATAAAATATTTTTTTTATACTTAACTGTCCATTCCCTGTGTACCGAGATAGTCCATAATCCTTTTTGTCATGGGGCATTTCTTGGAGTAGCTCCTGACATCTCCCATGCCTTCATAGAGGAACCCTTGAAATAATTTTCTGGTCTCAGGGAAGCCCTGTTAAAAATTACGGTATCTACAGCTCATGATACATTGGTGTGATGGTCAGTGGGAAGAACGCTCCTTACACTTGTGGTCATTGGGATGAATTCCCCCTTTACAGATAGCTAAAAAGATCAGTGGTGTCAGTGCATGGGCATCCGCAGGTAGGGGCAAGGGGGTCAGGTGCCCCCCCCCCTGGAATCAGGGATCGGATCATAAATTCAGTACAGTTTTTTTTTTTTTGTTCTTTATGGTGGCCGGTTTCCATCTGCGTTCACAACACGCTTACAGACAGGACAGGGCCTAATTCCTGCGCAATGCCCAGCTTCCTGCCCACTCCGTTCCTTCCCTATTGGCCATAACTGAGGGCCAATCAAAGGCGACTAAGAGAGGAGAGCATCATGGGACATGTAGTCCCAAAGATTGGCGGCCCCATTTTCCACAGGGAGGAGGCTACAGCTTGATCAAGAGAGAGATTGAGAGACTGCAGCCTGGAAAAAAGCTGAGGGAGAGAGTGCTACAGGACAAAGAACGAGGAGTGTGCTGGGTGGAAGCCAGAGAGAGAGCCACGCTGCCCAGCGCCACCAGAGAGAGCCACGCTGCCCAGCGCCACCAGAGAGAGAAAGACTGAGCCACTACCAGGTTACAGACATGCTACACTACTGACCAGAGTCGCCCCCGGAGAACCCAGAGTGAGCGATCGTCCAGCCGGAGGAATCACTGCTGTTGTTTTGCTGGGTCTGGTAATGGCCATTATCCATTAGTTATTCTAAGGACTGTACTATGTCTGCATTCTCTGACCATGATAATGTGATAATGACATTGTAGAAAAGGGGCGGTGCATGGGGGACCCTAAAATGATGCCCCCCTGAAAAAAGTTCTGCGGACACCCATGTGTCAGTGGGAACTTATCTGAGAGACCGAAATTGCTCAAGGAATATCTGGCAACCTCTGGAGAAACCCTGGGGTAACATGGAACCCTGGTTGAGAAACCTTGGACTAGAGACACATTACATAAGACTACTAGAGATCACTACTATAACTTTATCTTCATAAATGTGGAAGGCATTTATTTTAAAAACAATACAAACGCTGTTACATTTCCTTGTGCCACATTTAATATTTATTTTATCAAGATCCATTATAATAAACCTGAAGTAAAAAAAATAAAAAATGGACAACACAGAATTTTTTTTTATCCGCGTATAAGAAACTTTATTGGCTTGAGTAAACACATCGTAAGGAAACCACAGGCTACTGCCTGCTGGGGCCCTGGTGGCCACAAAATAAGTGTCAAAAGGCCAAATGTGGCCTTCAGGACCCAGGTTGGGCATCGTGGTCTCGGACATTACCAGAACAAGATAAAAGAAACATCCCTATTTATGTTATAGGGAAACTCATACTTTGGATGTAGACTCTAGTCACCAGGACAAATATAGAAAGCAAATCTCCCCAGTGAGGACACAGAGAGCAGTGGTTCAAGCCCTTCTACACCCTATTCCCAACTAGATTTTAGATACACTTTAAAGGGTCTATTCATAAGGGCTTTGCCATAGGATTTACACAACATTTGTCTAGGATTCACACAGCTCTCTAATTGGATTTAATTGGAAAAACGTGTTACTCTTGGGTGAAGATTGGGTGAATCTTGATCTTGAGTGAAAACATTTACAAGTAGACCCCCTATGTGTAATTCACATTATTTTCATGTAAAATCAAAATACAATTCTTATGCCGCGTACACACGACCGGTTTTCCCGTCGGAATAAACTCTGAAGGTTTTTCCGACTAATTTCCGCTGAAACTGTCTTGCCTACACACAATCACACCAAAGTCCGATGGTCTAGAATGTGGTGACGTACAACATGTACGACTGGACTAGAAAAAGGAAGTTCAATAGCCAGTAGCCAATAGCTGCTGTCTCGTACTTGCTTCAGAGCATGCGTTGTTTTGGTCCGTCGGAACAGCATACAGACGAGCGGTTTTCTTATAGGAATTGGTTCCGTCTGAAAATATTTAAAACATGTTCTATTTCTAGGTCCATCAGAATTTTCTAAAAAAAAAAAGTCAGATGAGGCATACATACGATCGGAATATCAGATGAAGAGATTCCGTCTGTCTTTTTCTGCCGGAAAGACCGACCGTGTGTACGCGGCATGAGAGATGTTTGTGAAGAGTTTCTTCTAGTCATGCCTACAATGTGTACAGTGGAAAACATCCTCCTCCGGCCAAACAGGAAAACGGCTCAATTTTTCGGGATCTTCAGAATGTTGTCTATGAACATTAAATTTGATGATGAACTTTAGTATTCCTTCTGTCAGGTTTACCAGCAGACATGCTTCTCCTGAGTCGCGAGGTCACCGTAGACCTCCACCTCGCACAGGGTCAGGTATTCATTGCGCCCCGGGATCACCACGCTGACGTATTGACCCTCCATTCCATTACAGCAGAAAGTTGTTGTTGCAGAAGACGCTCTGGTGATCTTACCGCACCTGTGGAGGACAAACAGGGACCAACACAATGATATTGTAAATCTCCCTCAAGTGAATGAATGGCATTTAATTTATAGAGATGAACAGACTGATTTCTGGCTGACTGACTCAGGGGTTGCTTTACTAAAGACTAATAGATGGTGCACTTTGCAAGTGCAGTTGCTCCAGAGCATAGTAAATGAGATGAAGGAAAAAAAATGCATTTTTGCTTGCACATGATTGGATGATGGAATATGGTAGAGCTTTCCCTCATTTACTACACTCTGGAGAAACTGCACTTGCAAAATGCACAGTCTATTTGCCTTTAGTAAATCCACCCCTATGTATCACCATTAACCACTTGCCGACCAGCCGCCGCAGTTGTACTGCAACAGAATGGCACGGCTGGACGAAACTACGTTATGCAACGTCGATTCGCCCTGTGGCCACTAGGGGCCCGAGCCACGTGCCACGTGCCCTCCCATGATGGCACGGGCACGTGGGGAGCCGGGGTCTCTGTGTGTAAACACACAGTTTCCGGTTCTCTGAGGGGAGAACAGACAGATCGTCTGTTCTTACAGAGTATGAACAGCGATCTGTCATCTCCCCTGCACAGTCCCCTCCCCCCTTCAATTAGAACACACACTAGGGAACACATTAACCCCTTGATCGCCGCCTAGTGGTTAACCCCTTCACTGCCAGTGACATTTTTACAGTAATCAGTGCATTTTTTATAGCACTGATCGCTGTATTAATGCCAATGGTCCCAAAAATGTGTCAAAAGTGTCCGATGTGTCCGACATAATGTCGCAGTCCCGTTAAAAATCGCTGATCGCAGCCATTACTAGTAAAAAAAAATATTAATCATAAAAATGCCATAAAACTATCCCCTATTTTGTAGACGCTATAACTTTTGTGCAAACCAATCAATATATGCTTATGGCAAAAAAAAATTACCAAAAATATGTAGAAGAATACGTATCGGCTTATTTTTTTATATATTTTTGGGGCATATTTATTATAGCAAAAAGTAAAAAAGAATGTGTTTTTCTTTTTTTGCAAAATTGTCGCTCTTTTTTTTGTTTATAGCACAAAAAATAAAAACCGCAGAGGCACGTCACACGGCCGCGCAATTGTCAGTTATCCAAATAGCAAAAAAGTGCTCTGGTCAGGAAGGGGGGTAATAAATCTTCCGGGGCTGAAGCAGTTAAACTTTTTTTCCCCTAAATCCCCATGAGTCCCAGAGCTTTTGTTTTGATGATGTGTTGGTTCTTCATTTTATAACAGTTTTTTTAGTAGACATGTACATGACAAAAAAAATTTTTTGTTTCATTTCGATTGGTTAATCTAGTTATTTTGATTTGTTAAATTCGGTTGATTCGTTCAATTCGTATTTGGAATTTTCTTTGAATTTACCGTTTTTTTTTTTCATTTTGAACCGCTCAAATCAATACATTTTTGAATCGGCCGAAACAAAGATTTTATATTGTTTTCAATTGGAATTCAGCAAAGTGAAGAAACAAAAGAAAAATCTTCATCAAACGATTACAATGACTCTTTAAATCACATCTGGCTTCACTAAAACAGCGATTATTTCCAAATGCTACTCTAATAACACACACAGAGGGAGATTTACTAAAGCTGGAGCATTCAGAATCTAGAGCAGCTGTGCATGACGGCCAATCAGGTTCTAACTACAGTTTGTTCAATTAAGCTTTGACAATAAAAGCTGGAAGCCAGAGGCGGCTCTCTAATTAGGCAAATTAGGCGGTCGCCTTAGGCCTCACACTCCCAGGGGCCTCGTGGCCACCTAATTTGCCTGACGTGTGTGGGAGTTGGAGGGAATGTCCACTTGAATTATTTTTCCTGTTCTGGGCGTGAGTGGGTCTTAGATTTGCCTAAGGCCTCACAAAGCCTAGAGCCGCCTCTGCTGGAAGCTGATTGGTTTCTATGCAGAGCTGCACCAGATTTTGCACTCTCCAGTTTTAGTAAATCTCCCCCACAGTCTTTGATTTTAGCAATATGTGTAGTTAGAATGCGAAAGGAGTTTAATATAAAATTTGACTAAAATTTCAGTCCGAATTTCTGAAATTCGGACATATTTCCTTATGTTATTCGGAGCAAAATTTGTTTATATTGTAATTTGTGTATTCAGATATATATCCGAATCTCCGAATAACGAAAAATGCGTCCGAATATTAATTCGGAAGGAAACAAACTGCACATGCCTATTTTTTTAGTCAACACCAACACCAACATATTAAACATCATGTAACATAGTGCAAGGTATTTCAACTGGGGTGCTGCAAAGAATGACCACGAAAGCGTTACTGTGTTAAGAGCACATCTCTCCTTTTTGCCATCAAAAGTGAAAGTGGTCTTAGCTGCCTGCCCGCCCGCGTCCTACCAACCGAGGACATCATCAGTTGCTAAGGGCAGGTCGGACTGCCCGCCCAGCTTCCAGTTTTGACAGCAAAAGTACAGATGACAGAATAAAGGAGGAGAGAGCCCTGGGGAGGAACAGGAAGGGCTCTCCCTCCACTCTGTACACAGAACTTAGCACAGTAACCCTTTCATGGTCGGACTCAGGGCCGTCTTTAAGGCAGGGCAAAAGGGGCCCTGTCATTGTTGTGGGGCCCAAAGCAGCTGCCTCATACTTGCCAACTATACCAGTTAAAATGTTCTTGTCTCTTGAAGTTTTAGGCCTGTGCTGTGTCCTGATATCTCAGTGTGAAGTTCTGTTACTAATGCTGCCCAGCTCTGCCCAATTGTTGTGTACAGATGACTCACCTGCAGACCCTGTGTTTACATGTAAATACCGGCATTGATTTGTAAATAGAGGCGACATTCATATGTAAACAGAGGCAGTATTCATATGTATATCATGCCCCCCTGAGGTCGTATCCAACATCACCTATACTCATAGGTGTGTGCAGCCTATTGCATTGGGGTGTGCACCCTAAAGCCCAAACACGCGTGTGTGTGTGTGTGCGCATGTATGTATGTGTAATATATACACACACACACACTCTCTTATAAATAAATGTAAAAAATGTTTTAAAATGTATTAAAACATGGACGTTTTAGTAGGGCAGAGGTTGGTGTCCCGGGACTGTGACGCCATAAGGGGCGGGGTCACCGGGTGACATCACCCGGTGACCCCGCCCCTTGTGCCTATATAAGTCGATAGGCAGCGTGTCCACCACATTACAGCGGGAGAGAGCATCGTGTCAACATCGGAACAAGAGAAGAAGGAAGAAGAAGAAGACGGCGGCGGCGACGACGAACCAGAAGACCAGGCCAACGCTAGTAAAAGAGCTGGAAGAAGATCGCGGAGGAGCCCGGCAGAAGAACCAGAGAGCGGGAGAAGAGGCCGGGAAGCGCGGAGAAGTCGGAAGAAGACCCCCGGAGCTGCCTAATAAACTACTTTAAAAACCTGTCTAGTCTGTTTTTTTATTGACTTTTTTTCCCTAGGAGAATGTGTAGGGGTACCATGTATCCCATACTCATTCACATAGGGTGGGGGGCCGGGATCTGGGGGCCCCTTATTAAAGGGGGCTCCCGGATTCCGATAAGCCCCCCGCCCACAGACCCCAACAACCAACGGCCAGGGTTGTCGGGAAGAGGCCCTTGTCCTCATCAACATGGGGACCAGGTGCTGTGGGGTGGGGGAGGCCGCAGGGCATGCGGCCTGGTACGGCTCAGGAGGGGGGGGCGCTTGCTCATCCCCACCCCCTTTCCTGACTGGCCAGGCTGCGTGCTTGGATAAGAGTCTGGTATGGACTTTGGGGGGACCCCCACGCCGTTTTTTCGGCGTAGGGGGTTACCCTCAAAATCCATACCAGGCGACGGGGCTCGCAACGTGTCAATCTTGCCGATGAAAGTGAAACGACTATAAACTAAGCTGTGTACATGTACTGATAGGATAACATACAGGAGAATTCAGGATCAGTTGAAAAAAATGCCCAACTGCTCCTAAAAATCCGTTTACCAGCAGCAGTGAACATGAGGCCTAAACCTTGTGGACAGCCTTCCCAGAAGAGTTGACGCTTTTATAGCTGCAAAGGGTGGGCCAACTCAATAGTGAACCCTTCAAAGACTGAGATGCCCTTAAAGTTCATGTGAGTTTAAAGACAGAAGGTGCATGAGTCGCGAGTCCGCAAATTGTCTATACTTGTGTGAGCAAGAGCCGAAGTCCGGGGGCGGAGCTGGGAGGCGGAGCTGGTGGTCCAAGGTACGGAAGACTGCTTGCCTCTTCACTTTACACTCTTGTTGCAGCTAGCACCAGGATGGATAGGAGGGCCATATAAGAGAACTAATCTCCTCTGCTCTCCTCCTGTCTCCTGCAGGTCTTTCAAAGGCTGCAGGAGCAGGATCAGTTCTCCTATATGCCGCCCCGCCGGCCCTCCTATCCAGCCAAGAGGCAAACAGTCATCGGTACCCAAGATCACCAGCTCCGCCTCCCAACTCCACCCCCCCACCCTGGCTCCCGCTTCCTGTCTCAAGGCTGTTCCTGCCACCGGAATGGTAGGAGAAAAGCTCCCTGCCCGAGGCCGCTCCTGGTAAGCCACAAAAACTTTCTGTCACAGCAGAGAGTAACAAAATACTGACCAGTGAGTTTCATTTTCCAGGTGTGCTGCTGACTGGCACTCTGCTCCCTCCCATACTTCCCCCCTCCCATCATTCTGTCCCTCCACACTGCCCTCCCCTGCCTCCCTCCCATCAAAAACTGTAAAAAAAAAAAAAAAAAAAACTACAAAAATAAAATAAAATGGTAAAAAAAAAAAAAAACTACTGACCCCATTCTCTGCCCTACTGTCCCCATCCACCGCCCTACTGACCCCATGCACCGCCCTACTGACCACGTCCACCGCCCTACTGACCATGTCCACCGCCCTACTGACCACATCCACCGCCCTACTGACCACGTCCACCGCCCTACTGACCACATCCACCGCCCTACTGACTACTGACCACGTCCACTGCCCTACTGACCACGTCCACTTCCCTACTGACCACGTCCACTTCCCTACTGACCATGTCAACTTCCCTACCGACCATGTCCACTGCCCTACTGACCCCGCCTACTGACCACGTTCAGTGCCCTACTGACCACATCCACTTCTCTACTGACCACGTCCACTGCCCTACTGACCATGTCAACTGCCCTACTGACCACATCAACTGCCCTACTGACCACTTCCACTGCCCTACTGACCACGTCCACTGCCCTACTGACCACGTCCACTTCCCTACCAACCACGTCACCTCTCCTACTGACCACGTCCCCTCTCCTACTGACCACGTCCCCTCTCCTACTGACCACGTCCACTGCCCTACTGACTGACATCATTCCCAGTCCACACTGACACCACTGGCCGAACTAGGGTTGCAAAGGTCACACTTGTGACTGGGCCCTGGCCTTCAGCCACCATGGCGAAGCCCAAGACTGAAGGACTGCACAACATGTGAAAGGGATTGGCTGTGGGTCGTAAAGGGTCATGTGATCAGTTGGAAGGGCTTTGGGCTCGGAGAGAATGGCTCAGGTCGAGGGGCCCTTCATGATTTCTTGCACCAGGGCCCCGAAGGTTCTAGCTATGCCTCTGCTTTTGACAATATAGTGTATATTGACAGGAGTACAAATTGGCACAATATTGACTTTTTCATAGGTTAGCCAAAAATTTGAATGACATTGCAGTTCAAAAAAAGTGAGCATTTGAGCTTTGCACAGTAACCAGATTATCTGTCCTTATAGTTGCTGGATTTTTTTTTTGTATTTCTAGGATGATTCTGAATGATCTCAGAAGCGTCCCAAACTGATGTCATAAACACAAGCCCAAAGCCCATTGACACAATCCCTTACAGTATCCTGGCCGTATGGTACTCACACTGGGTTGTTATTGTCTGGAGAATTTCCAATTCGGACCTCAAGATCCCTCATCCTCCCCAAACAGCAGTCTGACCGGCCAGAGACTACAACAACATTCACTTTGTATTTCTGTTTCAAATCTAGCCTCCACCAGGGCGACCTGTTCGTGCCCGTGTGTGAACAGAAGCCATTATACCAGTATTGATCATTCACACCATCAATGGCCTTGTCGGCGAGACCCTTTAAAGCTGCAGTGGTCCCATAATTAGAACTCTGCGAAGCTTCTCCGCTTCTGGCGATATTGGTGGCTATAGAGAAAAAAAAAGACAAAGATAACATTATTATATATATATTGTACAAAGTTTTTCCATTTTTCCAAAAGGGCCTTCACCAAGAAGGTAACTGTAAACTGCAATGTTGTCAATATATCGTCCATGACATTCTGTAATGTAATTAATTAATGAATTGCCTATCTCGTTCTGCAACATTGTTAGCCTCTCACGTAACGCATATGTGTGGCAATGAAGAGAGTGGGTTTTAGCACCCAAACGTCGCCCATATGTGTCTATAGGTGGCAGAGGTTTCTGTGCTGAGATATGCTCACTGCGCTCTTCCTGTACAGAGACCGATCGCCCAAAGACAGCTCTCAGTCCCAATACTTTTGACCAGGGGCGTAGCTACAGAAGGTGCAAGAGTCGCGATCGTGACTCGGCCTCAGGCTGCGGGGGGCCCGTGTGGCTCCTCTGTCAGTTTTGTCTATACTTGTGTGAGCAAGAGTCGGAGTCCTGGGGCGGAGCTGGCGGTCCCAATGAAGAGAGTAGGTTTTAGCGCCCAAACGTCGCCCATATGTTTCTATAGGTGGCAGAGGTTTCTGTGCTGAGATATGCTCACTGTACAGAGTAGGTTCCTGTACAGAGACCGATCGCCCAAAGACAGCTCTCAGTCTCTACTAATAATCAGGTACTGGCGGGACCAGCTCCAGAGCATGTGACCACTGTGACAGCCAATCACAGTGTAGGGAAAAAGGCCACCACACCCCAGATGAATAATCGATACAGTATCTCACAAAAGTGAGTACACCCCTCACATTTTTGTAAATATTTTCTTCTATCCTTTCATGTGACAACACTGAAGAAATGACACTTGTCTACAATGTAAAGTAGTGAGGGTACAGCTTGCATAACAGTGTAAATTTGCTGTCCCCTCAAAATAACTCAGCACACAGCCATTAATGTCTAAACCGCTGGCAACAAAAGTGAAAATGTCCAAATTGGGCCCAAAGTGTCAATATTTTGTGTGGCCACCATTTTTTTTCCAGCACTGCCTTAACCCTCTTGGGCATGGAATTCACCAGAGCTTCACAGGTTGTCACTGGAGTCCTCTTCCCCTCCTCCATGACAACATCACGGACCTGGTGGGTGTTAGAGACCTTGCGCTCCTCCACCTTCCGTTTGAGGATGTCCCACAGATGCTCGATAGGGTTTAGGTCTGGTGACATGCTTGGCCAGTCCATCACCTTTACCCTTAGCTTCTTTAGCAAGGCAGTGGTCATCTTGGAGGTGTGTTTGGGGTCCTTATCATGTTGGAATACTGCCCTGCGGTCCAGTCTCTGAAGGGAGGGGATCATGCTCTGCTTCAGTATGTCACAGTACATGTTGGCATTCATGGTTCCCTCAATGATCTGTAGCTCCCCAGTGCCGGCAGCACTCATGCATCCCACCACCATACTTGACTGTAGACAAGACACACTTGTCTTTGTACTCCTCACCTGGTTGCCGCCACACAAGATTGACACCATCTGAACAAAAAAAGTTTATCTTGGTCTCATCAGACCACAGGACATGGTTCCAGTAATTCATGTCCTTAGTCTGCTTGTCTTCAGCAAACTGCAGGCTTTCTTATGCATCATCCTTAGAAGAGGCTTCCTTCTGGGATGACAGAATTATGAGCCACTTTGTGTTGGTTCATAACATAAAATCACAATAAAATACATTTCCGTTTTTGGTTGTAACATAACAAAATGTGGAAAATTTCAAGGAGTATGAATACTTTTTCAAGGCACTGTAGATGCATCCCTCCAAACTCAGGCAGGCAACTTCCTCAGTGAATCTTCCAGACCGAAAGCTCCAGAGAAACCCCCCTGTTAGCTTTAAAAAATTTGCAGCAGGATAGCCCCCCCAGCTTCACACAGCTGGTACCTTGATGAGCACAAGCAGAACCTTCAGGTGAGCTGCCTAGAAGGGCAGTGGCCCTTTTGGCTGTGAATCTTCTCCAGTAAAAGAACCCTCCAAACTTTGTATGCACTCTCCTAGCCACCATCTGAGCCTCCTTTCTGAGGGATTGGCTGGAACCACTTAAATATTCAGGCTGCTCATTTGGTTCTGTCACCCGCTAAATTCTGGAAGCCTTCAGAAGTCAAGGGGAAGCAATCAAACCTGATGCCTGCAGAGCCCAGAGTAGCCCAAAGAAATCAGAAGCTGTTTCACATTTTCCAGACGACCCATATGAACCTGCTAGCAATGTAACTTGGCAGGTGCTACATTCACCCCATGCCACAATTAGGCCCTGTCCTCATGGGCCAAGTTAAAAAAAACAGTCCCCTCCCCCCAAACAAATTAGTTGTTCACAAGAAAGAGGAGGGGAAAGAGGGAAGTAAACAAAGTAACAAAAACAGGTGGCTTTCCACATGATAAACATTTGAAACTGTTTAAATACAATGCAATTTCAAATGCAAGTTTTTAAGTACCAAATTGCATTTAGTTACATAGTGCAACACAATGGACCACAGGTACCAACTCACCACCAGACTGGCCCAGATAACCAATTTTATAGCATGCATATATATATTGCCTCTTGAGTCCTCCTCCATGACGACATCACGGAGCTGGTGGATGTTAGAGACCTTGCGCTCCTCCACCTTCCGTTTGAGGATGCCTCACAGAGGCTCAATAGGGTTTAGGTCTGGAGACATGATTGGCCAGTCCATCACCTTTACCCTCAGCTTCTTTAGCAAGGCAGTGGTTGTCTTGGAGGTGTGTTTGGGGTCGTTAAGTTGGAATACTGCCTTGCGGTCCAGTCTCCAAAAAGGGAGGGGATCATGCTCTGCTTCAGTATGTCACAGTACATGTTGGCATTCATGGTCCCCTTAATGATCTGTAGCTCCCCAGTGTCGGCAGCACTCATGTAGCCCCAGACCACGACACTCCCACCACCATGACACTCCCACCACCATACTTGACTGTAGACAAGACACACTTGTCTTTGTACTCCTCACCTGGTTGCCGCCACACAAGATTGACACCATCTGAACAAAAAAAATTATCTTGGTCTCATCAGACCACAGGACATGGTTCCAGTAATCCATGTCCTTAGTCTGCTTGTCTTCAGCAAACTGCAGGCTTTCTTATGCATCATCCTTAGAAGAGGCTTCCTTCTGGGATGACAGCCATGCAGACCAATTTGATGCAGTGTGCGGCGTATGGTCTGAGCACTGACAGGCTGACCCCCCACCCCTTCCACCTCTGCAGCAATGCTGGCAGCACTCATACGTCTATTTCCCAAAGACAACCTCTGGATATGACGCTGAGCACGTGCATCCTACTTCTTTGGTCGACCATGGCGAGGCCTGTTCTGATTGGAACCTATACTGTTAAACTGCTGTATGGTCTTGGCCACCATGCTGCAGCTCAGTTTCAGGGTCTTGGCAATCTTCTTATAGCCTAGGCCATCTTTATGTAGAGCAACAATTCTTTTTTTCAGATCCTCAAAGAGTTGTTTGCCATGAGGTGCCATGTTGAACTTTCAGTGATCAGTATGAGAGAGTGAGAGCGATAACACCAAATTTAACACACCTGCTCCCCATTCACATCTGAGACCTTGTGAAATGAATCACATGACACCAGGGAGGGAAAATGGCTAATTGAGCCCAATTTGGACATTTTCACTTATGGGTGTACTCACTTTTGTTGGCAGCGGTTTAGACATTAATGGCTGTGTGTTGAGTTATTTTGAGGGGACAGCAAATTTACACTGTTATACAAGCTGTACACTCACTACTTTACATTGTAGCAAAGTGTCATTTCTTCAGTGTTGTCACATGAAAAGGTATAATTAAATATTTACAAAAATGTGAGAGGTGTACTCACTTTTGTGAGATACTGTATCTAGAGATCTCTACAACTAAGCCCAATTCCGTGAAACGCATTAGAGGGGATGGTTCTAAGGTGGAGACTGTCTTGTAGAGGTCTTACCAGTGGCGGTTCATGCATTGTGGGCGCACGGGTGCCGCCCCCCTGACACCTCCACCGCCCTCCCTATTCATGTGCCGGGCCCCTTTCAGGACGCCGGACATGTGAAATACTATGGCAGGGATAGGCGGGGGGTGTGTATTTTGAAGCACGTGATTAGAGCCGGAGGCTCTAATAGGCTTCAAAATAGGGTAGGCTCGGGGGGCAGAACACTGAGTCCCAATCCCACCCTGTTGTGTGGCATAGTGAATGAATTTTCTCTACTTTCACACTAACGTTCCTCCCTGCCAATTAGCAGGCAGGTGAGACCTGTCTCCCAATTGGCCAAAGCATTAGGTGATCCTATTGGATGCCTAACACTTTGGTGGAAGAGGAGACGAGCGGACACAGGAGCCGCAGCCGCCGCTTCCCGCCGAGGAGGAGAGCTGCATAGGAAGAGACGAGAGCCGCAGAGGAAGAGAAGAGAGCCGCCAAGGAGAAGAGCTACCGAGGAGAAGAGCCGCCACTTCTCGTCGAGGAGGAGAGCCCCGTCATTTAAGGAGAGTAGCGGTGAGTGCCGCCAGACTGGCTGCGTGCAGGGGGGGGGGGGGGGGTTAGTGAAGTTACAGCCGCATTTGAATGAATGAATGAATGAATGAATGAATGATTTGTATAGCGCTGCAATTGCGAACTGAATCGCCTCAAGGGACTTGATGGGCACAAGTTGCTGCATTTGAGGGGGCACAAGTGGCTGCATTTGATGGGGCACAAGTGGCTGCATTTGACGGGGCACAAGTGGCTGCATTTGACGGGGCACAAGTGATTGCATTTGATGGGCACAAGTGGCTGCATTTGATGGGCACAAGTGGCTGCATATGATGGGCACAAGTGGCTGCATATTTGATTGGCACAAGTGATTGCATTTACTGGACTCAAGTAGCTGCATTTGACGGGCACAAGTGGCTGCATTTGATGGGCACAAGTGGCTGCATTTGATGGGCACAAGTGGCTGCATTTAATGGGCACAAGTGGCTGCATTTGACGGGGCACACGTGGCTGCATTTGACGGGGCACACGTGGCTGCATTTGACGGGGCACAAGTGGCTGCATTTGATTGGCACAAGTGGCTGCATTTCATGGGCACAAGTGGCTGCATTTCATGGGCACAAGTGGCTGCATTTGATTGGCACAAGTGATTGCATTTACTTTACTAAAGTAGCTGCATTTGACGGGCACAAGTGGCTGCATTTGATGGGCACAAGTGGCTGCATTTGATGGGCACAAGTGGCTGCATTTGATGGGCACAAGTGGCTGCATATGATGGGCACAAGTGGTTGCATATGATGGGGCACAAGTGGCTGCATATGATGGGGCACAATTGGCTGCGTATGATGGGCACAAGTGGCTACATATGATGGGCACATGTGGCTGCATATGATGGGCACAAGTGGCTGTGTATGATGGGCACAAGTGGCTGCGTATGATGGGCACAAGTGGCTGCATTTAATGGGCACAATGGATGCATTTGATGGGCACAGTGAGTCTGCAATTGATGGGGGGGGGGTTCAGTATTTTTCAGTTTGTTTGCGCCCCCCAAAAATTTTGAACACCAGCCGCCACTGTGTCTTACACAATAAACATGGATACCTCTGATTCATCCAGTGTGCGGTGGCCCTTTGGTCCTACACTGAGTCTATGAGCAGGGACTACTCAGCTTTGCCTTCAGCACCCGGGTTCAAGTGATGGAGGGAATAAGTTATTTGGAGTTGAGCTGCTTAGTGGAGAGTTGTTTGTTTGCTGTCAGCCAATCATAGTGGTCACATCATTAGGCAGACCTTCTCACCCACTGGGCGTAATATACCAGAGAAATCGGAAGCCAGGGCGGGAGGAAAGTAGGGTTGCCACCTTTTCTTCAAGACGAACCCGAACACTTTAGCGGCGCACAGAAATTTTCAATTTTTTTTGTAGTATTCCCTATAGGATTAGTAAAAGACCTGGGACACCTTTGGGTGCACCAATGAGAGTAATAATTGTGAAGGATGGGGGATAAACATGCGGTGGGTGCTATAAATAAGAGGGGCTACAAAGGGAGGGGTAGGAGGCGGAGGAAAGTGAGTGAGGGGAATGACTGGGGATGGAAAGAGGGGAGCAAAGATAGGTGGTAGGTTTGTTGGGGGAAGGAAGAGGCTGAATAAATGGGAGAGCGGCAGTTCTGAAGCCTGACCTGCAGTAACCCGACCCAATTTCTGACTCACGTAGTTTACCATGAGCTTAAATTTGCCTGTAGTAACACAAGTAGCTCACTAGAGGGGGCTACACAAGAAAAGCTCTCCTACGTGTAATTTTGATGCTACTGTCAGTATATTCTTCCCAGACAATCAAACTGCTGTCCAGATCAGGCTCTCTCAACAAGGGTTCTGTGGAACCCTAGGGCTCCTCCAGAGGTTCCTAAGGGTTTCTTGAGCATTGGGCAAAGCCACTCAAATAAGTTGCCACAATGATATTATTAGCTTTGTGTAAGGCTGGCCATACATGGTCGAATTTCAAAAGAATTTTCTCTTCAAATTTAAGAAATGTTGTGCGTTTTGGGATGCCGCCATTGATTTTCGAAATTTCGAAATTCGAGCCTTCAATTTCACCTGATGTTGCTACAAAAAATAATTTTCGTGGCTGGAAATCTTCTTTTCTTTCCGGGAATTTTCTTTTCTTGCGCATTTCGATTAAATTTTTCGCACGATTCTCCTATCATTGATTAGAAAATAGTTTGCTTTTCAAAAAAATTCCCAAAATGCCCAATTACTCAAATTTGATGGCTACACAAAAATCGACTGTAACCCACTAATGGTGCGAAATGCGAACGAAAATTCTTGGATAAGATTTTCGAAAGAAAATTCTTGGATAAGATTTTCAAAAGAAAATTCTTTGCAAATTCAACCCATGTATTTGAATTTGCAAGGCCTTAAGCCTCATACACACGATTGGATTTTCTGCAGACTTTTGTCCGAAGGCGTGTGCCTGGATTTTGTCTTGCATACAAATGGCAAGGAATTGTCGGCCAACAAACCCGAACATAGTGACGTACTCCGTGGTTGTTCAGCTCTTTAGCGCCACCCTTTGGACTTCTTTTGCAAATTTTGTGTTAGTAGAAGTTTGCTGAGTGTTGATTCGTGCTTTTCATTTTGTGCTTTTCAGTTAGTTTCTGAACGGCCGTTCGTCAGCCAGCCATGTTGCGGAATTGAAGGCGATAACGTGTTATTTATTATTGGCCTTGGAGTTATTGCTTTGACCCAAGTTCAGTCCAGGAACAGGAGGAGGAGGATTTCTTGGACCAAAATTGGTTGCTTTATTAATCGCGACCAATTATGTCATATGCCTTTGCTGCGGGAGCTCCAGGCGAATAATCCGGATGATTTTCGGGAATTATCTCCGGATGACGGACCCCTGCTTTCACCAACTCTTGGCATTGGTGACCCCCTATATTAAGAAGCAGGACACATGCATGAGGCTTTTATTTTATTTTTTGGTTGAATATTGATTTGATTTGTTATATTTTCTATATCTTTGGATGCATAGAATGCACTTTTTGGTTACGTTTTTATTGGCAGATACCATTTTATTTGTTTTCTTTTTTTTTAATGCACAATAAAAAAAATTGTGTAGAATAATACTTGGCTATGTGTTTTACTTCAAATGACAGTTTGGGAGTCGGCAGTTACATTTTAAAAAAACACAATGTAAAATTCACAAGGGACACCAACATACTTGTATCTTTGATCTTAAAAACTACAGGATAATGGTGTTGTGGTAACTTGCCCAAAAAAAAAAAAAGCATAAAAATATTCTTCTTGATATCACTAGAAAAAAAAAAGCCTTTGAAAATGTGTTTGCAATAACTCCATCAGTATCACCAGCAAAGCAGCTTCATTATTATCCCATTAAAGAAGAAGAGAATTGTGCGCCGCATTTCCAGATTTCATAATTTGCCGCGTCACAAATGTTAATTCTCCATTACGAATGCTAGTTTACGCTTCCGGCTCGTCCTTGCTTCCGAGCATGCACTTTTGTACTTTGGTCTTTTGTCCGACGGACTTGTGTACACACGCTCGGAAAATCCGACAACAGACATTTGTCCATGGAAAATTTTAAAGCCTGGGGGCGTGGCCTAACCGGACTAGAAGATGGCAGCTTAACTCCTGAGCTCCCTCTGCCACACGACTTGCTACCAGACTACCGGAGGTTTTTCCACTACAAAATTGCCTGCGACAATGGGAACTGCTTCTCGGACCTCCTCAACCTCTCGCTCCCGTTCTCCCCGCAGGAACAACGGAGGTATTTCCACAAACATCCCAGACATGTTCCGCGCTCATAGGGACAATATGGCGGCTAATCACCTCAGGACCTCGCAGACCTCCTCTCCAGCGCTGACAGAAGCGCCGCTCTCATCTCCCCCAACGATCCACCCAGACAACACCCTTGTGCTTGAACCTGTCCCGCCACCCTCACAACCACCCCAGTTAAGCCTGCATGACCTCCGGACCATAGCCGCCGACATTAAGGACACCTTGTTGGCGGCCATCTCGGAGCTCCGCATCGATATCAGGGCACTGAACAGCAGGGTAATGGCGGTTGAAGAAGTGATGGAAAAGCAGGAGACGCAACTCAAGCAGACCACCCACCATGTGGACACACATACCCTGCAAATGCGGGACATGCAGAGGCACCTGGAAGACCTCGATAACAGGGGCAGGCGCCACAACCTTAGAGTCAGGGGTCTTCCAGAGGCCGTTGACGGTACCCACATCGTCTCAGAAGTCACTGGTCTCTTCAATGACCTGCTAGAACGACCATCCCACACACCGATCGATATGGACCGGATCCATCGCGCTCTGCGACCCAAGGGACGAGACTCGGATCCACCACGAGATGTTGTCTGCTGCATACCAGACTTCAAACTAAAAGAGGAGATTCTGAGAAGAGCCAGGGGAAAGCAGCAGATCATTCACGCAGGCCACCCTGTCCAGATCTATCAGGACCTCTCGGGGATAACATTACAACACCGCAGAAACCTGAAACCGATCCTTGATGCCCTCCGTGCCAACGGGATTTCCTACAAATGGAAGTTTCCCTTCTGCCTGGCTGCCACCTCTCAAGGACGCACGGCATTCCTAAAAGTGCCTGAGGATCTCCCTCAATTCTTCCGCATCTTACACATCCCGCCAGTCGCCGTTCCCGACTGGTATGCAGACTACCGACGCTCAGCTGTCCGGAGACACATCTCTCCACCGGAACCCATGGATTCACAGGATACCCGGTACAGACGCCGCCGCTCACCCTCCGCCCGGTCGACCCACATGCACCCGAGGGATAACCGAGCTCCAGGCAGCCCCTCCGACCCGCCGACTTCCAGGAGAGCCAGAAGAGACTACTGAACCGGGTAACTAACCCACCCTTTACTCCACAGTTCTCCAAATTTCAAACTTTATTTTGCCGCCACTGTTTGTTTTGAAAATGGCGACCTGTTCTTTTTACCATTAACTACTGTTCACTACTGTAATGCGCCTGTTACTATGCAAAGCCTCAGTCTCCTCAATTCTTCGCTGGGAGCCTATCAACACTGATTTCTCCTCAGCTCCGCGGACCTATTGGTTGCCTCTATGCACCTCAGTCTATTGCAGCCGATTCTTTGATACGACTACAGCTACCAGAGTGCACCACGGCGGAAGCTCCGCCTCCTTACCCTCCGTCCTGGACGCTGAGCTCCCACGATACTTGTCATCCACCGCGGTTCTCTGCACGTACATTGTCTGCCGTCCTCCCGGTCATCTTATGTGCTAGACTGTCCTGTCACCTTTGGGACCTACTTGCAGGGTGACCGCCATCTACTCGCCCAGCCTCTACTCAGCAACTGAACGGGACCTGTCTGCACGTCCGCATACGTCCTCACCCACCTGCTAGATATGTAGCGACTGTCCATGGAAGACCGGCTCAGAACTGGTATCCACCCCAGGAACGACCTGATCAAAGGTACTTTGCCATGCTCTCCTTAACACCGCTCCTGGCCCCGGTTCATGCCTCCGAACCTACAATCTACTCCGCCTTTGTTTATTTTTTATTTTTTATTTTCCACCTTCCCTAGCAGCGGTAATACTTACCTATACTTTCACACTCACCATGATTTATTCTCAACCTGTCTCTCGCAGTCCACCACTCCTATTCCATACTGTGCTATGGGCCTTCTCCTGCAACATTCAACCCAAGCTCTGTACTACAAACCCCATAATGCATAGCGACCGCACACAAGACTCTCATTGAATGTCAATGCGACGTACGGCTAATGAGTACACGTCATCTTCCCGGAAATATCCTACAGCCGGAGATGTTCAACTAAATATGCGCTGCCAACCCACTGGGTTATTTAGTTATTGAGGACCCAGGTCTGGACAGGTCTTTTAGTAGGGAAACGTGATTTTCAGGTTGCTGTCACGGAAAACCTGCTTCTATCTGCATGATCCTCCCTACCTTTGCATGTTTATCCACTCCCTAACTGTTCGCTTCATCCTACAGACTGACTTACGTGGTGTTTCGCCTTGACCATTATCCTACCACACCGCAACAACAGCCGGACCAGCGACTCCAGCAATCCTCTCCCACGGCTGATCGTCCATGTCTACTGCTCTGAAGACCTTATCGGTTAAACGTATGTTAATGTCCATGATATTATGGAAAGACTCCTACCTTGTTTTTTCCCATATGCATACGGTCCTTTAGGAACTTATTTTGCAAGGCATCTTCTATGTTTAGAATTGTTAATGTTATGTTTAAGACGGCCACCTACCACTGCTCTGCTCCGTGTTGCCGCATCCCATGTTATCTAGATTTGTACCTACATATCACTACCACTTTTTACTGAAGGTAACCTTAAGGTCACAGTACCAAATAACATACCGTCAACTGGGAGGCTCTCACCATACTCCCCCCCACACCCCGACCTTAACTTCTCACCATGATCTCTGACCACCGTTTTATTTTCCAGTTACTACACATCTGCAGTACTGCAGGTATCTCCTCCTACTTATACCTCCTCACACAGTCGTGTGGCAGCGGGACTTTCCCGATCTCATCACTTTTACTTCCACTTTCGTCCGAGCTAGAGCTAACCCCCACTCAGTAGCGGACTCGGGCACCTCCATCCTACGGAAGGGAGGGGCACTGTCTCCGCTCTGTACTTATACCGACTTCACTCTCTAAGACAGTTAGGAATTGCTCCTCACTGTCTACTCGGTCTTTCCTAATACTTGTGTTTTGTTTTTGTTTTGTTTTTTTGTTTTTTCTCCTTCCTCTTTTGGGTGATTTTTGTGCCTTCTAAATCTGACTCTCCCGACGTATCCCGTCGCCCGCTCTCAGGAGTCTACTCTCCCCTGCCCCCCTCACCCCCCCGCCTACACTCCACCCTACTAACCTATCAAAATGGACGCCACATGCACTTCGCATGAATATACCCACTCTCCCTCGCAAGTTAAGATATGTTCGATAAATGCACGTGGCCTCAACACACCTGAAAAACGATCACTACTACTCTCCTATCTACATAAGTCTAAGACACACATTGCCTTGATTCAAGAAACCCACTTCAGATCGGATGCCATCCCTAAACTCCACAACAAACATTTCCCAACCGTCCATCATGCCCCCAACAATGAAGCCAAACCCAAAGGGGTATCTATCCTTATATCAAACAACTGTCCATTTCAAGTTACAGATATCCAAAAAGATGTGCAGGGCAGATTCCTCTTTCTGAAAGGAACACTTCATAATAGAAACATGACCGTTGCCAACCTCTATGCACCTAACACCCATCAAGTCACCTTCTTCCGCAACTCCCTACACCAACTCACTGCTTTTCAATCAGGTACTCTCATTGTAGGTGGGGACTTTAACGTGGCTCTTAACCCAACCCTAGACACCTCTAAAGGACACTCCACATTACCTTATAGAGCCCTGCGTGCAATTAAATCACAATTACATGACCTATTGTTACACGACTCCTGGCGCACCCTCTATCCTAAAGACAAAGACTTCACTTTTTTCTCTACACCCCACAACCGATACTCGAGACTCGACTACCTATTCATAACCCAGAACGACCTATCGAATTTGACCAAAGCTTCCATTGAGCCAATGTTTCTGTCTGACCATAACCCAGTATCGATGACGTTATCCCTCTCCTCCCCGACGACCAAATCACACATATGGCGTCTAGATAATTCTCTGCTCACGGATCCGCTAAATATACAAGCAATCTCCACACAACTGTCACAATACTTTCTTGAAAATTCTTCAGATACCTCCTCCCCGATGTCGGTTTGGGCTGCGCACAAATGTGTGATTAGAGGCACTCTCATTTCCTTAGCAGCAAAACGCAATAAAATCAGAAAAGCTTGCATTAAACTCCTGACTGACAAAATTAGCTCCCTTGAACGGAAACACAAAGCCTCCCTTGCTGCCGAGGTTATGACTGAACTGACCCAAGCCAGGGAAGAACTTCTCGAAGAACTTCATTTAACAATAAGACGAAATTATGCCATGACCCAGAAAATGTTCTATGAATTCGGCAACAAATCTAGCAAATTATTGGCTAAAGCACTCCAATGCAAGAAGGCAGCCCATACCATCCACACGATTAATGACGCGACGGGTAACCCTCTCTCCACGACAGAAGACATCACCGACCAATTTGTAACTTATTTCTCCAAACTATACAATCTTCCCACTCCTTCCTCAACTCCCGCATATCCAGATCGTACATCCGCCATCCTAGACTTTCTAAGCGAATACTCTCCTACCCCAATCTCGGACGCGGAAGCATCTAGCCTGAACTCCCCTCTTACGGAGACGGAAACCCTCCTAGCCTTGAAGCAATTAAAAGCTGGGAAAAGCCCTGGCCCAGATGGCCTATCAGCCAGCTACTACAAAGCTTTCCCTGACACTCTAATACCCCGCTTAGTTACAGCTTTTAACAACTTCACCCCTTCTGACATAGCACATAGGGACATACTGGAAGCCCATGTTACGCTTATCCCAAAACCGGACAAAGACCCCATGATAGTTACAAATTATCGCCCCATTTCACTGCTCAACGTTGACCTGAAAATATATGCCAAGGTGTTAGCCAATCGAATCTTACCTCTCCTCCCGAATCTGATTGGCCTAGACCAGGTGGGTTTTGTTCCTGGTCGTGAAGCCAGGGACAATACCATTAAAGCTCTGAATATCCACCATTGGCTAACCAAAACCTCCACCCCGGGCTTCTTTCTGTCCCTCGATGCGGAGAAGGCGTTCGACAGGGTGGCATGGGACTACATGGAAGCTGTACTCCGAGCAGTGGGGATACCGCAGCTTATGATCCAAATGATTATGCTTTTATACTCATCCCCATCTGCCAAACTCAGGATAAACGGCCGCCTGTCGAACGCCTTCTCCATCTCCAATGGCACCCGTCAAGGATGCCCCTTGTCCCCGATTATCTTTTTACTCACGATGGAACCTTTTTTACGCAGGATCAGGGATAATCCAAACATCAAGGGCCTCACCATTAACCATAATACGTATAAAATAGCTGCCTATGCAGATGACGTCCTACTCTTCCTGTCCGACCCCGTCACCACCATCCCCAACTTACTCAAAGATTTTTCCTCCTTTAAAACTATCTCCAACTTACAAATTAATTTTTCTAAATCCGAAGCCCTTAATGTCTCCTTACCAGCCCCTCTGTTGTCACAATGTAAGCTCAATTTCCCTTTTAGGTGGGCACCTCAGGCCATCTCTTATCTAGGTATTAAACTTCCATCTAAACTATCAGATCTATATGCTCTAAACTTCCAAACTACTCTTCAAACAATACAAGGTGACCTACAAAATTGGCATTCGGGATCCTTCTCATGGTTCGGTAGAATAGCGATCCTAAAAATGAATATCCTTCCTAGACTCCTCTATCTGCTCCAAGCTATACCCATCAACTTACCACAGACTTTCTTCTCAATCTATCAACGTCTCTGCAGAACTTTTATATGGAAAGCCCTGTCCCCTAGGATCAATTGGTCACGTATGACCCTACCTAAAACCCTGGGTGGCCTCAGCCTCCCTGACATCCGTAAGTATCACCTAGCTTGCCACCTAACCAGAATTGTAGATTGGCACACTCACAAGCTAACTAAAGACTGGGTACGACTGGAACAAACGTTCTCCCCGACACCATTGGCCCACCTTCCCTGGATCCACCGCTCTCACGCGCCCAAACCCCTAACCTCGCACCCACTGATTGCTGCCACGTTGTCATCCTTCCGTACCTCGTGTTCACACATGCATCTTGCTCCAACCTACGGCCCTATGACCCCCTTAACTGACAACCCCGAATTTCCCCCAGGCCTGACTTTAAAATCTCCTCTGACGATCCCCCCTGACACTCACCCTCGGGCACGCGACTTCTTTCACAACAAGGTCCTTCGACCTTTTCAATCGTTGTCCCCTTCCCTACCAGATTATCATATTCCCTTCTTTAAGTTTCTACAACTGAGGCACTTCTTTCAAACCTCGACACAGTCTCCACAATGGCACAGAGACCTGACACCCTTTGAAACTCTTTGCCTGAGCTCTGAACCCCAACGACATGTAATATCCAAAACATACTCTCTACTCTTCTCTGCACATGTCATCAAGGACGATACTCTGGTCCAATGGTGGGAGTCAGAACTCTCAGTAGACCTGACCCCTGAAGAATGGGAACGTATATACCATCACGTGCACAAGGGCTCTATTAATGTCTCAACCCAAGAGAATAGGTACAAGCTCCTCTCCAAATGGTACAGAACCCCCGTCAAAATTCACAAATTTCAACCACATGTCCCTCCGTCGTGTTGGAGGTGCAACTCGGCTCTAGGAACTTTACTACACATTTGGTGGGAATGCCCTCTCATCCAATCTTTTTGGACAGATGTCCACCGACTAATCTCCCAAATCACGACTTACACGCCGGACTTCACCCCAGCTCAATTCCTTCTGCACCATACCTCCATCCCCCAAAGATCTTACAACAGATCATTGACACTGCATCTCATTAACGCTGCGACTCAATGCGTTCCAATACACTGGAGAACCACATCTCCCCCCACTATTGCTGAGTGGATAAAACGCATAGATAAAATCGCAGAAATGGAAAGCCTCATACATCAGGCTAGGGACGATCCGAATAGATTCGGAACCACATGGGCTTGTTGGAAACATTTCCGCGACCAGGCATCCACTACCGACCAATTACTGGTTACTCCCGTGCTACCCTAATCATATCCATATTGTTCAGCCATTAACCCTCATAGTGCTCCCCACACGCGTAACCGAGCCCTACTGCACCTCTCAGGAAACTAAATGTACAGTGGATCTCTCTGACACTAGACCCCATATCCGTCCTTTGCTAAGATACTCCCTACCTGCTCTTGCCTACCCCTTAATCTCCCACCCTCACTCACAGCTAGAGCCCCACAGGGGTGAGTAGAGATGGGATGAACTGGAGTGTTACACTATTCGATTGTCCCACTAGTGATGCCACCTACCTAACTCAGACGGTACAAGATATACCTTTACCCACAGATTACTTACCACCACCTACTGCCACTTCTCCCAAAATGTAAAACATGTATTGTTATTATGGCACTGTCAACCTTAGGCTCCCCCCCCTCGCCCACTCATGGACTCCTGTCTACACTCATGAAACTTCTCTTACCATCCTGTTACTGTTCAGAAATTGTTGTTGTGTATCGCATTTTCTACCATCTCCTGTACATCGTTTGTGATTCACCTTGTTTGTATAACTATGAAATTTCAATAAAGCTTATTTGAAAAAAAAAAAAAATTTTAAAGCCTGCCATCCAACATTTGTCAGCGGAAAATCCGACAACAATTGTTCGATGGAGCGTACATGCGGTCGGATTTTCCGCCAACAGCCTATCATCGGATATTTCCCGTCGGAAAATCCGATCGTGTGTATGAGGCTTTAGAGGGGGATTATTCCCACTGACCACAAATGTAAGGAACATTCTTCTCCTTGATCATCACACTAATGTATAGTGAACTGTAGATACAGTAATTTTTATTAGGGGTTCCCTGAAACCATTACATTATTTTAATGGTTTCTCTGTTTTAACCACTTCAATACCAAGGACGTCATATGACCTCCTTGACATTGAGTGGGGATATCTGAATGATGCCTATAGCTACAGGCACCATTCAGATATCAATCTTTCCGGCCGGCGATTCTGTGCACGATAAGAATGATCATAGCGGCAGTCCCCCCCTCCCGCCGCCATCTGGTGCTTCTCCAGGCTCTCCCATGCCATCGACGAGCATAGAGATTTCTGGTGACCAGATGGTCATCACTATGACCGTCGGAGGCCCGGTTGCGACGTTATGACGTCACGCCCGGTACTCGGAAGTAAACAAAGCCGCGATCGCGGCTGTCAGCATGAGCTCAGTGAATTTTTTTTACCGATCTCATGCTTTCCAGCCTGGAGGAGAGATGTGGGAGGTCTTATTGATCCCACATCTCTCCATAAAGTGGACCTGTCACATACATTCCTATTACAAGGGATGTTTACATTCCTTGTAATAGGAATAAAAGTAATCCAAAAATTTTTTTTTTTTACAAAAGTGTCAAAATAAAAAAAAATTAAGTAAAATAAAAAAAAAAAGTAAAAAATAACATTTAAAACGTTGCCTATGGAGATTATTAAATACCGAAGTTTGGCGCAATTCCATGATTGTGCGCAATTTTAAAGCATGACATGTTAGGTATCTATTTACTCGGCATAACATCATCTTTCATATTATATAAAAAATTGGGCTAACTTTACTGTTTTGTTATTTTTTTAATTCATTAAACCGTTTTTTTTTCCAAAAAAAAGCCGTTTGAAAAATTATTGCGCAAATTATTGCGCAAATTTTTGCGCGTGTGAGATAAAAAGTTGCAATGACCGCCATTTTATTCCTAGGGTGTCTGCTAAAAAAAAAATATATAATGTTTGGGGGTTCTGAGTAATTTTCTAGCAAAAAAATTATGATTTTTACATGAAGTATTGAAGTGCCAGAATAGGCCCGGTATTGAAGTGGTTAAAAAGGTTGAGAAAGGCTGGTAGATGAAGGTCTTTTTTTTCTTTTGCCCTTATATTATTCTTACCTCCAGGTGGACGACTGCAGCACCAAGCCAGACCCAACGACCCCAGGAAAAGCAAACCCACCAGAGTCTTCATTCTGGAGGAGACATAAGAACACACAGAGAGTCAGTTACAATATGTTACAAGAAAAGGTGAATCTCCATCTATCTCTGGTACTGGGAAATATATTTTACTAGTATTCAAATAAAACTTTGGATCAGATCTGTAAATTTCATAAATGTCTTGTAGATGACACCACTGAATGTAAAATATAAAAAAAAAAAAATCAGAACTTGAATTTCTTTTAGTTTGTGACAAAGTGGCTGGAGCTGCGAAAACACGTGGCGCTATCATTTCCATCAGTCATGGAGTATTGAAGGTTATCTTTGAAATTACTCAGAGGAGTCACCATCTTTGGGTCAAACAGGTTACTCAAAGTAGACTCGGGGCAATATATAAGAGCACTTTAGCCCACAGTCATAGTTAACTAATGACATAATTAGTCAGGTTACTCTAGTTCGACCAGTACTGGGATGGGAACATCTAGAGCCCAGGGCGAGGATGCAGAACTGCCCCGACCACTTTCAGACCGGACCATTTTGCTGGCTTAAGACCAGACAACTTTTTGCGATTCGGCACTGTGTCGCTTTAACTGACAATTGCGCGGTCGTGGCTCCCAAAAATAATTTACGCCCTTTTTTTCCTACAAATAGAGCTTTATTTTGGTTGTATTTGATCGCCCCTGCGGTTTTTATTTTTTGCGCTATAAACAAAAAAAGAGCGACAATTTTGAAAAAAACGCATTATTTTTTACTTTTTGCTGTAATAAATATCCCCCAAAATATATATAAAAAAATGTTTTTTTCTTCGGTTTAGGCCGATACGTATTCTTCTACATATTTTTGGTAAAAAAAAAAAAAAATCGCAATAAGCGATTATTGATTGGTTTGCGCAAAAGTTATAGCGTTTACAAAATAGGGGATAGTTTTATGGCATTTTTATTAATATATTTTTTTACTAGTAATGGCGGAGTTCAGCGATTTTTTTTGTGACTGCGACATTATGGCGGACACATCGGACATTTTTGACACATTTTTGGGACCATTGTCATTTATACGGCAATCAGTGCTATGCAAATGCACTGATTCCTGTGTAAATGACACTGGCAGTGAAGGGGTTAACCAGGGGGTGGCAGTGTAGGGGTTAAGTGTGTCCTAGGGGCGTGTTACTAACTGTGGGGGCGTGGCTGTGTGTTAGTGAACACTGATCTCTGCTCCAATCACAGGGAGCAGAGATCAGTGTCACTTGTTGCTAGGCAGAAAGGGGAGATGCTGTTTACTTCCGCATCTCCCGTTCAGCCTCCCCGTGAGACGATCGCGGGTATCCCCGTGGCGATCGAGTCCGCGGGACCCGCGACCGGACATACGGGGGTCTCGACCGGCATGTATGCCCTTATGCCTGTCCGTGCCATTCTGCCGATGTACATCTGTGTGCGCCGGTCGGGAAGTGGTTAAAGGGACTTTTAAGGCATCACAACTGGAGACATACACAGATATTTGTATATACAGTTATTGCAAAGTTTATTAAAAAAAACATCGAAAAAAATAGCACAGTAAAAAACATGAATCATCACATGGAATAAAAAATTTTTTGTTTGTCACCCCATATGGTCTGCCTCGTTTTGATTATTGATAAGAAAAAAAAAAAACTTGAAGCTGATGTAGCACCTTGGGGTTTAGTCAGGGCACTCCTCACAAATTTACTTGCCAGGAGTAGTTACCCTGGTCAATTGTTAGAGATCTATTGACTTCTCCCTAAGTTTGACCTTGTTGTACTTTTCTCTTCTACCACTAGGTGGCCGGGCAATTGGTGGTACTAGATATGAGAAGGACAACACAAGGTGAGGTTATGGATATGTAGGGTATCTCAGCCGATGGGCAAGGGTTTTCTTGAATCCCTTGGCCTGCTGGGAGAGCCTCTATATTCGGGTGGAGGCAGGCAATCTGTGTTCTGTGCCACCTGGACGGATTTTCCCTAACTAGGCATTTGCCTCGGGCGGCATTCTACAGGGGGGCGGCGGCACCGCCCACCGGCAGAAGGAACACTAGAGGTTGGACTGGGCTGCCGATCTCACTCCTTCCCAGAAAATAGTCCGCCGCAGAGGTGCAGATGGACCAGACTGAAAGTCGCCGTGGCGCTGGCTCTGGCTCCTCCTCTGCCTGCACCTCCGTCGCTAGCTGAGGCTTTACCGGACAATGGTTGCTGGAGACGCCTGGCATCTAGCTCCCTTCAGAGGGAGCCAGAGGCAGCCCCAACATTTAAAGCGAAGGAGGATTTAACATCCCCCTCCTCCGTGCCACATGCTCTCTATAGTCCACCCACCTCCTCTATGATCTTCTCCAGGCCTCCACTCCGGCATACTCTGAGGGAAGAAATGAACTGAGGTGTAAGTCTGTAAGCTGAGGCCGGGCGCAGGTCAGATTTATACAGTGTGTTTAGAGTGCAGAGCCACAGGCCCATACAAAGAGGAGGGGTTAATGCTGGGACTTGTAGTCCTTCACTTTTGTGACCCCCAAAAGTAAAGGACTACAGGTCCCAGCATGAGCCCCTCAGAGCTGAGGATGTCACCCCCCTCAGCTAGTGAAGGACTACAGGTCCCAGCATGAGCCCCTCAGAGCTGAGGATGTCACCCCCCCCCCTCAGCTAGTGAAGGACTACAGGACCCAGCATGAACCCATGAGATCTAAGGGGTTACATTCTTAGATCTCAGGGGTTCATGCTGGGACTTGTAGTCCTTCAGTTTTGGAGGGAGTCACATCCTTAGATCATGGGGTTCATGCTGGAACTTGTAATCCTTCACTTTTTGGGGGATGTGATCCCCAAAGTGAAGGACTACAGCTAGGTCTCAGCATGAGCCCCTCAGAGCTGAGGATGTGACCCCCCCCCCCCTCCTTCAAACTAGTGAAGGACTGCAGGTCCCAGCATGAGCCCGTGAGATCTCAGGGGTTCGTGCTAAGACTTGTAGTCCTTTCAGTTTTTTGGGGGGGTCACATCCTTAGATCTCAGAGGTTAATGCTGTGTCTTGTAGTCTTTCACTTTTGGGGGGGTGGGGTCACATCCTTAGATCTCAGGGGTTCATGCTGGGGGACCCTCCCAAAAGTGAAGGACTGCAAGTTCCAGCATGAACCCCTCAGAGCTGAGGACATGACACCCCCAACTAGTGAAGGACTACAAACATTAACTTCTGAGATCTAAGGATGCGGCCCCCCTTAGATCTCAGGGCCCAGGGTTCATTCATGATTGGACCACATAGCCACCACCAGAGACCCTACGCAGCCCACCAGAGACCCCAAATATCCACCAGAGACCCCACATGTCCACCAGAGACCCCACACAGCCCACCAGAGACCCCACACAGCCCACCAGAGACTCCACACGTCCACCAGAGACTCCACACGTCCACCAGAGACTCCACACGTCCACCAGAGACTCCACATGTCCACCAGAGACCCCACATGTTCACCAGAGACCCCACACAGCCCACCAGAGACCACACATCTACCAGAGACCCCAGGCAGCCCACTAGAGACCACATAATCTATCAGAGACCCCACGCAGCCCACCAGAGACCATATTTCTGTCAGAGACCCCACACAGCCCACCAGAGACCCCACACAGCCCACCAGAGACCCCACGCATCCAGCAGAGACCCCACACATCCAGCAGAGACCCCACGCGTTCACCAGAGACCCCACACATCTACCAGAGACCCTACACATCTACCAGAGACCCCACACAACCCACCAGAGACCCCACACAGCCCACCAGAGACCCCACACAGCCACTTGAGAGGCCACACAGGTGTGAAACTTAAACAGGAAGGGGTGGGGCAAATTTCAGTACGGAGAACTTGCCACCTAATCATAACATATGGCCATGTGATGGGAAATAAAGGTACCACTTCCAGCCCAAGCCAATTCTGGCATTTCTCTCCTACATGTAAAAATCATCATTTTTTTTTGCTAGAAAATTACTCAGAACACCCCCAAACACTATATTTTTTAGCAGAGACCCTAGGGAATAAAATGGCGGTCGTTGCAATTTTTTATGTCAGATCATATTTGCGAAGCCATTTTTCAAATGCGATTTTTTTGAAAAAAAAAAACACTTTCATGAATAAAAAAAAAAAAAGAACAGTAAAGTTAGCGCATTTTTGGTATAATGTGAAAGATGATGTTACGCTGAGTAAATCGATACCTAACATGTCAATCTTTAAAATTGTGCATGCCCGTGGAATGGCGCCAATCTACGGTACTTAAAAATCTCCATATGCGACGCTTTAAAACTTTTTACAGGTTACCAGTTTAGAGGTCTTGCACTAGAATTATTGCTCTCGCTCTAACGTTTGTGGCAATATCTCAAACATCCCTTGTAATAGGAATAGGGCATGACAGGTCCTTTTTATGGAGAGATCTGGGGTCTAAAAGTCCCCACATCTCTCCTCTATGCTGAAAAATCTGAGATAAAAAACAAAAAGCGATCTCAGGCTTTCTAGCTAAAAAAAATAGTCAGGTTTTACATCTGCTGGCACCAGAAGTGATATCGCTCCTGGCCCCCCAAGATCAAAGATATGGCCGGGGACCATCTAGTCCTTCGGTCATCTCTATGGTAAACGGCCGACGCCGGCTGATTATTGATTAATTCTCCAGGCTCCCCGATTGCACGGGCGAGTCGGGAGAGGCACCGGAGAGCAGTGAGAGGTGGGATGCTGCGGGCAACATTCAGATTTACCACTTAAAGTCCATGACGTCATATGACATCCACCTAGAGTTAAGTGTAAAAATATTTTAGCAAAAAAAAAAAACATCCAAGCACATAAAACTCCCCCGCTCCCGAAAAAAAATTGAGGCCCCCCCACCCCCCCATATATACGCTTGTACGAACGTAAACGCATGCATCCGGGGCGTCTACGCGTGAAAACTTTGATTACGATACATGTGTCACATGTTGCCATGCACGCCGGAGTGAGTGCAATAATTCTAGCACCAGACCATCTCCGTAACACTGAACTGATGACCTATAGGGGGCTCTTGAAACGCCGCCCACAGAAAATATAGAGTACTGAAGTTTGTCGCCATTTCACAGGCACGCAAATTTAAGGTTTGGCCATTGGGTATCTATTTACTTGACGCAACCTTTGCTTTTATATTTTACCAAAAATCTGGGCAGTTTATCATGTTTGTTTTCCCTAATAATCACTTTAGTGTGTGTTTTACTGAAATTTTGCATTTCCTAGACCTTTGCGGTAATATTGTGTTAGATGAAAAATTGGAACTACCACTATTTTATTCTCTTGAGTGTCTGCTTTCAGAAAATATATAATGTTTGGGGGTTTTGTGTAATCTTCAGGCCTAAAATGCAGTGGTGGCCCGTCCATTAGGGGTGCATGGGCGCTGTCCCCCCCCCTATCCTTGCGTCTGGCCCCCTGATCTACATGCAGGGCGCCAGACGCATGGATTCCAATAGGAGGGGTGTTTTTTTTTTTTTAAGCACATGATTAGAGCCAGAGGTTCTAATAGGCTTCAAAAAAGGGTGGGCTCGGGCACTGCTCCCCAATCCTACCCAGTTGTGTGACAACAGCGAATTAATATTCGCTATTTTCACACTAAATTTCCTCCCCGCCAATAAGGAAGCGGGTCGTGAGACCCGTTTTCTGTTTTGGCCAAAACTTCAGGCGATCCTATCGGACGCCTAGTGCCTAGGAGGAGGAGAGAGGAGACGCACGGCGAAAGCTGCAGTGCTGGAGCGGGCGGGGGGTAGTGCCGGCGCCAGCTGGCCACCCGGGGGGTTGTTTTCCGCCCCCCTAAAAAAAAAACACCACCCGCCACTTCTAAAATTATTTTTTAAACGTGTGCAAAAAACGCAAAAACAGAAATGTAGGAGAAATCTCTAAATGGGGACGCTCAGTCCAGGAGAAGTTTCCTCTCACTTCCTGTTGTGTCTATCGGACAGAAGTGAAGGGAAATCATTTGAATGGGGTTCAGATAGCAAAGTAAAAAGAAGCTTTAACCACTTGCCGACCGTCGCATGTACATATACGTCGGCAGAATGGCACGGCTGGGCAAATGGGCGTACAGGTATGTCCCTTTGAATTTGCCGCCGGTGGTGCACGTGCGTCCCTACCGGGAGCTCCGAGAGTCGGATTGCGGGTCCTGCAGACTCGATCACCGCGGGGATACCCGCGATCGTCTCATGGAGCTGAAGAACGGGGAGATGCTAATGTAAACAAGCATCTCCCCGTTCTGCCTAGTGACAATGTCACTGATCATAGCTCCCTGTGATCGGGAGCTATGATCAGTGAAGTGTCTTTCGTAGCCCATCCCCCTAACAGTTAGAAACACTCCCCAGGACACACGTAACCCATTCCTAGCCCCCTAGTGGTTAACCCCTTCACTGCCAGTGTCATTTTTACAGTAATCAATGTAATTTTATAGCACTGATCGCTGTAAAAACGACAATGATCCCAAATATGTGTCAAAAGGGTCCGATGTGTCCGCCATAATGTCGCAGTCATGATAAAAATGATCACCGCCATTACTAGTAAAAAAAAAAAATTATTAATAAAAATGCCATCAAATGAACCCCTATTTTCTAGACGCTATAACTTTTGCGCAAACCAATCACTAAACGCTTATTGTGATTTTTTTTACCAAACATATGTAGAAGAATACGTATCGGCCTAAACTGAGGAAAAAATAAATTTTTATTATATTTTTTGGGGGATATTTATTATAGCAAAAAGTAAAAAATAATGAGTTTTTTTTCAAAATTGTCGCTCTATTTTTGTTTATAGCGCAAAAAATAAAAACCGCAGGGGTGATCAAATACCACCGAAAGAAACCCAGGAAGAGATGCTCCACATCTGACAAAGACAAGCAAAGATCAGATTCAGAGAACCCAACTGAAGTCCACATACAGTGTGAGAGAGGGAAAGAGAGAGGAGGAGAGAGAAAGAAGGGAAGGGAAGAGAAAAAGAGAGGGGGAAGAGCGAGAGAAGTAAAAAGGGGAAAAAGTTGTGGGGAAAAAAAGGACGTCAATTTTGTTTGGGAGCCACGTCGCGCGACCGCGCAATTGTCAGTTAAAGCGGCGCAGTGCCGAATCGCAAGTGCTCTGGTCTTTGGCCAGCAAAATGGTCCGGGGCTGAAGTGGTTAACTATTCCCTATCTGTTCTTATTGAAAAAAAATGAAAGTTTTGGTATTAGATACACCCTAAACATTTTCTACTATTATCCCCCCCCCCCCCTTTTATGTACACCAACAATTATTACTGAATATGAAGGTACTTACCTGTACAGAGTCCTGCAGCTTTTGAAGCTTTATCCGTCTCGAACGTGTATTTATACAGCTGTTTGCTTTTCATATCACCTCCCACACCACATTCCCACCACACCAAGGGTGGGGAATCTGGCAAGGATTAGAGCTATAAAGTGACCCAATGCAGGATTATCTTGGGGAGAGGTTGGGGGATTATCTGTTGTATAACCAACACTGCAATCAAAACAAGGAAACTAACATTAGATATGAGAAGATGGATGATATTGCAGATCCAAGTGGACAAATGCCCATATTCCAGAACCTGAATAGGTTTGTAGACCTGAATTATCACCTACAGTACTGTGCAAAAGTTTTGGGCAGATGTGAAGAGATGCTAAATGCTTTCAGAAATAGAAGTGTTAATAGTTTATTTTTATCAATTTACAAAATAGAAAATGAAAGAACAGAAGGAAAATCCAAATCAAATCAATTTCTGGTGTGACTACTCCTTGGTAGGGATGAGCTCAGGCGTGTTCGCATTGGCCCACGCGCAGAGCCCGCCAGGAAGACTGAAAATTCGGTAAAAAAAATTGGTATTGGTATTGGCGGGTATTGGCGGGTATTGCAGAGAATTGACAGGGTATTGCAGGGTATTGCAGAGTATTGCAGAGTATTGCAGAGCATTGCAGGGTATTGCAGAGTATTGCAGGGTATTGCAGAGTATTGCAGGGTATTGCAGGATATTGCAGAGTATTGGCAGAGTATTGTAGAGTATTGCAGAGTATTGGCAGGGTATTGCAGGGTATTGCAGAATATTGCAGAGTATTGCAGGGTATTGCAGGGTATTGGCAGAGTACTGCAGAGTATTGCAGGGTATTGGCAGAGTATTGCACATTACTGCAGAGTATTGCACAGTATGGGCACAGAGCAGCGCTGTGGGCACTACAGATCCAGCCCATAGCGCTGCTAAAAATGATCTCTCTCCCTCCGCTTCTCCCCTCGCACTGTACCGATCGGTACAGAGAGGGTAGGAAGGAACCGGCGTCATTTGACGGAGCGATCACGTGGTAAACGGACACTACAAGCAGCCGTTTACCGTGATTCGTGATGCGCCCGGTCCTCCGGATCCAGCGGTCACGGATGTTTGCGGGAGCACCCCCCAGGGGGCGCGCGAGAGCAACATTCTGGGAGGATGTCCATGGACGCCCTCCCAGAATAAGCCGACCGCGCTGTAGCCGTCTTTCGGCTATGGCCCGGTCCGCATGTGGTTTAAATAAGTTCAAAGTTGAGTGCAATGTTGAGAACTGTAGACACAGTGGTCGGTCAGCCAAGGAAACGTAATGCAGCAGATGAAAGAAGCATCATGCTTACTTCCCTTCCACATCGGAAGATGTACTGCAGTGCCATCAGCACAGAACTGGGGGAAACCAGTGGGACCCAGGTATGCCCATCTACTGTCCAGAGAAGTCTGGCCAGAAGTGGTCTTCATGGAAGCAAAAATAAAAACCATCAACCTCCGTTGTAGAAACAAGGCTAAGCGACTCAACTATGCAGCAAAACGCAGGAACTGGGGTGCAAAAAAATGGCAGCAGGTGCTCTGGACTGATGAGTCAAAATGTGAAATATTAGGCTGTAACAGGAGACAGTTTACTGGGGGGAGGGCTGGAAAGCTGTACAATAATGAGTGTCTGCAGTCAACTGTGAAGTATGGTGGAGGTTTCTTGCAAGTCTGGATTTGGTCAGGAAGGATCAATGGTGTCCTCAATGCTGAGAAATACAGGCAGCTACGTATCCATCATGCTTGTCTTGCAGTGTAATGTAACAAAAATATAAATTGAAGTCCCACGCCACTGCTAAGAGGTCCAAATACAACTTTATTTGAATAAAGGTCAGGGAGACAAACTGTCTGCCTGCCAAACCAGCTGGTGGGATCTGTACTTATTATCACACTTAAGCCCCATACACACGCGCGGATTATCCGAGGACCAGGTCCGTCGGATCCTGTCCGGCGTACTTTGTCTGATGTTGGTTTTGCGTACACACAGTTGGACAAAGTTGTCGGAAAATCCGATCATTCTGAACGTGGTGACGTTTGTTGCCTACGACGGGAGTACGTAGAGGCTAGTAGCCAATAGCTTTGGTCTTGTAATGTGATCTGAGCATGCGTAGCACTTTGTCCGTCAGACTACCATACACACGATCGGATTTGGTGTGATCGGACCTTGTTGTCCAAAAATCTATCCAGCAGGAGATAGGACTTTGTCCGTCGGACAATCCGACGTACACTGTCCGATGGTGCATACACACGGTCGGATTTTTCGACAACATTGTCCGATCGGACAGAATCCATGCGAAAATCCGACCGTGTGTATGGGGCTTAAGAGATATAGGATTAAAGATCAAGTTCAGTTCTAGTCCATCTAGAGTGCCTTCAAAAGGTATTCATACCCCTTGAAAATGTTCCACATTTTGCCATGTTACAATCAAAAATGTAAATGTATTTTATTGGGATTTTATGTGATAGACCAACACAAAGTGTCACATAATTGTGAAGTGGAAGGAAAATGATAAATGGTTTTTAAAATGTTTTACAAATAAATATGTGAAAAGTGTGTGTGGGGTACATTTGTATGGCGCCCCCCGGAGTCAATACTTTTGTAGAACCCCCTTTTGCTGCAATTACAGCTGCAAGTCTTTTTTGGGGATGTCTCTACCAGCTTTGCACATCTAGAGAGGGACATTTTTGCCCATTCTTCTTCTTTACAAAATATCTCAAGCTCAGTCAGATTGGATGGAGAGCGTCTGTGAACAGCAATTTTCAGGTCTTGCCACAGATTCTCAATTGGATTTAGGTCTGGACTGTGACTGGGCCATTCTAACACATGAATATACTTTGATCGAAACCATTCCATTGTAGGTCTGGCTGTATGTTTAGGGTTGTTGTCCTGCTGGAAGGTGAACCTCCTCCCCAGTCTCAAGTCTTTTGCCGACTCTAACAGGTTTTCTTCTAAGATTGCCCTGTATTTGGCTCTATCCATCTTCCCATCAACTCTGACCAGCTTCCCTGTCCCTGCTGAAGAAAAGCATCCCCACCACATGATGCTGCCACCACCATGTTTCACGGTGGTGAGTTCAGGGTGATGTGCAGTATTAGTTTTCCACCACACATAGCATTTTGCTTTTAGGCCAAAAAGTTAAATTTTGGTCTCATCTGACCAGAGCACCTTCTTCCAGATGTTTGCTGTGTCCCCCACATGGCTTCACACAAACTGTGTGAAGCCACAAAATTGGCTTTCTTTCAATATTTATGTTTTTGGTTGTAACATGACAAAATGTGGAAAATGTCAAGGGGTATGAATACTTTTTCAAGGCACTGTATATTGTTTTCAATCTCAAGCCCTGATGAAGGGCAATTTTAGACTCCCAAAATGTGTTGGTTATTAAGTCATATCTCAACCTTTTAGCAGTGGTGTGGCACTTCAATTTACATTTTGTTAGATAACATATAACTTACGTTGGAGGCAGGAACCCTCTTCACAGCAGGTGAGATAACAACGTATACATCTCTCCCCCATCACCAGTGCAGCTGATTCCAGTATAGACCCCGCCCCAGCACAGTTCCCCCTGCCAGTAAAGCTGCCACCAGTACAGGTTCCCCAGTACAGATTCCCCCTCACACCAGTATAGCTCCCTCCCACTACAGACCCTCCCCACCAGTACAGTTACCCCTGCCAGTAAAGCTGCCACCAGTTCAGCTTCCCCCAGTACAGATCCCCCTCACACCAGTACAGATTAACACCCACACACCAGTACAGCTCCCCCCAGTATAGATCCTCCCCACCAGTACAGTTCCCTGCAATACAGATCCTCCTCGCCAGGATAGCTCCCCTCAGTATAAACCCTGACCCCCATCATCAATACAGATCTCCTGCCCCATACCAGTCAACCCCCCCCCCAAAAAAAAAAAAACACTTACTCGGTCAGGCACCTCAGAGTGGTATTAAGTCCTCCCTTGGCTGTTCCATGTGATCAGAGGTGAGGAGGCGCTAAAGAGAGTGTCCCTCGCTAAGACCTGCCATTGTTTGTCTCAAAGTTCTGAAATCACAGGTTTAGGATGCATGGCTTGCCAGAGCTCCCAGCAGGCTTGAAGCAGGAACATACTGTGACAACTGGAGCTGTGATGAGGGACAGCCAGGATAATGTGGAGACAAAATAAATTATTTGTTTTATATATCTTTTCTGGGATATTTTTTATAGCAAAAAGTAAAAAAAATATTGCTTTTTTTTCAAAATCGTCGCTCTTTTTTTGTTTATAGCGCAAAAAATAAAAACCGCAGAGGTGATCAAATACCATCAAAAGAAAACTCTATTTGTGGGAAAAAAAGAATGTCAATTTTGTTTCAGTACAACGTCGCACGACCGCGCAATTGTCAGGTAAAGCGACGCAGTGACGTATCGCAAAAAGTGCTCTGGTCAGGAGGGGGGGGGGGTAAAATCTTCCAGGGCTGAAGTGGTTAAATATAAGTCAGATTTCAGGTATCCCCTGCAACACAAATGTAATTTTTGGTGAGACACTCCTAATAAGAACACGTCCAAAGGGAAGCAGGCCCGGCAGATTTCCTCATTAGAGCTTTGCAGATGCACAGCGGATTGATAATATGAAACCCCTCCCATTAGACCCATTTAGCACAGAGGCACAGACAAACACACAGGGATTTCTTCAGAATAACAAAAAGGTAGGAATAGCAAAAGGTTGTTGTAACCCTTGCAATGTACATAGATCACCCAGAGGGGAATGTTTTTTTTTCTCAACAAAAGTATAGTTATGCCTTGTACACATGGTCGGAATTTCTGACGAAAAAAGTCAGATCGGATTATGTTGTCGGAAAATGGTGTGTGGGCTCCATCGGACTTTTTCCATCGGAATTTCCCACGGAAAAAGTTTGAGAGCTGTATCTAAAATTTTCCGACATCAAAATCCGATAGGACTTTTTCCAATCGTGTGTCGAGAATTCCGACGCACAAAGTGCCGCGCATGCTCAGGAAATATTTGGAGACGAAAGCTATTGGCTACTGGCCTCTACGTAGTCCCGTCGTACGTTTTATTCGTCACCTCTTTCCGAACGATCAAATTTTCCGACAACTTTGTGCGACCGTGTGTATGCAAGACAAGTTTCGTCCGAAATCCGTCGGAAAAAATCCGATGGATTTTGTGTTCAAAATGTCCGACCGTGTGTATGGGGCATTACACTTTAAGGATACAACAGGAAACTTCTTTCTTCACTTGTATCCAGTTGTTTCTGTTGTACCGTTTATTTAGGGCAGTGATTCCATGAAAGTTTTCTCTTTTTTTTACATGAAAATAATTGTTCATTACAAATTTTACAACATCAGACATTGTCTAAACAACATTTCTTTGTGCAGGAATTATATAGTGTATTGTGTGTCATTGTTTGATTATAAGGATGGCAAAGTACACATAAGAAGTTTGTATTGTACATACTACAGGAATTTGCTGTACCTTTCCAGTGGCACAAATACAATACACAGCCAAATGTTTGTAGGCACAGCTCCAATTGATTAAGTGTTTCCAGTGAATAATACTTTTAAAACTACAGCCTACAAGTGGCAGCAGGATAGGAAGTAGACTAGACATGTGCATTGCGTTATGTTCCGAATCGAAATTCGGACGAATTTTTCATTATTCGGACATTCGGATGCATCCGAATTACCGAATTACAATACTAACGAATTTAACCGAATCCGATTTTTTTTAGAATCGAAAAATCGCGGACGAAATTCGAAATATCTCAGGTTCACTTAGTGATAGAAACCGCAAATTTGGATAGTGCTAGTTCTACTGTGTTTGCATACCAAATTTGGGATTTCTAGCTACAAGTGGCCCCGAGATATGTGGCCCCAAAGTCGGGTCGCAAAATGTCATTCTCTGCTGCAGAAAAGTGCTTGACATTTTGTGACCCGAATTTGGGGCCACGTATCTCGGGGCCACTTGTAGCTAGAAACCCCAAATTTGGTATGAAAGCACAGTAGAACTAGCACTACAAACTCTCAAAAAGATTTTCTATCACCAAGTAACCCCGAGATACGTGGACCCAATGTCGGGTCACAAAATATTTTCGAATTCAGTTGAAATAGTTTCAAATGCGGTTGAAAAAAATTTCAAATGCAGTTGAAAAAATTTCAAATCATGTTGATACCATTTCAAGCGGATTCGAAAATATTTTGCGACCCGACTTTGAAAAAAAAATGAAATTGATTCTAACAGTCTGCAGAAGATCTGCAAAAAAAAAAAGTGAAATGGCTGTTTATAGTCTACAGGAGATCTGCTAAAAAAAGAAATAGATGCTAATAGTCTGCAGGAAATCTACAAAAAAATGAAATAGATGCTACTAGTCTGCAGGAGATCTTATGGGAACAAATAGTAATCTGCATTCTGCAAAAAAAAAATTAAAATGAAATAGATAGTATCTATATTCTGTTCTATTGTTTTGCTAGTCTATGCTCTATTTCTATTCTAATCTTTTCTATTCAAATTCGAATTCATTCTATACGAAATTCAAATGTCGGAAAAAAAATTATATATAACCATTTTCCGAAATTTGAATTTAGTATATAATGATTTCGATTTTAATAGAAAAGATTTTAATAGAATATAAAAGAATAGACTAGAAAAACAATAGAACAGAATAGAATAAAATATAATATATTCTATTCTGTTCTATTGTTTTTCTAGTCTATTTTCTATTTTATTATAATCTTTTCTATCCAAAGTTAAAATTAATTAATTAAAAAATTTGAATTCATACTATTTGAAATTCAAATTTATTCTATTCGAAATTCAAATTTCAGAAAATGGTTGTATATTCTTTCTATTTGCACTTGTGGCAGGTGTTGTGGCAAGTGGACAATGACATACAGCATATGTACTTGCCTTGCGATCGACATCCGTGACAGCCATTTCACATCTTTTTTTTTATGTGACAGATGTATATAAGTAAATAACCATCTTCCAAAATGTATAATTCAAATAGAAAAGATTAGAACAGAATAGAAAAAAATATATAATTTAATAGCAGATCTCCTGTAGACTATTAACAGCCATTTCACTTCTTTTTTTTTTGCAGATCTTCTGCAGACTGTTAGAATCAATTTAATTATTTTTTTTCAAAGTCGGGTCGCAAAATATTTTCGAATCCGCTTGAAATAGTATCAACATGATTTGAAATTTTTTCAACTGCATTTGAAATTTTTTCAACTGCATTTGAAACTATTTCAACCGAATTCGAAAATATTTTGCGACCCGACTTTGGATCCACGTATCTCGGGGTTACTTGGTGATAGAAGTTTGGAGAGGTTGTAGTGCTAGTTCTACCGTGTTTTCATACCAAATTTGGGGTTTCTAGCTATAAGTGGCCCCGAGATACGTGGCCCCAAAGTCGGGTCGCAAAATGTCAAGCACTTTTCTGCAGCAGAGAATGACATTTTTCGACCCGACTTTGGGGCCACATATCTCGGGGCCACTTGTAGCTAGAAACCCCAAATTTGGTATGCAAACACAGTAGAACTAGCACAACAACATATCGCTAAGTGACCCTGAGATACGTGGACCCAAAGTTGGGTCTCAAAATATTTTCGAATTCGAAAATCTGTCGAAAACTAAACGAAATCCGAAAACGAATTTAACAAATTTAACGAATCTAACTAAATGAAATTAATTAATTAACGAATTAAAACGAAACGAAACAAATTTTTTCTATTTGCACATGTCTAAAGTAGACATGTGCGATTAGTTTTTCGAATCCGAATTACGAATTTTTACGAATACGAATTCTGTACGAAATAACTAATTTCAACTAATATGAAAGAAATTATCGCGGATATAACGAATGATTCAAATGAATTTGAGATTCAGTATAACGAATATTGACACTCTACGAATAATAACGAATTATCCGAAAACGTATTAACGTTACATAACACAAGTCTATTGTTCACGGGGGAGGAGTCTATCAGTCACTCGCTGTCTATCATTATCTCCAGCGGCTTTGTTCCGCAATCTCTCTACATTGCTGCAGTGCAGGACTTTTTTAAGCAGCAATTGTTCCCCGTTTGCAGCTTTGAGCTGTGTTTTTATGCATATGTCCATAAGGCTTTGTTTTTTGCAGTTGTACATATTGAGTGTACGTACAGCATTGCCTTAATTTTTTGTCAACTGCATAACTTATGTTATTTGCAGACACAACCATTTACCTTTTTCATCAAGGTTGTATTTTAAACTTCATTTTTAAATAAATCGTATACCAACAGTCTACACTTATGCCGCGTACACACGTGCGGACTTTTGCCGGCGGACCTAGTCCAGCGGACAATCCGCCGGACTTTCCAGCTGGCTTCGCCGGACTTTCCGAGCGTGTGGACTTGCCCACACACGCGCGGACTTCTCCGGCGGACAATCCGCCGGCCAAAGTCCGCGGGACTTTTGAAAATGAACGGACTTGCGCACACACGGAGCAGTCCGTTCATTTAGAACGTAACTTCAGGTTACGTAGCTAGCGTAGGCAGTAAATGCCGGCGCGCTAGCTCTGTCACCTGGCATGGATTTAAAGGGAATCCCCACGCCGAAAAACGGCATGGGGGTTCCCCCCAAATCCATCTCAGACCCTTATCCGAGCACGCAGCCTGGCCGGCCAGGAAAGGGGTGGGGACGAACGAGCGCCCCCCCCCCTCCTGAGCCGTACCAGGCCGCGTGCCCTCAACATGGGGGGTGCCCTGGGGAAAGGGGGGCCGTGCGGCCCCCCCACCCCAAAGCACCTTGTCCCCATGTTGATGAGGACAAGGGCCTCTTCCCGACAACCCTGGCCGTTGGTTGTCGGGGTCTGCGGGCAGGGGCTTATCGGAATCTGGGAGCCCCCTTTTCTAAGGGGGCCCTCAGATCCCGGCCCCCCACCCTATGTGAATGAGTATGGGGTACGATGTAACCCTACCCATTCACCTAAGGTGTAAAATGTAAAGTAAAAAAACACCCACACTTTTGAAAAAATAGTTTATTGCACTGCTCCGGGGGTCTTCTTCCGTCTTGGGGGTCTTCTCGCCGGACTCCTCCGCCATTTACCAAGCTCTTTTACCGAGCGGAGAAGTCCGGCTACTTTCTTCGTCGTCACCGCCGTCGTCTGGGGGTCTCGATCCACCTTCCGGGTCTTCCGGGGTCTTCCGGGGGGTCTCTTCTGTTCTTGCGGCGGTCGTCGTTTTCCGCGCCGCCGGCGCCGTCTTCTTCTTCTTGTTCTTCTTCTTCTTCTTGTTCTTGTTCCTTTTCTTCTTCCGATGTTGATCCGATGCTCTCTCCGGCCGGAATGCCAGAGCCGCGCTGTGCTGGGACTTATATAGGGACATGGGGACAGGGTCACATGCTCATGTCACATGGTGACCCCGCCCCCTTGTGATGTCACAGTCCCAGCATCCTCGGGGACTGTGACATCACAAGGGGCGGGGTCACCATGTGACATGAGCATGTGACCCTGTCCCCTTGTCCCTATATAAGTCCCAGCACAGCGCGGCTCTGCCATTCCGGCCGGAGAGAGCGACGTGTCAACATCGGAAGAAGAAGAAGAACAAGAAGAAGAAGAAGAAGAAGGTGCCGGCGGCGCGGAAAACGACGACCGCCGCAAGAACAGAAGAGACCCCCGGAAGACCCCCGAAGGCGGATCGAGACCCCCAGACGACGGCGGCGACGACGAAGAAGGTAGCCAGACTTCTCCGCTCGGTAAAAGAGCTTGGTAAATGGCGGAGGAGTCCGGCGAGAAGACCCCCAAGGCGGAAGAAGACCCCCGGAGCAGTGCAATAAACAATTTTTTCAAAAGTGTGGGTGTTTTTTTACTTTACATTTTACACCTTAGGTGAATGGGTAGGGGTACATCGTACCCCATACTCATTCACATAGGGTGGGGGGCCGGGATCTGAGGGCCCCCTTAGAAAAGGGGGCTCCCAGATTCCGATAAGCCCCCGCCCGCAGACCCCGACAACCAACGGCCAGGGTTGTCGGGAAGAGGCCCTTGTCCTCATCAACATGGGGACAAGGTGCTTTGGGGTGGGGGGGCGCACGGCCCCCTTTCCCCAGGGCACCCCTCATGTTGAGGGCACGCGGCCTGGTACGGCTCAGGAGGGGGGGGGCGCTCGTTCGTCCCCACCCCTTTCCTGGCCGGCCAGGCTGCGTGCTCGGATAAGGGTCTGAGATGGATTTGGGGGGAGTCCCTTTAAATCCATGCCAGGTGACGGAGCTAGCGCGCCGGCATTTACTGCCTACGCTAGCTACGTACCTGAAGTCACGTGCTAAATGAACAGACTTGCCGATGAGCGGCAAGTCCGTTCATTTTCAAAAGTCTGGCGGACTAGCCTACTAACGGCGGGATTGTCCGCTGGACTGCCAAGCATCCTTAGTGCTGAGCTCTGCTGTGAGGGAGACGAACCGGAACGATTAGGGACCGCTGGAGCCGGTATTTTTGTACAAAAACTTCCCCACATTAGTCCGGTAGTGACCCACAACAATGTCCCGTAAGAGAACTGGGGACCACAAGCCCCAAAAGCTCACCACACTCCTGTACCCTCCTGAAGCGCTGGTCAGTCAGAATCAAAATGGAGCTGAAGGCATAGCAGCGCCTCAGACTAAACATACAGAAATCCCTAATAACATTTCTGGTGACTCACCAAACAGGGAGATGTCTAGCTCCCATGACAATGACACAGAGGGGGATCCCTTAATGAACAGCCCAGCTAAGGCAAAAATGAGAATGGATGCTCTAGCACAGCGGCCACCTCACTCAGAAATTGAGCCCCAGGCTTTTATTCCACTACAATCTAACCAGGCCTTACATTCCTCAATGGCATCCTTCCCAACCTGCGGTCAGCCTGTTATTGACACTACACTGAAAGAGATGTTAATATCACTGCATTCCTCTCTTGTGACTGATTTATCCACTCTATTTACTAAACTCACTACAGATGTCAGTCTAATAGATAACAGAGTATCCACTATTGAGAAAAGTATGATGGAATGCGCCTCCACAGTCAATGACATCATTGATTCTATTGATGAGGTAAAAGATGAACAAGAGTGGATAAGGGGCAAATTAGCAAATTTGGAAGACCGCTCTAGACGAAACAATGTCAAGTTAAGGGGGGTCCCCGAAAATATAACAACTCCAGAATTACCCAAATACGCCAAAGAACTTATACGCACTATTCTACCTGAAGTTACGCCACGTGACATTATAATTGACAGAATACACAGAATTGCAAAACCTTCACACCTGGCTGCATCAGTGCCTAGAGATATACTTATGAGGATCCATTTTTTCCATATTAAAGAAAAAATGATGTCAGAAGCCAGACTGAAAGGCCCTCTACCACGTCCGTTTGAGGGTGTTCAAATATTTCCTGATTTATCAAGATATACGCTTCAACTACGTAGAGATTTAAACCCCATAACTAAAGGAATGCAAAACCATAAGATTCTATACAAATGGCGCTACCCGGCCACACTAATTGTCTCCAAAAACGGATCCATTGGTCCTTCAACATATCACTACAATCAAAGATCCCGGAATCATCAACCTATGGAAGTATCTGGCTCCTGAGCGGTCCGCTAACTACGTTTATAGCGTCCCCTCCAGGAATTTTGTTTGATCTCACTTGACTTTGGTATTAACTGTTCCACACTGCAGCAGTAAAAGCTGACTCTTTGCTTTTTTTTTTGTGCTTGACACAAATCTGCCGCATCCTGTTTTCATATCTTTTGCTATATTTTTTGTTTCAATATTTTTTATTGAAGTTTCAAGTCAAATACAAATACAGGTAGTAAAGTAAAAAGGAAAGAAATAAGAGCATAACAATTATACACAGATAAACGGTGTGCGTGGTACATATGTCATAACATTTTCATCCAAAATGCTTCAGATAAAGAAAAAAAAAAAACTATTTAGTGTCACATCAGGTATTTTTATGAATATTCGTCCAGAGTTTCCATTGGTTGTCAAAAGCTTTACATGTTGCAGCGTTAATAGACAGAAGACGTTCAAAGGCATGGTTTCTGTTAACTGTTATAATCACTTCAGAGGTGTTAATGGCTTGTGTACTTTTCCAGTTGCGTAGTATAAGATTACGTGTTGCCAGTAGTATATGAATGATTATTGCTCTGCAGTCAGGTGGGAATTTTTCCACCCCAATATTGAGGATTGCTAGGGCTGGGTTTGGTTTTGTAATAACTCCCGTGATTGAGGAGATTAGTCTGAAGATGTCATTCCACAGGCCAGTTAAGCTAGGGCATTCCCATAATGTATGCATTAAATTGCAGATTTGTCCACATAGCCTCCAGCATAGAGCAGAGGTATTGGGAAAGAATTTGGCTAGTCTATATGGTGTGTAGTGCCACCTATTGGTAATTTTAAGTGTCATCTCCCAGTGATTAATGCAGTGTGAATATTTTTGTATTGCTACAAAAGCTTGCTGCCATTGATCGTCTGTAAATACAGTATTCATCTCCATTTCCCATTTCTTAATGGCCGTCGTTTTTTCAAAAGTACGCTTATTGTGAAGCAGGTTATAAAAAATGGATATACCTCTCTTGGAGTTAGGCATTTTCATGTAGAAATTCCAAGCAACAGATGGTACGATATGTCTAGGTGGAGGGCGCCTCTTTAAGAAATGGGAGATGCGTAAGCATGAGAATAACATATTATCGTGTAGCCGGTAGGAAGACATAAGTTGTGCTGCGGATTTGGGGGTTTGTCCTATGAATAGATCGCCTAAATGTGTTATATCCCTTTCTATAAAACTGGTAATGGATAACATAGGGATTTTAGTCTGTAATATTTCTATAGGTAGTTTATACTCAATGTCTTGTGTATCTGCATCACTTTTATGTATGAGAAGTCTCCAGGCTTGTAGAGAGGTTTGGATTGTTGGAGGCATTGTATTGATTTCCCATGTCTCCCATTCATCGCTTAAGAGAAATGTGATGGGATCATTTATAGGCATCATAGAGCGTTCAATTTCTACCCATAGAGGACTGTCATGGCTATAGAACCAATGTTTGAGCTGATCTAGTCTAATGGCCCATAGGTAATCATGTAGATCTGCCAGGCCAGCCCCTCCTACTTTCTTATGTAGTATGAGATTTTTGTGTGGACATCTAGCTCTCTTACCGCCCCATGTGAACTTCCAGAAAATATTGGTCAAGGTTCGAATAAAGGGAGACGGTATGTTAATGGGAATGGAGCGAAACACATACAGGATTTGTGGAAGGATAGACATCTTAAATGCCGCTATCCTACCTAACCAGGATATTTCAGTCTTGGAGATTTGTCTGAGCTGTTGTTCTACTTTGGCTATAAGTGGTTTAATGTTGGATTCCGTTAGGGATGAAATTTTATTAGTTAGGGTTATTCCTAAATACGGGATACCGTTGGTAGGCCAAGAGTAGGGTAGAGATGCCTGTAGTGTATTTTGTAGAGTCTGGGAGATTCCAAGATTTAATATCATGGATTTGGTGAAGTTGACCTTATAGTACGAAATATCACCAAAGTTTTGTAGAATTTTATGTGCCTGAGGTAGGGAGGTGCGAGGGTTAGACAGTAGCAGTATGACATCATCCGCAAATAGATTAATGACATGTTTGGGAGAATTAAATATGAAGCCTGTGATAAGAGGGTCAGATCTTATTGATTCAGCTAATGGTTCAATCATAAGATTGAAGATTGTAGGGGAGAGAGGACACCCTTGCCGGGTGCCATTGGAGATATCGAACGTTTTTGATAGGAACCCGGATGTGTGAACCTGAGCTGAGGGTTTTGAGTACAATGCCAGTATAGCATTTAGAATATGTCCTGTGAAACCAAATTTGGATAGTACCATTTGCATGTAAGTCCAATGTACCCTATCAAACGCCTTCTCTGCGTCTATGGAAAGCAGCAGAGAAGGCGTTTTGGTTGTAGCAGCGTGATGTATGACATTTATAATACGCCTAGTAGCATCTGAGGTCTGTCTCCCCCTCACAAAACCCATCTGGTCGCGTTTGATGAGGAATGGAATGATATCTGATAGGCGTTTTGCTAATAGTTTGGCGTATATTTTGATGTCCGAATTGAGAAGTGAAATCGGCCTAAAGTTAGCTGGGGTATTAGGTTCTTTCCCTGGCTTGGGTAGTGTAATAATGTGTGCTCTCAGCATCTCCTGAGGAAAGGTGGAGGTGTCAGTAGCTCGGGTGAAGATTGACTGCAGGTAGGGGGCTAATTTTTGTTTGAAAGTTTTGTAATATTCATTGACAAAGCCGTCGGGACCAGGTGATTTGCCATTTGGTAGTGTGTTAGTTATTTGTTCTATTTCTAGTGTTGAGAAGGGAGCATTCAAGTCTCTAAGATGATCTTCTGTCAGTGAAGGTAAGTTGATACCCCTTAAGAATTGTTGTATCTTGGGAATTTCTGGTTGTGTAGTAGACATGTCCTTGTTCAAATTGTACAGCGCACTGTAGTAGTCCGCAAATTGATTAGCTATGTCTTGTGGGTTAGTGATTTTATGGAGTAGGGTGGGATGTTGTAGAAAGGCTATTCTATTTCTAATGCGTGCTGTTTTAATTCTGTTGGCTAAATATTTTCCTGCTCTGTTTGCGTTGGCGTAGGAGTTTAATTGTAGTTTCCTGAGATGTCTGTCATATTGTTGTGCTAAATGTTCTCTCAGGGATTCCCTGAGTTTAGTCAGGGTATTCGATAAGGTCGTGGATGGAAAGCTTTTGTTCAGTGTTTCTGTTGTATGTATTTCTGACAGTAAGGTTTTTAATTTCGTGGCGTAACGTCTTTTTTCACGAGCACCTAGTTGTATTAGTATGCCTCTCATGTAGGCTTTGTGTGAATTCCATAGTGTAAATGGATCTGTTGTCGGTGTGGCATTGTCGTGGAAAAAGTTACGGAGATGCTGAGAGATCACAGAATGAGTGTGGGGTTCGTGTAGTAGTCTGGTGTTGCAGCGCCAGATGGGGGGTGAGGAGGAGACACCCTGTTCCTTAAAAGACATTGAGATAGCGGCGTGGTCAGACCACGTAATGTCGTGTATTTTTGTATCATTAACACGTTGTAGGAGCATTTGGTCCACAAGGAACATGTCAATACGTGAGTATGATTTGTGCCTAGAGGAATAGAAGGTGTAGTCCCTTTCGTTGCCGTGAAGACACCTCCAAGCATCATACAGTTCCTGGGTATGCAGCAGGTGTTGTAGATTTTGGTGCTTTTTAGGTTTAACTGTGGTTGTGTCCAGCAGAGGATCCACTATGAGGTTAAGGTCACCTCCAATTATAAGGTTACCGTATAGCATAGACTGCACTTTTCTCAGTACTTTACGTAAAAAACGTATTTGGTGGCAATTTGGGGTATACACCACAGCAATTGTGTATGGTTTGGCGTTAATATCTCCCGTAACAATGAGGAATCTACCTCCCTCATCCGTGTATGAGTCTTTAATTTGGAAAGAGAGTGAGTCTTTCAAGGCAAGCATTACTCCCCCTTTTTTGCTGTTCGGAGTACAGGCTAGAAAGATGTGAGGAAATGACCTGTGTGCACAGCTTGGCGTTTTGTTTAATTGAAAGTGGGTCTCCTGTACATAGAGGATGTCAGCTTTTTGCTCGATCGCTTCTTTCCAAAGTGAAAATCTTTTTGCTGGGTGGTTTAGGCCCCGGGCATTGATAGATAAACAATTAATAGCCATTTGTGTTATGGAAGGATGTGTAGGCTGGCTGTGCATAGCTAGTACTCACTGCGGTCCTGTTTGTGTTGTTGGAGTCTACCGGCACGTGGCAAGGAGAGCTTGGAAACTTGGTATTCCTGACATATGACGAATTCAGATGGTCATAGTACCTGTGTATTAAAAGGAGAGAACAAAAAAAACGAAAAAGACAAAGCGAACATATTGAGAACTGTTGTTCTATAAGAAAAGACCTTAAAACTGGTCTGCGTGCAGACATATCTGCGTAACTGAGTAAGGCGATCGGAGACTAAATGATAGGCTCCTATTCCGGAGAAATCTTGGATGTCGAAAACATGAATTATTTAAGAGCTTGCACCTGTGTGTTTTTTGGTAGATCTCTTGTGGGACACTACTTGCCATTCCGTGGTCACCATTTGAGGCTGAGGCAATGAGATGGGTTGTAGTGTTTGGTCGGGCAGAATCCCCCAGTGTCGCAGGGTGGCTATTCCCTCCTCCAAAGTTGTGATGGTCTTTGTGGTACCGTTGTGCGTTATGGACAGTGTGGCTGGGTACTTCCATTTGTGTAGGATCTTGTGATTCCTTAGGGCTTTGGTGATCGTTGCTAAGTTGCGGCGTCTTTGCAGGGTGTGTCTGGAAAGGTCTGGGAGTAAGAGGATATCAGCGTATTGTGCCGGGTTAGAATTAGGTTTACGGGTCGCCTGAAGGATCTGTTCCTTAACGTGGTAAAAGTGGACTCTTAGGAGAATGTCCCTCGGGGTACCTTCTGGTAGGAAGGCGGGTTTCGGAATTCTGTGAATTCTGTCTATCAGTAGGTCTTGTGCAGTTAACTCAGGGACCAGGGTGGAGAACAATGCGTGGGCATATTGCAGGAGATGTGTAGATGGGACCGATTCAGGGACTCCCCTCAGCTTTATATTGTTCCTCCTACTTCTGTCCTCGAGGTCAGCGACCTTATCTTTTAACCAGGCAATGTCTTCCCCCTGAGCAGTATGGGCATCTACCATGGTATTATATGTGGAGGCATAGGTGTCCATTTGGGTTTCTATTTGATCCACTCTCACCCCTAAGGCCTGCACTTCTTTGTGGCATTGGTTTATCCCTGTCACCATGTCAGCTTGCAAGGAAGATCTCAGTGACAGCAGCATTTCTTTGAGCATGGTGTCAGAAATTGGCCTGTCTGCAGTGGGGAAGTCAGCTATGGGATCAGTCAGTGGAGTAGTTTGTGCTGTGCTGTGGGCTTGCGGCCTGCTTACCTCCATTGCTGCTGACTCGTGTGGCCTGTGAGGAGAGGACATCCTCGGTTTTGACTTGGCTGGGCTTCTTGTGGAGGGGCTCGAGGTGCCAGATGAGGGACCGCTGTGCGTTTGTGATTGCTGACTCGCAGCTCCGTTGTGCCCGTTAGAGCGGATCCCTGTATCTCCTCCCGGCCGCTGTGAGGAAAAGCTGCCGCCGCCATTTTGTGGAAGCCCGCGGGATTTCTGAGAGAAGAAATCCGGCATCCTAGCGGGTTGTGGCGGAGCCTTTCGGCGTTTAGTCATTCCCCTGCTTCTCGGTGGTTAATGGGGAGTGTTGGTGCCCTTGTGTGTGAGCGGTGCGCTCCGATTTGGCTCTGTTTCTCCGGCGGCTGAGCGGAGCTTCCAAGTCAGGTGTCCATCTTGGAGCTCGGTCGCCACGCCCCCATCTTTTGCTATATTTTTAAATAGCTGTTATATATAATTGTAATTTCATTCCAGGTTTTATAGAAATACATCTAGTTACGGAACCCAGGTATCCTGATAAGCCAAAAGGAACTGAATTTACTGTATACACCAAGAAATATCTGCAAACTGTAAGTGTTATAGTCTCCCACAATCCATCACTTAGCCACAACAGGAAATATGCCATTCACGATAGTATCCTTGAACGCCAAGGGTCTCAACCACCCAGCAAAGAGACAATCTTTGTGGCATACTGCTGAAAAGCTTGATAGTGATATCTTATGTGTCCAAGAGACACACTTGACCCCACTTTCAGCCACTTTATGTCGCAGTAACAAATTTCCCCATATTTTCTATTCTAATTTCTCTTCCAAGAAGAGAGGAGTGCTTGTAGCGATCAAGAAAGACACTGACTTCCACCTCATAAAAGAAATAGGTGACCCCAATGGTCGTTTTCTTATTTTAATCTGTATGATTAATGGAACTAAATATACCTTACTCAACTTGTATGCTCCCAATTCTAGACAGGCAAATTTTGTCAAAAAGACTTTGACCAAAATTAAAGATAATAAGGGGGACCCCAGATCCCAGCCCCCCACCCTATGTGAATGAGTATGGGGTACATCATACCCCTACCCATTCACCTAGGGGAAGAAGTGTCAATAAAAAAAACACAACACAGGTTTTTAAAGTAGTTTATTAGACAGCTCCGGGGGTCTTCTTCCGACTTCGGGGGCCTTCTCGCCGGGCTCCTCCGCTATCTTCTGCTCTTTTATGGCTCTTTTACTAGCGGAGGAGCCCGGCTTTCTCCTTCGTCGTCCAGGGGTCTTCTTCTGACTTCGGGGGTCTTCTTCCTACTTCTCCCACTCTTCGGTTTTTCTGCCAGGCTCATCCGCTATCTTCTTCCAGCTCTTTTACTAGCGTTGGCCCGGTCTTCTCATTCATCGCTGTCGCCGCCGCCTTCTTCTACTTCCTTCTTCTTCTCTTCTTTCAATGTTGACTCTACGCTCTCTCCGCCTGAGATGCCAGGGACGCGTTGCTGGTGACCCCACCCCTTATGATGTCACAGTCCCGGGGGATGCTGGGGCTGTGACATCATAAGGGGCGGGGTCACCACATGGCATCACCTGGTGACCCCGCCCCGTATGCCTACATAAGTCGCCGCGCAACGTGTCCCTGGCATTACAGGCGGAGAGAGCGTCGAGTCAACATCGGAAGAAGAGAAGAAGATGGAAGTAGAAGAAGAAGGCGGCGGCGACAGCGACGAACGAGAAGACCGGGCCAACGCTAGTAGAAGAGCTGGAAGAAGATAGTGGAGGAGCCCGGCAGAAAAAACCGAAGAGCGGGAGAAGTTGGAAGAAGACCCCCAAAGTCGGAAGAAGACCCCCGGGCTCCTCCGCCAGTAAAAAGAGCGGTAAAAGAGCAGAAGATAGCGGAGGAGCCCGGCGAGAAGACCCCCAAAGTCAGAAGAAGACCCCCCGGAGCTGTCTAATAAACTACTTTAAAAACCTGTGTTGTGTTTTTTTTTTATTGACACTTCTTCCCCCAGGTGAATGGGTAGGGGTTTGATGTACCCTATACTCATTCACATGGGGGGCCGGGATCTGGGGGCCCCCTTTATTAAAAGGGGCTCCCGGATTCCGATAAGCCCCCTGCCCGCAGACCCCGACAATCAACGGCCAGGGTTGTCGGGAAGAGGCCTTTGTCCTCATCAACATGGGGACAAGGTGCTTTGGGGTGGGGGGGGCCGCAGGGCCCCCCTTCCCCAAAGCACCCCCCATGTTGAGGGCACGCGGCTTGGTATGGTTCAGGAGGGGGGGGGCGCTCGCTCGTCCCCACCCCCTTTCCTGACCGACCGGGCTGCGTGCTCGGATAAGGGTCTGGTATGGACTTTGGGGGGACCCCCATGCCGTTTTTTCGGCGTAGGGGTTCCCCTTTAAATCCATATCAGGCGACGGGTCAATCTCGCCAATGGAGGCGGCGACATTGACTTCCTTCGCTAGTCCCGTCTACCTCGAATCACGGTCAAAATGAACGGACTTTACTCCATGTGTGGGCAAGACCGTTCATTTGAAAAGTCCGGCGGACTAGCAGACAGACGAGTCCAGCGGACAATTTTGAGTCAAGACTTATTTCTAAGTCCGCCGGACTTTTGGGAAGAAAAAGTCTGCCGGAGCCCACACACGGGCAAATTCGTCCGCCAGAAAGTGCGATTGTGTGTACGGCATAAGTATTTCAAGGATCCCAGTGACGTGGAGAACCTCCACAAAGTAGATTCCGGGAGCTGATAGGGGAGTGAGCCCAGGACCGAGACGCACAGTAGGGCCCAGAGAAAAGAGATCCTTATGGTGGACACCCAATGGAGACCACAGTGATATGTGACTGCTGACTGCTGAAGCAATAAAGAATAGTTTTTGTTTAGTTTTTTATATTTCATTTTTTGTCACATAAAATCAGCCCAAAACCGCTTAGTTTTTGTTTAAAGCTGATTCCCTTCCCTGAACTGAAGAAAAAATGTACTACCTACAGCTGCAACATGCAGTGAAGGCACAGGCTGGGGGGGCCCCGTGGACTCTTTCACCGGCCACGATCTTTCAATACATGGCTGAGGTATCACAGTTTCAAGGCTTTATCTCTAGAACTTATTCTATGGTTCTTAATATTTATCTGGGGGGATTTCCTCAGGCTGCATCAAGTAAATGGGAGAGGGATGTGGGGACATTCGAGGATGAGCAATAGGAGGAGGCACTCCAGGCAGTACAAATTTGTTCAGTGAATGTGGCCCAGTGGCTTTCTCAATTGTATATCGTACCCAGAGTACACTTCACACCCGACAGACTGTTCAGGATGGGGGTGAGACCGGACTCAGGTACGTGAGAGATCACGGGACTTAATACATCTGCTTTGGAGGTGCCCCAAACTACATTTATTCTGGACAGGGGTATTGGCCACCATTAACAGTGTATACCAGATCACCATACCTACAGACCCAAAGCCATGCCTACTTGGGGTACTAGATGACATTCCCATGGAGGACAATGCTAGACAGGCCACGGCCAGGGCCCTGTTTCAAGCCTGCAAGCTGATCCTTCGGCATTGGAAGGCAGCTGAGCCTCCGGGGCTGAAGGAGTGGATTGCCCAAATGGGGGACACCATTAGGATGGAGTATGTCTTTCAGCATAGAGGACAACCAGGAAAGTTTGACAAACTATGGGCACCCTGGTTGGATACCCCCGGCCTCTCTCCGGTTGATCTTGTTATTGATAGAATGCTAAAGAGATAAAAGATGGGGAAGGGAGGTACAAGCCGGGGGGGGGGGGTGCACAAATTGTAAGGCACCCACCGTAGGTAACGTCTTTGTCTAAAAAAAAACAGTTTTTGTTTATTTTTTAACCACTTCCCGATCGGCGCACGACGATGTACGTCGGCAGAATGGCACGGACAGGCAGAAGGGCATACAGGTATATCCCTTTAAGATTGCCCCCCGTGCCATCACATGCGCTCCGCCCAGGTCCCCATGAGTCCGGTCGCGGGTCCCGCGGACTAGATCGCCATGGGGATACCCACGATCGTCTCACGGGAAGGCTGAACGGGGAGATGCGGACGTAAACAGCATCTCCCCGTTCTGCCTAGCAACAAGTGACACTGATCTCTGCTCCTGTGATTGGAGCAGAGATCAGTGTTCACTAAAACACAGCCACGCCCCCCACAGTTAGTAACACGCCCCTAGGAACACTTAATCCCTACACTGCCACCCCCTGGTTAACCCCTTCACTGCCAATGTCATTTACACAGGAATCAGTGCATTTAAATAGCACTGATTGCTGTATAAATGACAATGGTCCCAAAAATGTGTCAAAAATGTCCGATGTGTCCGCCATAATGTCACAGTCACAATAAAAATCGGCAAAAAAGGCGGCACTAAGCGTCCATCTCTCTTGCCGGCTGGCCACGCCAATCGATTTTTTTTTTAATCGATTAATCGACTAATTTCAATTAATTATAACGCACAGTAAAGTCAGTTTATATAGTGAAATACAGTACTTATAACTCCGTCTGACTACTTAGATCTTGAATTTTAAAAGCAGCAGCAACCCTGCTCATCTCACAGGTTTTCTAATCTGACAGAAGTTCGCTGCTTTTAAAATTCAACATCTAAGCAGTCAGACAGAGTTCTAAATCCTGATAATTACTGATAATTACTGACTGATAATTTTAAAACCAAACTTAAAACTTTGGTCCGCCGGACTTTGGCGCCAAAAAGTCCGCCGGTGCCCACACACGAGGGGATTGTCCGCTGGACTTGAGTCCAGAGGATAATCCCACGGGATTGTCCCTTCGTGTGTACGCGGCAATAGAGTGTCCCCCCCCTTCTTTTCTATTGTTTTATGCTGGGAGATCTTTTTTGCCTGGATCTACATTGCTTAGCATTGGGCTGTCCACCACATGAGGAGATCATCTGCCGGAGATCTGTCCAGTTGATTGGCCGTTTTCCCAGATTGGAGTCAGCTTCCCTTGGAATCAGACACTTCACCCTCCACTGAGTCTATGCGTATGTGCATAGCACATTTGGTAAGAGTCTCCATTTACCTTCGGTTGAGGACATCACCTTTAGAATTTATTTTGATTATCTACAGTCACCAGGGTGTTTTATCTACAATCAGTTATTCACTCTCACTGTTTCATCTTGGACTCACAAGATATGAACTTTTGTCACCATATTTGATTATTTTCCATTATGTGTATTGTGTTTCACATTCATATCATAATTTTATGATATCCAATTATTATTGTATCATTCTTTATTTTTTAGATGCGCTGCACTTATTTTTATTTTCACATTGTTATCTGAAGGATTCGTGATTGGCCTTTTTGGTGTTCAGCTTGCACTTTCACTTATTTTATTTATTAGTTTTTTGTTGGTTTGCGCTGATTGTTCCATTTTATTGTTCACCAATCACTCAGAGGAAGTATGAAATACGAAATTTCGTATTCGTAAACGAAATTTCGTATTTCATACTTCCTCTGAGTGATTGGTGAACAATAGACAATAGACTTGTGTTATGTAACGTTAATACGTTTTCGGATAATTCGTTATTATTCGTAGAGTGCCGTTATTCGTTATCCAAATTAACAATTCGTAACGATTCGTACGAAATTCGTATTTCGTAAAATCTGAATTAAATTTTGTACACGAATTACAATTTTTTTTTCATACGGAACGGAACAAAACTAAACACATTTTTTGACGGCTCTCATGTCTAATAGGAAGTAGGGCGCAGAGCAGGCTCGCACATTGCGTGCCTCTCGTGCCCCCCCCCCAGTCTGCCACAGTGCTACTAGACATGTGCGGTTCATTTCGTTTCGTTCTGAATAAAAATTCGGACTTATTTTCATTATTCGGATGTATCCAAATTAGAATAGTACCGAATTTAAACGAATCCGAAATAACGGAAAAAAGATTCAGCCTAAATTCGAATCATTTTCAAATTTGAATCGTTTTCCAATGAGAATAAAATAGAATAGAAAATAAAGGAATAGAATAGAAAAAAAAATAATTTCTAGGGTTGGGGAATTTAAAGATTAATTCCTCGATTAATCGTAAATTTTTTTGATCGATCAAAATTCTTTTGATTGGTACTCACCTCTCCGCCGGCTTCCGGGTCTTCAGGGAGTTCTGTCAGAGATCCGGTGATGTCACCGGACTCCTCCCCCCTTCCCCAAGTGCCTTTGTAACGACATATTCGGCGACCCATCGCAGTTTTGCTATGTAAGTGACATTCCGTCGCCACCATCTTGCTACACCCCACACTCGTCCACAGTAAGGATACACTAAGAAGGGGGAAAGCGCACATGTTACACCCACCGGAGTTTTGCATTTTAGACGTATTTATAACAGTAAAGTCACTTTCTATAGTGAAATACAGTGATCGCCGCCTTTACTAGTAAAAAAAAAAAATTATTAATAAAAATGCTATAAAACTATCCCCTATTTTGTAAACGATATAACTTTTGCGCAAACCAATCAATAATCGATTATTGCGATTTTTTTTTACCAAAAATATGTAGAAGAATACGTATCGGCCTAAACTGAGGAAAAAAAATTTTTTTTATATATTTTTGGGGGGATATTTAATATAGCAAAAAGTAAAAAATAATGTGTTTTTTTCAAAATTTTCGCTTTTTTTTTTGTTTATGGCGCAAAAAATAGAAACCGCAGAGGTGATCAAATACCACCAAAAGAAAGCTCTATTTGTGGGAAAAAAAAGGACATTCATTTTGTTTGGGAGCCACATCGCATGACCGCGCAATTGTCAGTTAAAGTGGCGCAGTGCCGAATCGCAAAAAGTGATCTGGTCTTAAGCCAGCAAAATGGTCCGGTCTGAAAGTGGTTAAGCATATTTCACCTAAGCAAATCAATGAATAAAAATTGGCAGTTTCCACTTTAGTGAAATTTTGCTGATGTCAGTTTAGCCGAAAATAATCTCTCTACTCAACCCCATTTTACATATGTTAGAATATTGAAAAGGAAAGGAAAGCCTGGGGCTGCCCCTGGCAAAAATAGAGAGAGTTTTGGACTATCTCGGTACCCAAGGATTAAGCAGAATATATAATTAAAATATAACAATTTTATTAATAGAAAGACATGGATAAAACAGGGGAATAAAAGAAACAATTGTACAAAATTATCTATATACAATCCATAGTTACAGCCGTGCATGATTCTTAAAAAGTTTTAAAAGGTCGATGAACCCCAATGATGATAAGGGGTACCGGAGATAGTAGATCTTGGCAAAAGTCCTCTACATGTTTCGCGGCGTGAAGCGCTTCCTCGGGAGGAGCCAGTCATTGTCATCTACAAGGTAAGTCATAATCATGATTTCATAGTCAAACAGCCATAACATATAATATATACAGTTACATACAATAAAAAAGAGGGAAGAAAGCAATTATACTAAATACGTATCATACAATTGGGGAAAAGGGGAAGGGAGGCAAGGGGGCAAGGGAGGGACGGGGAAGGGAGGGGGGAGAACAAAGAAAAAAGAAAGTAAGAAAGAAAGGGAAGTTAAAGTTGATAGTGAACATGGATTTGGATAGTTATTTATATATCAGGAACCAACCTAATATGTCTGGGTATACAAATAACCCCCCGGGGGTCAGAAGCCAGAGGCAAAATTCATCTCATTGAGGTTAAACAGTTTTTTGAGAGATTTCCAAGATGTTGCTGGCAGACAAGTGTTATGTTGTGAACATTCCCAAGGTACACCTATCTCAACAGGATCAAGGCCCCTGTAAAATGTGTATGTGTATAAGAAATAGGGACCATGCATAAGCGTAAGCATCTATCCAAGATTACACATGTGGATATATAGAGTCTAAACTTATAGAGGCAACAGTGTTCCTCATTAAGGTACTGGGGAGATGGCGAAGGTATTGAATTTATTCTTCTCCTCAGTCTTCACGAGGGAATCGGGGGGCTTCAGTAACCAAAACTGCAATGTTTTCTCCTCATGACACATCACAGGAAGCACCTCCATGGTTAATAGAGGACAGAATTAAAATTAGACTTGAGAAACTTAACATTAATAAATCACCGGAACCAGATGGCTTGCATCCGAGGGTACTTAAGGAACTCAGTCAAGTATTTGCCAGCCTAATTTTTACTAACAGTCTACTGACTGGAATGGTAGCAGGTGATTGGAGAAAAGCCAATGTAGCACCAATATTTAAAAAGGGCCCAAAATACATTCCTGGGAATTACAGACCAGTTAGCCTAACATCAATAGTATGCAAGCTCTTGGAGTAGATGATAAAGGACTATATCCACTTTCTTACTGGGCACTTAAACCCCCCTTCTGTCCAGACCAATTTTCAGCTTTCAGTGCTGATGCACTTTGAATGACAATTGCGCAGTCATACAACACTGTACCCAAATTACATTTTTATTATTTTTTTTCCCACAAATAGAGCTTTCTTCTGGTCATATTTAATCACCTCTGCAGTTTTTATTTTTGTTAAAAAAAAAAAAAAATACCACATTTTTTTATTTTTTTAAATATTTTCTTATATTTTGTTATAAAACTTTGCAAACGGGTAATTTTTTCTTCTTCATTGATGTACTCTAATGAGGCGGCACTGATGGGCACCAATAGGTGGCAGTCATGGGCACTGATGGATGGCATTAATGGGCACTGATCGGCACTGGTTAGTTACACTGGTAGGCAGCACTGCTAGGTGGCACTGATTGGCACCACTGGTGGGCATTGATAGGTGGCACTTGTGGACATTGATAGGTGGCACTCATGGGCATTGATAGGTGGCACTGGTGGGCACTGGCAGGTGGTATTGGCAGGGGGTACTGGTGGGCACAGATGAGGCAGAATTGCCTCTTCCTCTTCGGGACCGATGTCCCTTGCACATAAGCCGGTGATCGGCTTTTTTTTTCTGTCAGCGTGAGAAGAAAAAAAAAACGATTACCAATCTTTTTTTTACATCACGTGATCAGCTGTCATTGGCTGACAGCTGATCACATGGTTAGGGGCCGGGATCGGCCACTTACTCGGATCTGTGATCACCCGAGTCTCAGTGACTCAGTGATCACAGCGCTGGAAGCATGCAAAGGGGAGGCCGTCATATGACGGCCTCTCGGAAATTCAGGTCCGCGCTGTGGCCACCATTCGGCTATAGCGTGGACGCCAAAAGTGGATATACAAGATTTAAGTAATGAGAACGGTATCATTAGCAGTAATCAGCATGGATTCATGAATAATCGTTCTTGCCAAACCAATCTAGTAACCTTCTATCAGGAGGTGAGTTGCCATCTAGATAAAGGAAGGCCCGTAGATGTGGTGTATCTGGATTTTGCAAAAGCATTTGACACAGTTCCCCATAAACGTTTACTGTGGAAAATAAGGTCTGTTGGCATGGACTATAGGGTGAGCACATGGATTGAAAACTGGCTACAAGGGCGAGTTCAGAGGGTGGTGATAAATGGGGAGTACTCGGAATGGACAGGGGTGGGTAGTGGGGTCCCCCAGTGTTCTGTGCTGGGGCCAATCCTATTTAATTTATACATAAATGACCTGGAGGATGGGATAAACAGCTCAATCTCCGTATTTGCGAACAATACTAAGCTAAGCAGGGCAATAACTTCTCCGCAGGATGTGGAAACCTTGAAAGAAGATTGATGGGGTGGGCAACTACATGACAAATGAGGTTCACTGTAGAAAAATATAAAATAATGCATTTGGGTGACAAAAATATGAATGCAATCTATACACTGGGAAGAGAAACTCTGGGGGGATCTAGGATGGAAAAGGACCTGGGAGTCCTAGTAGATGATAGGCTCAGCAATGACATGCAATGCCAAGCTACTGCTAACAAAGCAAACAAAATATTGGCATGCATTAAAAATCAACTCCAGAGATAAAACGATAATTCTCCCGCTCTACAAGACTCTGGTCCGGCCGCACCAGGAGTATGCTGTCCAGTTCTGGGCACCAGTCCTCAGGAAGGATGTACTGGAAATGGAGCGAGTACAAAGAAGGGTGTGACGGACCTAGCCGGGACACGGGCTGTTGGAGGGGACTGAGTGCGAGCCTGTTGCCTTGTGATTATGGGCCCTGGCATTTGGGGGAACAGTGCTCTTTGAGCTGCAAGCCTGGGACCCCTGAGCTGGTGATACTTGGATTCAGGTCCATGCTGGCCCCCCAATACACATAGAATCTGTATGTGTATTTGGCCTTAGCAAGAGACGCTAATGTCATGACTCATGAACTCCAGCCACCTGTGTTATGTAATTGAGTATAGTCTGGCTTGTAGAAGTGTTTCACCTATTGTTGTATGTGCTAATTAACCCTGCAATTGAATGAAGGAGCCCAGTGTTGATTAAGATAATTAGCTCATGCTAATTAGGTTAGGCTTGAGTCATCTGTCAACTGTATATAAGTGTGACATGTCAAATAAAGAGTCTTTCCTGATGTAGCCTACACTGGTGTTGTCTGGTGACTGGGTAAGCTAAGGGGGTCTTGGATTGTGTGGTACCGGACAGAGGAAGCAGTTACGGCGGACATCTTGGGTACGAGGTCCGTCACAATTGGCTGGCAGCGGTGGGATCGTGCTTCCTTGTCGTGAACACATCCAAACCATCACCTGGATCCAAGGCCCGGATAGCAGAGGTACAGATACGTCATGGAAGAGGAATTCGAAAGGAGGTTGCGAGAGATGCGGATACAGCACAGAGGACCAGTATCGGTGCAGGTCCTGCTGGGATGGTATGATTCTGTTCGCCTACAACTCTGGAAAGAAGCGCTAGCCTGTGAGCAGCGACACCAGGGAAAAGTTCTCCCCTCCATCCATGTAAGGTACTGGTCGCAGTATGAAGTACGAATGTTGTTATTGGGGGAACAACCGAAGCAGGAGTGGACAGCTGAGTTAAGCAGGCTGATCCGGGCAGAAATGCGTTTGGACGAGAGCTACAGAGCCCTCCGGTGGTATGTAGCCCAAGTGTGCCCGTGGACAGCGGATGACAGGCCCACGGAAGGCTTTGATTATAATGGCCTGGGATTGTTGTACTGGAGGCTGTCCGAGGACCCCGACTTTGGGAGTGATCTGGAGTGGCGTTTGGAGGAAATAATGGAGCACAGAGAGCAAAGATTGAATGTCTCGGAAGTGCTCTGGGCACAGGAAGATTTGGAGTTCCTGGCCGCTCAGGAATGGGAGCTGGAGATTGCCTACATACAGCTGCTAGACACTGCTCAGCAGCAGGGTGGGGCTCCCTTTGCCTGGGACTATGAGGAAATACCAGCAGACAGCTCTGAAATCCTGGCTGAAGAGTCGGCGATGTGGCATAGTAACAGAGTGCTTTGCCCACCTGCCCCCGCAGCTATGGACACGGAGGTCTTATGGCGGATGCAGGAAGTGCTGACAACAGGGCAGAGCTCTGCTAACCTCTGCCCAGCACCGATGGCATCTTCTAGGTTCCACGGACAGGTGGTGAACCTCTATCCCCAGCCATCAGTTGTAGAGACTGGGGATTTAATAGACTTTTCTGCTGAGGAAAAACAACCTCATGAGCCTCCATCAGAAGAGCTGGTATTAGGGCCAAACTTCACTGAGCTCTGCCCAGCACCAACGGCAGTATCCGTGGAGTTACAAGGAACTTCTCCAGCTGAAGCACAGGTCACCGGACAGAGGGTCCAAGACCTCTGCCCCACACCGGTGGCAGTTATGGAGGCTCAGGGTGAGAAGGTGGCAATCACTTCCCAGCAGCAGATACAGGGGGAGAAGGGAGAGGAGGTGTTTGTCGTCCCTCCCCAACAGTTGGCCAGGGTGGAGAAATCGATCTTTCCTCCCCAGCAAAGATTTGTGCACCTGGAAGACAGTACCAGAGACATGTTGTCCCAGCAGCCAGATGAGGGAATGGAAAAGGAAGCCAGCCTCCTGCCCCAATGGTTTGCCAGAGCGGAGGATGTGGAGTCCCCAGCAGAAGTGCTGGCAACAGGGCAGAGTGCTACCCACCTCTGTCCAGCACCAGCAACAACTGTGGAGTTCCAGGAAGCCGGGGCAGTCGGCCTCTCTCCCCAACAGTTAGCTGGAGGAGATGATGTAGGGAAGCTCCTACACCCACCTGAACTGCTGGCAAAGGAACAAAGTGCTGCTGGCCTCTGCCCACAACTAACAGAGGGCAGATTTCCTGTAAAGGGGGATGGGACTGCAGTCTCCACCAGTATAACCCAGGGATGCTGGGCGGTCGGCCCAGATCCCCAACAGCAGGATGGAGTGAGCCCAGTCACCCTGTCTTCTCTCCAGCGGCTGAAAAGACTCCAGGGAGAAGGGCCAGTCCAGGCCTCTCCCCAGCGGCGGATATGTTCTATGAGAGAGGCAGAAGTTGGCTGGGTGAGTCGTGCTCTGTTTGGAACAATTTCTTTGGGGTACTGTGTGGGTACAGGCATTAGAGCACTGGAACCACTGACTAACTTCGGAGTCAACCCGTCTGGGGTCTCCTCCTGTGTTAGTCTCCTGCCGAAAGGGGAGAAATGTGACGGACCTAGCCGGGACACGGGCTGTTGGAGGGGACTGAGTGCGAGCCTGCTGCCTTACGACTATGGGCCCTGGCATTTGGGGGAACAGTGCTCTTTGAGCTGCAAGCCTGGGACCCCTGAGCTGGTGATACTTGGATTCAGGTCCATGCTGGCCCCCCAATACACATAGAATCTGTATGTGTATTTGGCATATTAGCAAGAGACGCTAATGACATGACTCATGAACTCCAGCCACCTGTGTTATGTACTTGAGTATAGTCTGGCTTGTAGAAGTGTTTCACCTATTGTTGTGTGTGCTAATTAACCCTGCAATTGAATGATGGAGCCCAGTGTTGATTAAGATAATTAGCTCATGCTAATTAGGTTAGGCTTGAGTCATCTGTCAACTGTATATAAGTGTGACATGTCAAATAAAGATTCATTCCTGATGTAGCCTACACTGGTGTTGTCTGGTGACTGTGTGAGCTAATGGGTCTTGGATTGTGTGGTACCGGACAGAGGAAGCATTTACGGCGGACATATTGAGCACGAGGTCCGTCACATATAGTAATGCTGTCAACAAGAGAGACATAAATTAGATACATAGTTGGAATGATAAGAACATTTGTATCAGTATAGGGCATCTGTGAGATACCATGGGGTGCAGCAAACTAGGCAGTGTGTATAGCATAATAGACGGGTCCGTCTGGATCATGGAGAATAAGCCGAAGATATAAGATACATACCGAGAATACAAGATTCAGTCACATCAGATGACCAAGGATGTGCAGGATTTTCAACTCGACAGAGGGGGGTTTTTGTGAGAGGCGGGCAGGCTGGAAGAAATTATATATACAAACACATGCGCATATATAGATATGCGCATGTATATGCATACATGGCAGAGTTCAATATAAGAAAAAATATAAAGTAACAATATCTTAAACAAAGGTGGGCTAGCTCAGCCACCAAAACTAGATTAATGCGATAACCAGCAAACAGACATTTAACTCACCAAGATAGTGCTATATGTCAGAAAGAAGCATCACCAAGAAATCAGTGGTTTCAGAGAAAATCAGCTGGATTGCTAAGACCTGTAGGTAGACAGGTTTATTTTAAGACAAGGCACATAATTTGAGCACCAGGATGGAAAGGAATATGTCAATAATTAGAGAGTAAGGAACAGGTGATCAAATATATAGAGAACTATGAGAGATCAAATACACAGTCATACAATGACAATGCAAACCTGCAGAGTAGATATCTGGCTCTGAACAGCTGGTTTGGAGCAATCGTCAAGAAAGCATGGGTAATAGAATCAACCAGTCAGTAGCTGAAATCCATAAAGGTATAAATATATAAGGAAGGATTTCTCTGGAGAATCAGAATGGATAGGTATGGATGACAGGAACAGGCACATACCTGAAGACAGCCAAAGGTAGATGAAGAAACCGCCAGCCAGCACCACCAAAACCTCAAGGGCCCCCAACACACCTAGAAGCTATGGACGAAAGGTCCATTTAAATAGTGAGCTCTGGCGCCAGTCCAGATGACGCCAATGCGTGCGCCGGTCGGCGCCATACAATTGACGTCATCGGACCCGATCCTACACTGCGCATGCGCGGTGCGCATGCGCAGTGAAGCAAAAACGGCAGATAGTGTCCAGACGAACGGAGAACTGCCAGAGAGACAGCCAATCATGGAGACACTGCGGACGCAGTGTAGACATAAAGGGGGCTCAAGGGTCAGTGACCAAACGGTCGGACCTGCCATTAACGTTCCCACTCGGTGGACCAAAACACTGCGGCACCAAAGGTGGGCGGACATGGAACCACTAGGGGGGAAGATCGCATATCAGCCCAGGGAAATGGCCATCAAATTGCGACAGCACAGATGTATTAAAATGGCAAAGTCGCAAACTGCTCATAACACCGGGCACAAGGACATGGATGCTAATAGTTAAAATTTAATTTAAAGAAAATGTGTAAGTGATACAATAAGGAAGGTTATGATATGAGATAGGATAGAACCAAACGTATATATGGCTTTGTGGGGACGGGTAAATAAAAACATGTGTGTGTAAGCTTTGTGAACAGACCGAAGGAAGCCCACATTTGAAGGGGGGATAGGAGAAGGGAAGGGGGGGTAGAGAGGGGGGGGAACAGAACTCAAGCACGAAAACAGACAACATATAACAGACAGCAGACAGCTGAGGACAAACAAACAACACACAGAGAACACCCAAAAAACACACAAACCGACAAGAGACAAAAAAACAAACACACAAGAAAAAATAATAAAAGGAAAACGCACAACAAAACCCAGAAAACAGCAGTGAACAGAAAAACAACAAAAAAGCACAAAAAGAGGGGGAAAAAAAGACAAATGGAGGGGGTATGGTAAGGGGGAAAGAAAAGAGGAATAATAAAAAAGAAACAGGAAGAAAACAACCAGAAAAAAGGACAAATAATTGCTGATGTACAAGAGGTCAGAAGGAAAAATGCAGATCACGCATTGACAATATGGACAACTGAGATCATCGGAAAAAATCCACAGAGAGGACCCAGTGTGGCAAATACAGGAGGGTAGATATCTCCCTAATGGGAAGGCTAGTAAGAGAATAGATATATCCCTACAAAAAAGGCTTGTAAGAGTTATTCTCGTTAATGCCAGGGTGTATGGTGGCCGATAGTCTCTCGATCCATAGAGTTTCTGCCCTCAGAATTTTATTATCCCAATCTCCACCACGTGGGTGTGGAGGGACAACTTCGAGGACAAAAAAGGATACTGCACTGTTGTCAAATCTGTGGTGTAAACCTATGTGTCTTGTTACTGAAGTCAAAATTTTTCCAGACCCTGAACAATAGACATGGTCACGGATACGTTGGCCGAATTCGCGTATGGTCTTTCCAACATAGAATGCCTGGCATGTGCATAGCATTAAATAGATAACCCCCCGAGTGGTGCAGTCGGCATGGCAGCGAAGGCGATGCCATTGTCCATTCGGGAGCTTAATCCCTTGACCCTCCATGACCCAAGGGCAGCGGCTACAATTGCCGCAGCGGTAAGTGCCCCATAGGGGTCTGGTGGGTCTAGCTTGGGGAAGGGTATAATGGCTAGAGGTAAGGGTATCTCTAAGAGATGTAGCTCGTCTAAAGACCAATTCGGGAGTCGATCTGACGTATTTGGAAAGAGTTTGATCTTCAGTAAGTAAATGCCAATGGCGAGATAATGAAGCTCGTAACGGGTCTTGATGCGCAGAGAATTTAGTGATAAATTTGACTGTTTGAATTTTGGTGTCCGACGGGGTTTTGTATAGGAGATCAAACCTGGATCTTAATTTAGCTTTATTAAAGGCTTTTCTAAGGAGTGACCTAGAATAGTCTCTCTTCAAAAGTCTATTTTGTAGCAGGTCAGCTTCTTCAGAAAAGTCTTGGTCCGATGAACAGTTCTTACGTAAACGCAGGTACTGTGCATACGGAATACTCCGAATCAAAGGGGAGGGATGTGCACTGGACGCGTGCAGAATGGTATTGCCGGCACTGGGTTTGCGGTATAAATTAGTCGTCAGACTACCAGCCGCATCTATTTTAATGGAGAGGTCCAGAAACGAAATGTACTCGGAGCTGAAGGTATGGGTAAAACGTAGGTTGAACTCATTATTATTCAATGTATCAAGGAAAAGTAACAATTCATCAGTGGTGCCTGTCCATATAATCAATAAATCATCGATATAACGGAACCAATAAAGGACATAGGTCATCCATCTATCATAACGTTCATCAGAGAAAAGCCATCTTTCCCAGCCACCAAGATAGAGATTGGCGTAGGAGGGAGCACAACATGTGCCCATGGCCACACCCTGGCGTTAAAGATACAATTTGTCCATAAAAGTAAAATAGTTGTGCGTCAAAATGAATCGTAACAATTTTAGAATGAAATGATTATGAGGCCAAGTGGTATCATCCTGTTCATCAAGGAAGGACCCGATCACCCGGATGCCCGGCTCGTGCGGGATGCTAGAGTACAGTGCCTCTATATCCACTGCAACGAGCAGGGCACCCGGGGGAGCATGAGTCCCCTCCAGATGCCTCAAAAGATCAGAGGTATCCCTAATATATGAAGGCAGGCAGGTTACATGTGGCATAAGCACTGAGTCCACATACCGACTCACCTTCTCGGTAAGGGACTCATTGCCCGAAATGATGGGATGACCTGGGGGGTTGGTAAGGTGTTTATGCACCTTAGGTAAGGCATAGAAGGTAGCAATGCAGGTAAATTTGGGGTTAAGATATTCAAAAGTTTTTATGTCAATAAGACCTTGAGAATATGCCTCAATACATAGTAATCTGAGTTCCCCCGAATATGAGGCCACTTGATTTTCACCAATACAAACATACCAATGCTTATTTTTTAAAATGTCTAGACACATTTTTTGATATTGGGGGTGGGACATCACAACGATGTTGCCACCCTTATCGGATGGTTTGATTACACAGTCCTTGCATGATTTTAAGGATTCTAGGGCTTTTATTTGTTCCGGGGTAAGATTGGAGAGCGGTTTAGGCCAAGTACGTGTTTTCAGGTCACGGATAGTCAATTGTAAGAAGGCCCAAATCTTAGGGCAGGTCAAAAGATCAGGAAAGTGGCGGGATTTGGGTTTGAATTCTTTACGAGGTTTGGTGTAGTAGCTAGTGTCTGAAACATCGGTGGCACCGGGTACCGATGGATCACCGGATGATTCCTCGTATAGGAGCATAAGATCACGAAGGGCTCTGAACTCTTGCATAGTAAAATTCTTAATCTGTTCTGTAAGCTCGATTTCTAATCGTTTTATAGGTCAGGCGACGTGCGAATAAATATAAATCCTTTATAGTCTCGGATATATTAATCGGTTGGGATGGACAAAAGCCCAAGCCAAGCTGAAGAATAGATTTCTGTGAACACTAAGGAAGTTAAATTGATAATATTCAGATCGGGTTGGTCTGGATGTTTTAAGGATTCCCGGGCCGTACCATATATGCACTGAGATTGCTCTGTTTTTTGGCCTCCTGAAGGGCCAATGTTGGATCTAAAAAATCGTCAACTAATGCACCGCGGTTAGAACTATTAGCATTGGTAGTACCTTTCTGAAGGATATTCTGTAGAGCTGGAGTTAAATTACCGGTGGTCCCTTGTTCCTTTGACTGTGGGGCTTTATCCGAACGTTTTTTGTTTTTTGGGTCAGAGGGTGAAGACCCGCCACCGTGCCGAGTGCACTTTACTGATCGCGCCGTCTGTGCTGCCGAGTGGCGGTTGTGTCCCTGTGGAAGAGGAAACATAGATAAAGAGGAGTCAGATTCAGTAGTATCTTCAACATGCGACTGGGTATATATACCAGGCCTTCTGCCCGGTCCTCTACCTGTATTTTTATTCTGCCATTTGTACGCATAGCCCTGTGAAAAAGCCAATTTATCAAGATTAAATTTCTTTTGTTTTTTGGTAACAATTTCCTTGTTCATAATTTCCAACCGGTCTCTTGTCGGTTTGTGTGTTTTTTGGGTGTTCTCTGTGTGTTGTTTGTTTGTCCTCGGCTGTCTGCTGTCTGTTATATGTTGTCTGTTTTCGTGCTTGAGTTCGGTTTCCCCCCCCCCCTCTCTACCCCCCCTTCCCTTCTCCTATCCCCCCTTCAAATGTGGGCTTCCTTCGGTCTGTTCACAAAGCTTACACACACATGTTTTTATTTACCCGTCCCCACAAAGCCATATATACGTTTGGTTCTATCCTATCTCATATCATAACCTTCCTTATTGTATCACTTACACATTTTCTTTAAATAAAATTTTAACTATTAGCATCCATGTCCTTGTGCCCGGTGTTATGAGCAGTTTGCGACTTTGCCATTTTAATACATCTGTGCTGTCGCAATTTGATGGCCATTTCCCTGGGCTGATATGCGATCTTCCCCCCTAGTGGTTCCATGTCCGCCCACCTTTGGTGCCGCGGTGTTTTGGTCCACCGAGTGGGAACGTTAATGGCAGGTCCGACCGTTTGGTCACTGACCCTTGAGCCCCCTTTATGTCTACACTGCGTCCGCAGTGTCTCCATGATTGGCTGTCTCTCTGGCAGTTCTCCGTTCGTCTGGACACTATCTGCCGTTTTTGCTTCACTGCGCATGCGCACCGCGCATGCGCAGTGTAGGATCGGGTCCGATGACGTCAATTGTATGGCGCCGACCGGCGCACGCATTGGCGTCATCTGGACTGGCGCCAGAGCTCACTATTTAAATGGACCTTTCGTCCATAGCTTCTAGGCGTGTTGGGGGCCCTTGAGGTTTTGGTGGTGCTGGCTGGCGGTTTCTTCATCTACCTTTGGCTGTCTTCAGGTATGTGCCTGTTCCTGTCATCCATACCTATCCATTCTGATTCTCCAGAGAAATCCTTCCTTATATATTTATACCTTTATGGATTTCAGCTACTGACTGGTTGATTCTATTACCCATGCTTTCTTGACGATTGCTCCAAACCAGCTGTTCAGAGCCAGATATCTACTCTGCAGGTTTGCATTGTCATTGTATGACTGTGTATTTGATCTCTCATAGTTCTCTATATATTTGATCACCTGTTTCTTACTCTCTAATTATTGACATATTCCTTTCCATCCTGGTGCTCAAATTATGTGCCTTGTCTTAAAATAAACCTGTCTACCTACAGGTCTTAGCAATCCAGCTGATTTTCTCTGAAACCACTGATTTCTTGGTGATGCTTCTTTCTGACATATAGCACTATCTTGGTGAGTTAAATGTCTGTTTGCTGGTTATCGCATTAATCTAGTTTTGGTGGCTGAGCTAGCCCACCTTTGTTTAAGATATTGTTACTTTATATTTTTTCTTATATTGAACTCTGCCATGTATGCATATACATGCGCATATCTATATATGCGCATGTGTTTGTATATATAATTTCTTCCAGCCTGCCCGCCTCTCAAAAAAACCCCCCTCTGTCGAGTTGAAAATCCTGCACATCCTAGGTCATCTGATGTGACTGAATCTTGTATTCTCGGTATGTATCTTATATCTTCGGCTTATCCTCCATGATCCAGACGGACCCGTCTATTATGCTATACACACTGCCTAGTTTGCTGCACCCCATGGTATCTCACAGATGCCCTATACTGATACAAATGTTCTTATCATTCCAACTATGTATCTAATTTATGTCTCTCTTGTTGACAGCATTACTATATATCTATAAGTACCTATTTTACCCTACTCTGGCTCCCATATCAGCCCGGGAACCTGCCCCTATCCTTAGGGGCTTGCAGCCTCACTTGCTCGTTTGCACCCTTCAATGGTAAGTCGCAATATGCTCTTTTATACACATGTGCACAAAATGGATGAAATATAATTTCTCTCCCTTTTCTCCACTTTATATAATTATGCTTTTTGACATGCATTTCCTGTGAGCTGGGATATCGCCGTCTTTCCTGATGGCAGAATCAGGTCGGCGCCCCCTAGGCTGTCTCCAGGTGCATTGTTCATCATCTACTCTACTTTCTCATATTTATATGACATTAACCCTCTTCCAATTTTTCCCCCCTTCTAGAGACAACTCTACAGATATACTCTTTCTTAATACATACTCCTGAAGAAGCGGCTAGTCCGCGAAACATGTTGAGTGCCATCCTGTGACAGTTCAAATATCACTACATTGCTTCCATTATCAGGGACCAATAACTCAGTGCGGCACTGTCCATTCAAAGGAAAGATTCTGTATTGTATTATCTCAATATTGTCTCTTGTTTTTAAATCCTTTCTTTGTTTCATTTATTATATGACTTGAACTTTGTTTTCTATTATATTGTTGTAATAAATCTTTATATATTTTTCTTTTTTTTAAACCATAGATTTTTATTGAAGTTTACAGTTTACATAGAAAGCAAAAGGATATTGTAAAATAACAGAGATATGCATTACAAAAGGGTTATAATAAACAGGTAATCAGGTTAACTACGGCAGAGATCGTTTGCGAGCTACTTGTAAGCGATATCTAACGGCCCCATATGGGGCAAAGCCAGTCACCCCTTTCGGGAACAAAGTGACAGGGCTCAGATGAAAACCAGTTAGTAAAGAAGCTCCCAGTGGACCTTAATGAGGGTCCCTGGAGATACAGTAAGGCAGGAGAGGTGCACAGTATATCTAGTACAATGCAAACTTTGGTAATGTTGAAGTAAATCAATAAACATTGATACATCTGTAATGTTATTAGGTACAAGGTACGTCATATGTCAGGAACGTTTTTGTTTAATAAAGATTCTGCACAATGGGGTGCCATTCCTTTTTGGGCGTATTCTAGTCACTGGATGCTTTGATCATTACAATAGGTTTTAGTTGTTAGAGTAATGAGTCATGAGTCACAGGTGTGGGAGGCATATATAGAAGAGCTCCAGTTTTCCCAGCGTTTATGGAAAACTGAGGATCTTCTTTCTTTGTATGCCAGTAGTTTCTCCATAAGATATTGATTATTAATTCTGGAGACTACTACTTCAAGGAGAGGAGGTGAGGGCGATCTCCATTGCTTCGCTAATGACATACGTGTTGCAAACAAGATATTTATTGCTAAACTTCTTTGTAGGGGAGGGATTTGTTCTATTCCAATACTAAGTAGTGCCAAGGCTGGTGTGAGTTGGAACTTGATACGAATAACATTGGATATCATAGATTCTATTTCTTTCCAGAAAGTAGTGATATTTCCACAAGTCCACAATATGTGGAGTAAGCTGCCAGTAGATTGACAGTTCCTCCAGCACAGTGATGGTATTGACGGGTCCATTTTATGGAGCCGCAGGGGCGTATAGTACCATCTGTGAAGAATTTTCTGTGCATTGTCCCAGTGATCTATGCAAGCTGAAGATTTGCTGTTGTATTTTACTGCTGCATGCCATTGTACAAGTGGGAATTCCGCTTGGAGTTCCTTTTCCCATTTTAACATGGTGGGTAATTTAGCATTCATGTATAGTGGGTTTGCTAGTTTGTAAAATAAGGAGATTCCTTTTTTTTCCCCCGCATGACTGTTTGTAAGGAAATCCCACACTGACTGAGGTATTTCCAGGGTAGTACCTGGGTTTTTATCTGAGTATTGTTTTATTTGAAATAGCATAAAGGTATCTAGTGGGTCTTGTTGTGCGATTGGTGGTGAGATATATCGTTCCCCCCGTTTATTCCAATGTTGGATAGGCAAGTAAGGGATCAAGTATTGGTAGGCTGCCAATGGGATTTGTGGTTTGTACAAAGGTAGATCATTGAAGCGTTGGTGTATAAGGAAGGACCAGGCCTCTAAGGAGGCTTGTATAGAAGGGTAAGGCGGAGTGGTAGGTTTATGATGTATGCTAAATGCCATAGCTAAGGCAGGTAGGTCATGACCCGGGGTGACAGTGCGTTCTATATCCGACCATCTATTATTCTCTAGGTCTGAGAACCAGTATTTCATTTGGTCTAACAAGGCCGCTCTGTAATATGTTTGTGCATTGGGGAGTCCCAGTCCCCCTAGTTGTTTAGACTTATAAAGCTGAGTCAGCGCAATTCTTGGTTTTTTACCCCCCCAAATGAAGATGTTTAGTTTTTTTGACAGTAGGTTGAAGAATTTCTGGGGGATGCGGATGGGAAGGGTTCTGAAGTAGTATAGTAGTTTAGGAAATATTTGCATTTGGTATGCAGCTATCCGTCCGATCCAAGAGAGATGTAGTTTTGCTATGAGGTTCATTTCCTTTTCAATTGTATGTAACAATGGGGGGAAATTACAGGCGTATAAGTTTGAGGAGGATGCGGATAGCTGCACACCAAGGTAAGTGATTGAGGGAGGGTCCCATATACAAGGAAAGAGCTGTCGGAGGGTATTTCGTACTTTAACTGTGGTGTTTAGTGCCATAGCAAAGCACTTAGAGGTATTAATCTTGTAGTAGGACACTTCACTAAAGTCTCTTAGTGTTCGTTGTACAGCTGAAAGCGAGGGTTCTGGATCAGTGATGGTCAGTATTATATCATCTGCAAAAAGTCCTAGCTTATGGGTCCCCAATCCTATTTTGATTCCTTTAATGTCATCAGAAGCTCTAATGCATTCTGCTAGGGGTTCAATGGCCAGGGAGAAGATTATCGGTGAGAGTGGGCATCCCTGCCGAGTACCGTTCGTCAGGTAAAAGGGGTCTGATAGTAGTCCAGAAGTTAATACCCGGGCTGAGGGACAGGAGTAAAGGGCCATGATAGCTGAATGGATTGGACCATTAATGCCAAATTTAAGGAGGGTTTTTGACAGATAGGTCCAATGCACCCTATCAAAAGCCTTTTCTGCATCTAAGGCAATAAATGCGCTAGGGAGATTTTGGAGTTCCGTAAACCTTAGGAGGTTAAGCATTCGTCTAGTTCCGTCAGGGGCTTGTCTGCCTTTTACAAAACCTACTTGGTCTAGTCCTAAGAGTGAGGGGGTCACAACCATTCGTCTATTTGCTATCACCTTGGCATACATTTTTAAGTCGGAATTTAATAGAGAGATCGGTCTGAAATTTTGGGGGCGATCGGTGTCTTTACCAGGTTTAGGGATCGTGACAATGACTGCCTGTAGCATTTCGGTCGGGAAGGATTTGTTAGCTGCGGCTGCGTTGAAAACGTCTGCTAGCGTTGGTACGAGTAGAGGGGCAAATGTTTTGTAGTATTCGGCCGAAAAACCATCCGCGCCTGGTGATTTATGCATAGGCAGGGATTGTATAACAGTGGTTATTTCTTTGTGGGTAATAGGGGAATTCAGTTCATCTAGTGTGAGTGAGTCAACCTTTGGAATATTAATTTTTTGGAGAAAATTGTCTATTTCAAGATCAGAGGGTTGGTGGGTGTGTGGGTCAGCATGGAGGTTATAGAGGGATTCGTAATAGTCCTTAAAGGCGTTCGCTATGTCTTTGGGGTTGCGGAGTGTGGTATTGTTCTTGTGGTGAATGATGTGAGTCAGGTTGGACTTGGCATGTCTTTTTTTAAGTTGGGAGGCAAGAAGTTTGCTTGCTTTGTTATTTTGAGAATAGAAGGATAATTTCATTCTCTTAAAATAGACATCATAATCCGTCTTAAGTTCGAGCCGCAAGTCCTCACGGCACTGGTTAAGACGCATCAGGATGTCCGGGGATGTGGTAGACGGGTCTTTGTGAAGTGATTCCAGGTCAGCAATGGAGTTTTGAAGTTCTGACAAACGGTGCAGTTTTTTCTTTTTTTCCCTAGAAGCTATTTGTATAAGTATGCCTCGAGCATATGCTTTGTGCGCACACCATAATATTTCGGGGGAGCAATCCTTAGTAGTGTTTAGTTCAAAATAGTCTGTCAGTTTCTTACTGATCTCATCCCGAATCTCGGGGCGAGACAGCAAGTAAGTGTTATTGCGCCATAGGGGTTTGCAGTGTTGTCTATTATTATCCATTATATCAATCGTTACTGGAGCGTGGTCCGACCAAGTGATATTATGGATATCTGTTCTAACCACAGTTTGCAAGGTATACATATCTACAAGAAAAAAATCTATCCTGGAATAGCTGTTGTGTACAGGAGAGTGGTAAGAATAGTCCTTCTCAGTAGTTCGGGCGCAGCGCCATGGGTCAAAGAGCCTTTCCGTATGGCAGAAGGGACCTAAGCAGGGTCTCTGTCGCAGAGCCACTGAGGAGGTATCAAGATCATTATTGAGTACAGTGTTAAAGTCACCGCATATGATTAGTTTACCTTTTTGCATAGATTTGGCCATTGTTACCACTTTCCGTACAAATTTCAATGTGTGAACATTCGGAGCATATAGGTTTACCAGCGTGTAGACAGTGTTATTAATCTCCGCAATTAAGATGATGAAGCGTCCGTGTTGGTCAGTGCATTCCTGTAAGAGAGAAAAGGTTACTGTGTCCCTTATGGCTATCATTACACCATTTTTTTTAACAGAGTCATTTGAGTAGAAGATGTGCGGATATTTGGCGTGCGTACATTTTGGCGCTCGATTGCTGGCAAAGTGGGTCTCTTGGGCACATAGAATGTCACATTTCATAGCTAGAGCCGACTTCCAGAGCGCCCTCCTTTTGAAAGGGCTGTTGAGCCCCCTCACATTGTGAGACATGAGTTTAATGTGCATATTTCAGTTGGAAAACGCCTTGCTGCCCTCCAGTGGTAGAAGTTGGAAGCGTACCTTGATAAAGATGGTCTGAAGAAAAATGAGAACAGGAATGTGATAACTGCTGCTCACATAAACTTGAGCAGATAGGAACTTTTTTGGGCCCCTTGGGGTCCCAGAGGACCGCAGAAAGTCCACGGTAACTTAACCCGGATGCAGGATACATCCTGCGGCTGTAGTGGGGGAAAACAGTCAAGTAGAAAAAGCCGAACAGCGGTGGCTATTGTGAGCCTTAACTTGAGTAGGCCATAAATGTGAAGGCACAGGAAAAATGCAGTTCAGAGCGTGCAATTATTAGGTAAATCGCATAGTGTAAAAGGTTGCAAACATCTATTCGATATCATCAGTCATTTGTTACGTCTGTTTTGACGGTTGTTGTTTCGTCTATCTGGCAGGGGTTCAGGGTCAGCTATGTCGCCGTCCGCAGGGAGAAGTCGCCACTTTCTGAGGAGCTCCATTCCCTTTTCTAGTGAGGAGATGGTGTGGGATTCATTATGCATTTCAAGCAGCAGTTTGGCCGGGAAACCCCATTTCTACAGTATCTTGTGATTTCTCAGGATCTTAGTGATGGGGACCAGGTTGTGCCTAGCTTGCAGCGTGGCTTGCGATAAATCTGCATATAGTGCGATTCCTGCGAAAGGGTCAGGGAGAGCAGGGTGTTGTCTAGCGTATCGCATGAGTTGGTCTTTCACATGGTAAAAGTGTATTCTGGCAATGACATCCCTGGGTATCTGATCGGGTAGAAATGATGGTTTAGGTAGCCTGTGTGCTCTGTCTATGGTGACATCTGCTGGGCTCAGGGACGGTATGGCTGTGGTCATGAGTTTCTGGTGGTAGGAAGACAGGTCCGCTGGCTTAACCGATTCAGGGATCCCCCTAAATTTAACATTGTTTCTGCGTGCGCGGTCTTCAATATCCGCCATTTTGAGACGCATTGCTTTAATTTCCTCATCTATAGATATGTGTGCATCAACAAGCTCATTGTGTGCAAAAGTGAATTCCTCCATTTTTCTCTCTACATGCTGCACTCTGTCTTTAATTACTGTCATTTCCACTTTATTGCTATGCATGAAGGTTGATATGTCCTGCTGGAGAGCCCCTCTCAGTGTCTGAAGCATCTCCTTCATAGTAGAGTCCAGAATGGGCTGACCTGCAGTGGGGAATGCATCTAGCTGCTGTGAGTATGAGGAGGCCTCCTCCATTTCTTCCCCCCCAGGGTCAGTGTCAGTCAGCGGTTCGCTATCACCTCCCAGCTTCCTTTTTTGCTTGACAGGGCTCAGGAAAGGGGATTGTGGCAAGGGGTAAGATGTAGGGCTTGACTCACCCTGGGATGGAGCAGGATTAGCTCTTGCTGTTGAGGTGGCTGAGGCGCTCAGCACATCGCGGGCGCCATCTTGGAATTCTCGGCCGGCTGCCAGGGGAAAGAAATCGGTCAGTTTCCTGGGTATTTCTCTCTCTTTTCTTTTGCTCATCGTGAGCGGTGTGTTCCGTGGGGTGTTCCCGTGCCTGTGGGAATCTTTTTGAAATGTTAGGCTCGCTGTGGGCCGCTTAATCCGTGCCGCTGGAGAGCTCTCCTCTCAGGCGTCCATGCTCTCCGGCCGCCGGCTCCGCCCCCACTCTTTATATATTTTTCTATACACATTGCTATGTGAGTCCTTATTCGTACCATGAAAGTCCACAGTTGCCTCAGTTTTTCTGCCATTCCCATTTTTTCATGTAATTCCAAATGTTTATATAATTTTTCAATGCAGGGCCTGTTCCTGCGCCCAACAAGAGTATCTGTGAGGGGTTACAGTGTTGTGGCACCACCACCACCAACCAAGGCCCAATTTTTCTGCCCCTGTTTAACAGGGGCATGTAATTACAATTTTTTATATAATATTTCACAGCAGGGCCCATTCCTGCCCCCAACAAGAGTAATTGTGAGAGCTTACAGTGTTCTGGTACCACCAACACCTAAGGCCCAGTTTTTCTGCAGAGTATATAGGGCAGACCATATAGTATATATACTGCTCTTCAGAGTATATAGTGCCTGGGGGCCTGGGGGAATTTTGGTGTGGGATTCCCTTTAATATCCATACCAGACCTGAAGGGCCTGGTATGGATATTGGGGGTGACATCCACGCCATATTTTTTTGGTATTTTTGGTATTTTTATATATATATTGCCGGGATCCGACAACACATTACAGCCGCGAGCAATTTTAAATGATATTTTTCCTTTAGAAAAGTCATTTTGCTGTGGCACTGTTATAAACATGGGAAAGATGCGCTACTTTACAGGCATACTAAGGACACCACCCCCATCCCCCCCCCCCCAGGCATGACATTTAAAGGAATATTTCATTTTTATTGTTTCACTTTAAGCATTATTAAAATCACTGCTCCCCAAAAAACTGCAATTTTTAAAACTTTTTTTTGCATTGATACATGCCCCATGCACATGAGACGCCGGTGCAAACTCTGCTGAACACATGTATTAAAAAGCAGAAATCTGCATTTAAAGACGCACGTTTTGCCGCGTTTTCATGCTGCGTTTTCAAGCCGCGTTTTACCACGTTTGTGTCTATAAGCGTTTGTAAAGATAACTTCATATAGACCCTCCCCAAGCTCAGAAAGCATGTATTATTAACTATTTCTGCCATTTTGATCAGAGTGAGCAGCAGCAGCAGAGAGATCAGTTGTACACTTGCATTTGCCTCTCTTTCTGTGTTTTTTTTTGTTGGGAAAAAAAAGACATTGCTATGCTTTGGTCAGACTAGGTGGAGTCACTGATTAGATTAGAAATTGGATGAAGGGTTGGGGCAAAGAAGTAGAGGCATTCCTCATTGTCTAAGCTACCTAAAAAACTAGAGTTTTTTATGGCATTGCATCAGTAAGTATATATGCTCTATGAACTATCTAAAGTAATTACGACATTTTAAACCATTTTTTTTTTTTGTATTTTTTATGGTTTACCATCATATTTCTGAGTTTTCTGGTCCAAAGAATTGGGTTCCTTTAAAAACGCTTATAAACGCAAACGCGGCTAAACACGTTTTGCGTCTGAAACGTGGAAAAGCAAAGTGTCTGAACCCATTTTTTTGCTTCTGGAAAAACGAGGTTAGACGCAAAAAACGAGACTGTGTACATGGACACATAGGATAACATTGCATGAGTTCAGGGGCAGTTGAAAAAAGTGTCCAACTGCCTCTGAACGTGCGTTTAACAGCATCTCGTGTGCATGGGGCCTAATGCCTTGTACACATGGTCAGAATTTCTGACGGAAAAAGTCTGCTCGGATTATGTTGTCGGAAAATCCGATCGTGTATGGGCTCTATCGGACTTTTTCCATCGGAATTTCCGCCGAAAAAAGTTTAAGAGCTGGATCTAAAATCTAAAATCCAATCTGACTTTTTCCGATCGCGTGTCGAGAATTCCGACGCACACGCATGCCACGCATGCTCAGAAAAAATTTGGAGACGAATGTTATTGGCTACTAGCCTCTACGTAGTCCCGTCGTACGTTTTATACCTCACCTTGTTTCGAACGATTGGATTTTCTGACAACTTTGTGCGACCTTAGATGAATAAAACAGTAGCGCTAATAATCACAGTGTCTGTGAATAAACTAAATATTTAACCTGTGTAAACAAAACTGAAAAATATGTATAAACAGTGCTAAAACAAAAACAACAACACAATTAATCACCTATATACATAAAGTGAAAAATTAAAGTGAAGTGTGATTATATATTTTTTGCAGGTGTCCAAGAAAGGAAAACAAATCCAAACAAAAGTCCATAAACTGTTACTTGTAGTGATAATGTTTCAAAAAGTGAAAAAAAAGTGAATGAAAAATCCTGAAGCAAATAAAGTTTTGAAGTGTCTTTAAACAAAATTCTTGAAGTGACTTGAAAAAATATAAAAATATATCTTCCACCACACCACCTGTGTTCAGTGCTACCGCACCCTAAGGAAACGCACTCACCAGCAGTGTATGCCTTGCACTCTCATGCTTGGCCAACTCGCTTAATAGCTCCACATGGGTCACAGATGGATCCAGACAGACTGTTAGATAATTGCACTCCACATATAAGGAACAAAGAGATGCTTCCAATAGTGAAGTAGAGTAAACCATTTATTTCAACAGCATACAAAATTCCTCAACCATTGTACTCACATCCTTCATATAAACATAAGGCACTTCAGCATAATCTTTTTAACAGGAAACAAGGACCCAGCAGTGGTGACCCGATATATTATGGTCTCGGCGGACCCGGCGTTAATACCAATATGTCTCACCCTCCACGCTGTCTCCTTTCTCTTTCACTTCACACGGCACAGCACACCCAGTAACTGGAACGTTGAATGTTAACTGCTCCTTATAGTTGCCATGTAACCATATCCAGACATGTTTCACCGAAGTGGCTTAAATGATTAAGCCACTTCGGTGAAACATGTCTGGGTATGGTTACATGGCAACTATAAGGAGCAGTTAACATTCAACGTTCCAGTTACTGGGTGTGCTGTGCCGTGTGAAGTGAAAGAGAAAGGAGACAGCGTGGAGGGTGAGACATATTGGTATTAACGCCGGGTCCGCCGAGACCATAATATATCGGGTCACCACTGCTGGGTCCTTGTTTCCTGTTAAAAAGATTATGCTGAAGTGCCTTATGTTTATATGAAGGATGTGAGTACAATGGTTGAGGAATTTTGTATGCTGTTGAAATAAATGGTTTACTCTACTTCACTATTGGAAGCATCTCTTTTTTCCTTATATGTGGAGTGCAATTATCTAACAGTCTGTCTGGATCCATCTGTGACCCATGTGGAGCTATTAAGCGAGTTGGCCAAGCATGAGAGTGCAAGGCATACACTGCTGGTGAGTGCGTTTCCTTAGGGTGCGGTAGCACTGAACACAGGTGGTGTGGTGGAAGATATATTTTTATATTTTTTCAAGTCACTTCAAGAATTTTGTTTAAAGACACTTCAAAACTTTATTTGCTTCAGGATTTTTCATTCACTTTTTTGTCAGTTTTTGAAACATTATCACTACAAGTAACAGCTTATGGACTTTTGTTTGGATTTGTTTTCCTTTCTTGGACACCTGCAAAAAATATATAATCACACTTCACTTTAATTTTTCACTTTATGTATATAGGTGATTAATTGTGTTGTTGTTGTTGTTGTTTTAGCACTGTTTATACATATTTTTCAGTATTGTTTACACAGGTTAAATATTTAGTTTATTCACAGACACTGTGATTATTAGCGCTACTGTTTTATTCATCTAAAATCACTTTACATTATTTATCTATTTAAGTAGCTGCTTAGTTTAAATTTATTTTTATACACATAGGTGTTTAACTAATTTTTCTTTGTGCGCAGTGGTGGTGTGGAATAGTAGGAGGGTGAGCGATTTTCATACCAGTTTATTTTGAACTTTGTGCGACCGTGTGTATGCAAGACAAGTTTCGGCCAAAATCTGTTGAAAAAAATCAGACAGATTTTGTGATCAGAATGTCCGACTGTGTGTACAAGGCATAACAGTGTTTGCACACATTTTTGGTCTGTTCGAATGTTCTGCTACGAACCATTAATTAATATGGTGGAAGGTGCACTTGGGTGTATGGTCGCTCACTATCTTTGGACACGTGTTGCAAAGATTTTTTCACATTTATTTCTATATGGACTTACCATATTTATCGGCGTATAACACGCGCTGGCGTATAACACGCACCCCAAGTTTAGGAGGAAATTTTAAGGAAAAAACTTTTTAAAGGAAAAAAACTTACATTTAAATGCCCATCAATGCAGCCTTATCAGTGTCCATCTGCAGCCTTGCACAGCGTCCATCTGCATGCTTGTCAGTGTCATTTGCAGCCTTGCAGCCTTTTCAGTGTCATTTGCAGCCTTGCAGCCTTGTCAGTGTCATTTGCAGCCTTGCGTCCTTGTCAGTGTCATTTGCAGCCTTGCAGCCTTCTTAGTGACATTTGCAGCCTTGCAGCATCCATCTGCAGCCACCTCAGTGTCATTTGCAGCCTTGCGCAGGCTGTAGTTAAACTGCAGTGACATGTCAGTGTCACTGTAGTTTGAAAATTGGCGCCATTGGCCGTTCTCGCAGCTTTCGGCCGTTCTCGGCAGCCGAGAACGGCCGAAAGCTGCCGAGAACGGCCGAAAGCTGCAGAGAACAGCCTAAAGCTGCAGAGAACAGCCTAAAGCTGCCGAGAAAGGCCGAAGGCGGTAGAGAATGGCCGAAGGTGGCCGAAAGCTGCCGAGAAAGGCCGAAGGCGGCCGAAAGCTGCCGAGAATGGCCGAAGGCGGGCGAAAGCTGCCGAGAACGGCTGAAAGCTGCCAAGAAAGGCCGAAGGTGGCCGAAAGCTGCCGAGAAAGGCCGAGAAAGGCCGAAGGCGGGCGAGAACGGCCGAAGGTGGCCGAAAGCTGCAGAGAAAGGTCGAAGGCGGTAGAGAATGGCCGAAGGTGGCCGAAAGCTGCCGAGAAAGGCCAAAGGCGGCCGAGAGCGGCCGAAAGCTGCCGAGAATGGCCGAAGGCGGGCGAAAGCTGCCGAGAACAGCCGAAAGCTGCCGAGAAAGGCTGAAGGCGGCCGAAAGCTGCCGAGAAAGGCCGAGAAAGGCCGAAGGCGGGCGAGAACGGCCGAAGGTGGCTGAAAGCTGCAGAGAAAGGTCGAAGGCGGTAGAGAATGGCCGAAGGTGGCCGAAAGCTGCCGAGAAAGGCCAAAGGCGGCCGAGAGCGGCCGAAAGCTGCCGAGAATGGCCGAAGGCGGGCGAAAGCTGCCGAGAACAGCCGAAAGCTACCGAGAAAGGCTGAAGGCGGCCGAAAGCTGCCGAGAAAGGCCGAGAAAGGCCGAAGGCGGGCGAGAACGGCCAAAGGTGGCCAATAGCTGCAGAGAAAGGCCGAAGGCAGGCGAGAATGGCCGAAAGCTGCCGAGAACGGCCGAAGGCGGCCGAAAGCTGCCGAGAACAGCCAACGGTGGCGGAAAGCTGCCGAGAACGGCTGAAGGTGGCCGAAAGCTGCAGAGAAAGGCCGAAGGCGTCCGAGAACAGTCGAAAGCTGCCGAGAATGGCTGAAGGCAGCCGAAAGCCGATGAGAAGGGCCGAAGGCGGCTGAAAGCCGCCCAGAGACTCACAACGGCGGGGGATCATCGTATTACACGCACCCCTGATTTTCCTCTGCTTTTAAGGGGAAAAAAGTGCGTGCTATACGCCGATAAATATGTTATATGGAAATCCTATGGACTGATTATTGCCACTTTATTTCAGCTCACATCTTTATATCACCATTTATTTAGCGTTATAACTTTTGCACAAACCAATCAATATACGCTTATTGGTATATTTTTTTTTTACCAACAATATGTAGCAGAATACATATTGGCCTAAAATGATGAAGAAATTGTTTTTTTTACATTTTTATATTGGATATGCTTTGCAGCAGAGAGTAAAAAATATTGTTTTTTTTTTTTCAAAATTGACAGTTTTTCTGTCATAAAAACAGCAGAGGTAATTAACCACTTCAGCCCCGGACGATTTTACCCCTTCCTTACCAGAGCACTTTTTGCGATTCGGCACTGCGTCGCTTTAACTGAAAATTGCGCAGTCGTGCAAAGTTGCACCCAAACAAAAGTGACGTCCTTTTTTTCCCACAAATAGAGCTTTCTTTTGGTGGTATTTGATCACCTCTGCGGTTTTTATTTTGTGTGCTATAAACAAAAGAATAGCGACAATTTTGAAAAAAAAAACACAATATTTTTTACTTTTTGCTATAATAAATATCCCATTTTTAAAAAAAAACAAACAAATTTTTTACTCAGTTTAGGCCGATACGTATTCTTCTACATATTTTTGGTAAAAAAAATCGTAATAAGCGTATATAGATTGGTTTGCGCAAAAGTTATAGCGTCTACAAAATAGGGGATAGATTTATTGCATTTTTTATTTTTTTTTTACTAGTAATGGCGGCGATCTGCGTTTTTTTTTTCATGACTGCGACATTGCGGCGGACACTTCGGACACTTTTGACACATTTTTGGGACCATTCACATTTACACAGCGATCGTTGCTATAAAAATGCACTGATTACTGTGTAAATGTGACTGGCAGTGAAGGGGTTAACACTAGGGGGCGCTGCAGGGGTTAATATGTTCCCTATGTGAATGATTCTAACTGTGAGGGGAGGGGACTCACAAGAGGAGGAGACAGATCAGTGTTCCTCTGTACTGGGAACACACCATCGGTCACCTCTCCACTGACAGGACGTGGAGCTGTGTGTTTACACACACAGCTCCACGGTCTTGCTATTTTTCCGGGCAATCGCGGGTGCCCGGCGGACATCGTGGCATCGGGTCCCGAGCGACGCTGTTGGTGCGCGTGCCCCCTAGGCGGCCGGTGTACTATAATTTTCTGTCCCCCATCAGAAAGTATCCTCTGTGTACTGCACGTGCGCAATACACAGGACACCCAGGTTCCGAAAATTGCTGAAGATGAACGGCGCCTGCGCCGTGAGTCCACGTTCAAGCCCCACCATCCAAGTGGACATAGAGTTAGAATATAAAAGAGCCGAGCACAGCGAGGCCGTGCCCGAAGCGCGGCGAGCGAAGCGCGGCGAGCGAAGCAAGCCCGCGAGGGGCCCTCTAAGTTTGTGTAGCCCTATGTCCACTTGGATGGTGGGGCTTACACCTCTACTCACGGCGCAGGCGCCGTTCATCTTCGGAGGTTTTCCGAAGATCCTTATGCTCCGTACTGCGCATGCGCAGTACACAGCGGACACTTGGTGATAGCCGGACTGTTCGTGTCAGAACACCGGGAATGGGAGGACGTCATATGACCCCCACCCAGGATGGGAGATCCACCTTGTAGGCATCATATGACTATGGGTGGCTATTGAAGCGGTTAAATACCACCAAAAGAAAGTTTCTATTCGTGGGGAATAAAAAAATATATACATATTTTATTTGGGTACAGTGTCACAATTGTCAGTTAAAATATAGCAGTGCCGTATTGCAAAAAAATGGCCTGGTCATGAAGGGGGAGGGGGGTAAATCTTCCGGAGGTCAAGTGGTTAATACCTTTTAACTGACTTTATTGTTGTGTATTCTTTTACATTGTAGCAAATCACATCTGTACTCAGGAGATGTTATATAAATGTTTCACTGTGTCCACATTTCTACATATTGACACTTTAATAAATCAAGTTATTATGTTGTTAACCTTGTGAAAGATTTGATTGCCAAAGTATGAAGTCAATATTTGCATTTGAGTTTTCTTTGAGGGATCACACCTATTTGATACATATTTGGGTAGTTTGTGTTAAATGAGAGAGGTTGTCAAGGGGAGATTGATTTGTACTTTCTTTTCCCTGAGGCTAAATGCCTTAAGCCCCATACACACGGTCGGATTTTCCCATGGATTCTGTCCTATCGGACAATGTTGTCGTAAATTCCGACCGTGTGTATGCACCATCGGACAGTGTACGTCGGATTGTCCGACGGACAAAGTCCTATCTCCTGCTGGATAGATTTTTCGACAACAAAGTCCGATCACACCAAATCCGATCGTGTGTATCAAATTCCGACGGACAAAGTGCTACGCATGCTCAGATCACATTACAAGACCAAAGCTATTGGCTACTAGCCTCTACGTAGTCCCGTCGTAGGCAACAAACGTCACCATGTTCAGAATGATCAGATTTTCCGACAACTTTGTCCGACCGTGTGTACGCAACACCAACATCGGACAAAGTACGACGGACCTGGTCCGCGGATAATCCGAGCGTGTGTATGGGGCATTACGGTGCATGTTCTGTCTCAAATGTCCCTTTATGCATTGACAAGCCTCCTTAGTCCCAGTATGTCCGGACAGTACGGTCACCTGCTGACTTTGCATTTGTATTTTTTTGCAAGGAAATTACTTAAAAAACATTTTTTTTTTAAAAATTTAGCAGGGACCCTAGAGAATAAAATGGCGCTCTGTATTTTATGTCACACTGTATTTGCGCAGCGGTATTTCAAACGCATTAAAAAAAAAATACACTTTCATTAACCGCTTAACCACTTCCCTACCCGCCCATGTACATATGACGCCCACAAGGTGGATCTCCCATCCTGGGTGGGCGTCATATGACGTCCTCTCCTTCCCGGCCGCCTGGGGGGCGCGCGCGCGCCGGCTGCTTCGCTCGGGACCCGGTGCGAGTGCCCGGCGGCCGCGATGTCCGCCGGGCACCCGCGATTGCCCGTTAAAACAACGGGACCGTGCGGGACCGTGGAGCTGTGTGTGTAAACACACAGCTCCACGTCCTGTCAGCGGGAGAGGAGACCGATCATGTGATCCCAGTACGGAGGAACACATGATCGGTCTCCTCCCCTTGTGAGTCCCCTCCCCCCACAGTTAGAATCACTCCTATAGGGAACACATTAACCCCTGCAGCGCCCCCTAGTGTTAACCCCTTCCCTGCCAGTCACATTTACACAGTAATCAATGCAATTGTATAGCAACGATCGCTGTGTAAATGTGAATGGTTCCAAAAATGTGTCAAGTGTCCGAAGTGTCCGCCGCAATGTCGCAGTCACGAAAAAAAATCGCAGATCGCCGCCATTACTAGTAAAAAAAAAAAAATGCAATAAATCTATCCCCTATTTTGTAGACGCTATAACTTTTGCGCAAACCGATCAATATACGCTTATTGCGATTTTTTTTACCAAAAATATGTAGAAGAATACGTATCGGCCTAAACTGAGTAAAAAAATCGTTTTTTTTTTTAAAAATGGGATATTTATTATAGCAAAAAGTAAAAAATATTGTGTTTTTTTTCAAAATTGTCGCTCTTCTTTTGTTTATAGCGCAAAAAATAAAAACCGCAGGGGCGATCAAATACCACCAAAAGAAAGCTCTATTTGTGGGAAAAAAAGGACGTCAATTTTGTTTGGGTGTAACGTCGCATGACCGCGCAATTGTTAGTTAAAGCGACGCAGTTCCGAATCGCAAAAAGTGCTCTGGTAAGGAAGGGTGTAAAATGGCCCGGTGTTGAAGTGGTTAGGACCGCCTCCTGCACATATACATCGGCAGAATGTCCCGGCTGGGCACATCGACGTACAGGTACGTTGTCCTTTAAGAGCCCAGCCGTAGGTGACGCTCGCGCTGCCGGCAGCGTGCTCACGACCCGGCCCTGAGCTCCGTGACCGTGGGACCAGCGGACCCGTTTGCCGCTGGTGTCCCGCCATCGGGTCACAGAGCTGAAGAACGGGGAGAGGTAAGTGTAAACAAACCTCTCCCCGTGCTTCCTAGTGAGACTGTAACTGATCGTCTGTTCCCTGTCATAGAGAAAGACGAGCAGTGATGTCACACGCCAAGCCACGCCCCCCTACAGTAAGAAAAAACACACAGGGCTCACTTAACCCCTCCCCGCCCCCTAGTGGTTAACTCCCTCACTGCCAGTGTCAGTTACACAGGAATCAGTGCATTTAAATAGCAATAAAAAATGCTGATCTCCGCCATTACTAGTAAGAAAATAAAAAAATATTAATAAAAAATGCTATAAAACTATCCCCTATTTTGTAAATGCTATAACATTTGTGCAAACCAATCAATAATCGCTAATTGCATTTTTTTTTTACCAAAAATATGTAGAAGAATACGTATCGGCCTAAACTGAGGAAAAAAAAAAATGTCATATATTTTTTGGGGGATATTTATTATAGCAAAAAGTTAAAAATATTGAATTTTTTTCAAAATTGTCGCTCTATTTTTGTTTATAGCGCAAAAAACCGCAGAGGTGATCAAATAGCACCAAAAGAAAGCTCTATTTGTGGGAAAAAAAGGACGCCCATTTTGTTGTTGTGGGAGCCACATCGCACGACCGCGCAATTGTCAGTTAAAAAGACGCAGTGCCGAATCGCAAAAAGGGGCCTGGTCCTTTGGCTGCAAATTGGTCTGGGGCTTAAGTGGTTAATAAAAAAAAATAATAAAAAAACAGTAAAGTTAGCCCAATTTTTTGTATAATATGAAAGATTGTGCCAAGTAAATAGATACCCAACATGTCACGCTTTAAAATTGCGCATGCTTGTGGAATGGTGACAAACGATGGCACTTAAAAATCTCCATAGACGACGCTTTAAAAATGTATAGTCTGTAGAGTTACTGAGGAGGTCTAGTGCTAGAATTATTGCTCTTGCTCTAACGATCGCAGCGATATCTCACATGTGTGGTTTGAACACCATTTACGTACAGTGAGGTCCATAAATATTGGAACATCGACACAATTCTAATCTTTTTGGCTCTATACACCACCACAATGGATTTGAAATGAAACAAGATGTGCTTTAACGGCAGACTTTCAGCTTTAATTTGAGGGTATTTACATCCAAATCAGGTGAACGGTGTAGGAATTACAACAGTTTGTATATGTGCCTTCCACAGCTGCAGCCGGGATTTGCTGGCGATATTACCGCGGTATTCCCGCGGTGTCCCATTGTTTTTAATGGGAAGGAGCGGTATAGGAGCGGTGAATAAATGGCTCCTTCACCGCTCCAAAGATGCTGCTAGCAGGACTTTTTTTACCATCCTGCTAGCGCACCACTCCAGTGTGAAAGCCCTCCGGCTTTCACACTGGAGTTAAAGGTCCCGCTTTTTTCGGGAGCTATACAGGCGCTATTTTTAGCGCTGTAGCTCCTGAAAAACGATTCAGTGTGAAAGGGGCCTAATAGCTCATTCAATGTGATTCATAACGACATGTTTTTTAACTTAGAATATATGTAATATTTTTTAGATCCAACTGTCCCCCTGAAGAGACCATATTAGGTCGAAACGCGCCAGGGATCAAATACCATACAAAATTATGTAATGCAATGATATGTATAAATGTGTTCATTCATTGGATTGTGGAACATATATTGTGTATTATTTGGACCAGATTTTATACTGTACGTATTGTATTTAATTATACCATGATACTGGACATTTTCCAAATAATTAATTCTCATATATAAACTACGGTAAATTTATCTGACTTTGGTAACCTGCTGTTCTAAAGCCCCACTGGGGAAACTCTTCCATACATTTTGTTTTCGGGGTGTGCAGCGCTCTTCATCTCCCTTATGTGTCTTTCCCATATTGTATTCTATTTTGGGTGGTTAAACACCCCTTCCCCACTATGACACATTGGAGATAAGACAAGGGCTGTGCTTTCTTTTCCGTTATCCCAACTCCTGCAGTTGCCAATTTTTGATTCTTGATAATAATTATTTAAAGGTCGTCTAATGGGTGAACCTTAAGTTGATTTGAGGCACCCATTCCCCTTTTTGGGGGATCAGAATGAGATCCAATCTTTTCCCTCCCATGCATCAAGAGGAACCTAATATAGACCCCTGTATTGCATGATGTCCAAATATCCTAAACGGTATTTGTTGTAAAATTCTAATTGGAATTTCTATGCAGGAAGATGGGGTTATGGAACCAGCACACAGCTCTTGTGCAAAACCTAAAATATAAATAGTCCTTATGGGACACTTTATGACTCTACGAATTTAATGACCAAATGTCCAATTCCAATGATTTATGCTATTATGCCATTTGATTTGGGACCGTTGTGAGTCTGGGTGGGCTTTTGGCTGCGCCTGTTTAGCTCCCCGGGGGTGGGGTTTGGCCCCCTATGGCTTCCCGGCAAGGTGGGGGGATGTTGGAATGGTCCGCATGCCCCCCTTTTTTGTGCTCCAATCGGCGGTTGGGGGGGTCATCCTCGACCGCCGAAGTGATCTGTTTTGTAGCCATAAAAATGCATGTGACTACAGCTTGCTCCCCTTTCGCTATACCCATAATAGGTTTATGTAACAACGCCTCCCAGGAAACCTTTTCATAGATTGGAATGCAGCACCGTATTGACCATGGCATAAACTCAGATCCATAGACTTTGACTTTCGGACACATCCACCATACATGTTTCATAAGACCCGGATCTGAGCACCACCGAAAACATGAGGCAAGGTAAGTGGGAAGATATTTTGCAATTTTCACTGGAGATTAATACCACCTTGACATCACCTTGAATGAGTTCTCCAAAGCCACCACATTTCACGAGGAGCGGATTAAAGCATTCAACATCTGGTTTCAGTTCAGGGCCTGCAGAGCGCCAAAGTCTTCTTCCCATCACATGCAATAAGAAGGTGCCCGAGTTTTGGAAGAACTCACAAGATTAGAGTACAGCAAAGATGCAAGGCCTTGCATGGTAGGGTGGGTACGGCATCTGGTTTCAAAAGCCGTGAGCATGGACAAATCATGGTTTCTACTGAGAGATTCCAGGAAGCAGCAGATTTGAAGATATCATTTTTTTTTTCACTATCAAGAATGTCATAAGCATCTTTTCATTGTTGGAACGAGAATATCCCCCGAGAAGTTAACCGGCAGCAAACCATGGTCAAACCCGCGTCCAAGAGACCATCAGAGCTTTAAATCCTAGGCTGTGCTAACTATCTCCTATGTGGACTGCCATAAAAACAGTCAGGAAAATAGAAGAATGTAGTCAAATATATACCATCATTTTTCTTTTCACAAATTCATATGGTGTTAATACCTCTGGCCTGTAGATTTTACTATTTAAGCCTCATTTACATAGGTGTACTTAAAGGATAAGTTCACCTTTTTGTTTTTTTCTAATTTCCAGCTCCCCTATGTACCAATATACCATTAATGTACTTATTTTGTAGGAAAAAAAGCGTTCTATTTATCCTACACAGCACTTAATTCAGTGTCCAGCTCGCTGTATAAAATATAAATTTCAATAATTCCTGGACAGACCTTCCAGCAGATCACTACATCAGGTGCAGGTTTTCTTAATGCAAACAGTGAATACAGTTCTCACTAAATATACAGCCATATATAGTTAATTTGGAAGAGTGTGTAGGAGCTGAGCGATCAGATAACAGCCTATGTGGACAGAGCTGTAATATCGAAAACAGGAGTATGTCCTGGGTTCAGTGGGAGGAATAGTACCCCATCATTGGTATCAATTGTGCTCCATCATTGGTATCAGTGAGAGGAATAGTACCCCATCATTGGTATTAGTGGGAGGAATAGTGCCACATCATTGGTGTCAGTGGAAGGAATAGTGCCCCATCAATGGTGTCAGTGGAAAGGAATAGTGCCCCATCATTGGTATTAGTGGGAGGAATAGTGCCACATCATTGGTGTCAGTGGAAGGAATAGTGCCCACATCATTGGTGTCAGTGGAAGGAATAGTGCCCCATCATTGGTGTCAGTGGAAGGAATAGTGCCCCATCATTGGTGTCAGTGGAAGGAATAGTGCCCCATCATTGGTGTCAGTGGAAGGAATAGTGCCCCATCATTGGTGTCAGTGGAAGGAATAGTGCCCCATCATTGGTGTCAATGGAAGGAATAGTGCCCCATCATTGGTGTCAGTAGAAGGAATAGTACCCCATCATTGGTGTCAGTGGAAGGAATAGTGCCCCATCATTGGTGTCAGTGGAAGGAATAGTGCCCCATCATTGGTGTCAATGGAAGGAATAGTGCCCCATCATTGGTGTCAGTGGAAGGAATAGTACCCCATCATTGGTATTAGTGGGAGGAATAGTGCCACATCATTGGTGTCAGTGGAAGGAATAGTGCCCCATCATTGGTGTCAGTGGAAGGAATAGTACCCCAGTATTGGTATTAGTGGGAGGAATAGTGCCCCATCATTGGTGTCAGTGGAAGGAATAGTGCCCCATCATTGGTGTCAGTGGAAGGAATAGTGCCCCATCATTGGTGTCAGTGGAAGGAATAGTGTCCCATCATTTTGGTCAGTGGGAGGAATTGAGCCTCATCATTGGTATCAGTTGGATTAATAGTGCCCCATCATTGTTTATAGTGCCTTGTTGTTATGGTCAGTGGGAGGAATTGACACCTATAATTAGGGTCAGAAAGTAGAAAAGTGTTCCGTCATTGGGGGGTCAATGGGAGGAATTCTGCCCCATCGTAGACATCAATGGGAGTAATTGTGCACCATCCTTAGGGTCAGTGAATAGAACTGAGGCTTATCATTGAGGTTGCCACTGTTAGCTTCTTTTCACATTGAGCATTTGCTAAGTAATGGACATGAATGAAAATGGAAATTTTCGATTAACCCAAATTTTTAACAAGAATCAGGACATCTTTAATACTGCTGTTTGCTGGAAAGCATTGGAGTCTATGAGACTAGGATGATTCATGTTAATCACATTGTGTAAATTGTGGAATTACTTGTGTAAATATGTATTGCTTCACTATTTACATGAACACCTGGAAAGGGAAACTGAGAGCTTGTATTTTGAGTTTCCTTTTACTTTTCTGTTTCCTAAATGTCGCTATTTGCTTTCTATACTATTTTATGATTTGTTTGTGTTTCCCCTTTTTGTCCACCTGGCAAATATGAGTGTTCCTGGTCACCTTGTTGTGTTTTGACACCTCCTGTAACATTATCCAAATTTATATATAAAAAAAAAACAAAGTAGGGATGGTGTGAACCCCTCATAATGGGCACAGCGGGTGTACAGTCCCAGGAACTCAGCACAGGGATTGTGGGAACCCCCTATAATGGGCACAGCAGGAGTACAGACCCAGGAACTCAGCACAGGGATGGTGGGAACCTCTCATAATGGGCACAGCGGGTGTACAGATCCCAGAACTCAGCACAGGGATGGTGGAACCCCTCATAATGGGCACAGCGGGTGTACAGTCCCAGGAACTCAGCACAGAGATGGTGATAACCCCTCATAATGGGCACTCAGCAGGTGTACAGACCCAGGAACTCAGCACAGGGACGGTGGGAACCCCTCATAATGAACACAGCAGGTGTACAGACCTCGGAACTCAGCACAGGGATGGTGGGAACTCCTCATAATGGGCACAGCAGGTGTACAGACCCAGGAACTCAGCACAGGGATGGTGATAACCCCTCATAATGAACACAGCAGGTGTACAGACCTCAGAACTCAGCACAGGGATGGTGGGAACCCCTCATAATGGGCACAGCTGGTGTACAGACCCAGGAACTCAGCACAGGGATGGTGGGAACTCCTCATAATGGGCACAGCAGGTGTACAGACCCCGGAACTCAGCACAGGGATGGTGGGAACTCCTCATAATGGGCACAGCAGGTGTACAGACCCCGGAACTCAGCACAGGGATGGTGGGAACTCCTCATAATGAGCACAGCGGGTGTAAAGACCTGGGAACTCAGTGCAGTGATGGTGGGAACATGGACGGACTGAGAACTCATGGGGCCCCAGGGCAATAGGAGATCATGGGGCCCCTTGTGTCCCTGCCAACACTCAAGCCACAACCACACAAAGCCCCGCCTACATATTTCTTTGCCTACATTATGTGTGTTCCTCACAGAATTTATCTACAGTATATTCAAAATAAATGTTAAATAAAATAAAAAAAATAAACTTACATTAAGCAAAGTGCAACAATTGTACATTTCCAAAATGAAGTTTTTAACTTGCGGCTCTCGTTCTGGGACGACGTCCCAAAACGGCCGCGCTGTGTTGCTAGGACACGGCGCAACCCCGATCTCTGTAAAGAGCTGTGTCCGCGGCTCTTTAACCATGTAATCGGCCGTGTCCAATCACAGCCAGTCTCATGTAAACACGGAGATGCCGGTAATTGGTGCTCCTCGTTCACATTGACAGAGTGTGTGGCAAGGAGAGCCGATCAGCAGCATCTCCTAGCAGGGGGCAACAAAACAGGTAATCAGGGCACTGATCATCATATAGCAGCAACGGTGTCACCAATCTGACCACCAGTGCCAGCAATCAGTGCCCACCACTGCCCACAAGTGCCACCAATCAGTGCCCATTAGTGATGCCAGTCAGTGCTGGCTATCAGTGCCACCTATCAGAGCTGCCCATCAGTGCCACCCATCAATGCCCACCAGTGCCACCTATTAGTGCCCATCAGTTCCGCCTATCAGTGCCCATAAGTGTCACCTCAAAAAATGTATTTTTTTTTTTTTTGTTAAAAAAAAAAAAAACCCAGCAGTGATTAAATACCACCAAAAGAAAGCTCTATTTGTGTGAAGAAAATAATAAAAATGTAATTTGGGTACAGTGTAGCATGACCACGCAATTGTCATTCAAAGTGCGACTGCACTGAAAGCTGAAAAATGGCCTGGGCAGGAAGGGGGTATAAGTGTCCTGTAGGCAGGTGGTTAATAAACGAACCAGGTGCAACAAATGTCTTCTTAGCTGCTTAGCTGATGTGGCTGGGCATGCTGGCACTTGTAGACCCCCTTTATTAACTGGCCAGTTGCAGGAATAGTTTTCAGATCTTAAAGGGTCTGCACACTTTTCTGAGCAGTTGTTGCAGATCAGGTAGCCCCCGCTGTTCCTCAGGCTCTCTGTGCTGCTCATGGTGTTTTTAAAGTTTTTTTTTTTTTACAATTTTATTTATTTTTTACAAGTTATATTTTTTATTATGTTTTACATTTTTTTTTACTTTTTTTGCACAATGCTTTGGGGGGGGGGGGTGGGGGCAGTGGATGGTGTCAGTAGTTTAGTTTTATTACAATATTTTTTTATATTTTACAATTAACTTTTTGATTATGTATTACATTTTTTTTTAACAGCCCTGTTGGGTGGCTTTGGTAAAATGTCAGGGATCTAAACAGACCCCTGAAGTCTCACTTTTGAGACAGATAAAGGGACTGAGGAATTACTTTCTCTGTAGCCTCGGCTGCACTGCAGATGAATGAACAGAAGACAGAGCTTCCCGTTCTTTTACAAACTGAAGCATGGTAAACACTGTTTATTATGCTTCAGTTATCAATGAACAGAGTCTGATTGGTATGGATCATGTTTATTCAGAGAAGGCTAATGCCGGTAAATTACATATTTACCTGCCCCTTCCTCCGCTGTCCATCCTGAACAGATCCCCCACAATAGCCAGCGGGAGAAGGGCAACGCTGCAGAGGGACGAGGGTGGCCAGGGTAGCAAGGGGGAATCTGATGGACTGTTGGGGTGATCGGCGCAGCACGGAGAGAAGGCAATTACAAGTCCCGATCTCCCTATATGGCTTCGTTTTTAAAACTTTTTTTTTTGCATTGATACATGTCCCCTGGGGCAGGACACGGGTCCCCAAAAACGTTTTTTTGACAATACCATGCATATAAGCATTTAAAATTATCACTTTTGATTATTCATGTTTGCGTCCCATAGACTTTAACGGTGTTTGCGTGTTCAAACAAATTTTTTGCCTGTTCGCATGTTCTGGTCGAGCCGAAAGGGGGGGGGGGGGGGGGGGGGGTTGTTCGGCTCATGCCTACTCCAGAGTACCTGCATAGGTAAAGGTACCCTTTTGGGCTGATGACCTGGGTGTATTCCATAGAGGGATTACATCTCTCAGCGTGTCTTGTCAAGTTCCTATTCTTTATCCTCGTGCCCATGAGACCCAAACCTCTGCCTTTTTATATCTCACAGGACAGGAGGCTGGACCCCGAAAACCTGTGAAAGTGAGCAGGAAAAACACAGCAGCGTTAACCCCTTCTCCTAATTTGGGCAGCCACACTAATCTTGCTAACACTATGGGCAACCTGCCTACAAGCATTGCGGTGGAGAAGGAAGAAGGCAAGGTCATGCTGAACATGGCAATTTGTAAATTTTATGGATATTTCCAGCACCTTTTGCCAGAGGTTTGGGATAGGTCCAAAAAAATATGCAGGAAGGTTTACTCACCTTCTCCACAATGCCAACAGATGATGGGCTGGAATGGAGGGAAAGTATCTAGAACATCGGGGTCTCTGTATTAATAAGTTAGGCAGCTAGGTGGAGCTGTTGCAGAGCTTTTTGGCTCAGAAGTCAGTGCTAGGACAGCGTGGTGTGAGAGCAGAGGACTGGACCGAACCCCCCACCCCAAGAGCGGCAGTGCGGCGGACTGGACCCCCCGACCAGACCTACCCCTGACCGAACCCCCTCCCCTCGACCGAACCATACCCCCCTCACGACCGTGAGTGGCAGCAGGTGTCCTGGGGACCTACAGCGGTGGCAGAGTGGGACAATGCGGTGGTGGAGTGGGAATACTAGGGAAAGGATCACCCCACAGACATGGACAGAGGAGACGGGAGGACATCCAGCGGGACCGGGAGGTGGAAGGCTGACAGGGAGAGGCGGCGGGTAAGTGAAGTGCAGACCAGAGGCGAGAGTGTGAGAGACTGATTGGAGAAGCGGCGGGACTGAAGGTTACTGACTGCTAGTGTCAGATTACAAGAGGAGGCTGTGCAAAGTGACAGACACAAACAAAAAACCTGACAGTGTATGTGAGTATGGTGAGTATTGTGAGTGCACGTGTGCTGTGATTGCACGAGGACTGCGAGTGCACAGGTGCCTGTGTATTGTCTTGTTGAGAACCTGTGTATTGAGTATTCGTGTCCAGATTTATTATTACTGTAACCAAGGGGCGCATTTATTATTATTGTTATATATCGAGCTCTGTCCATTAATTTATCATTCGCCCTCTTCTGTAGCCATCCGCCCCTTACACGATATAATAATAATAGACCCGCCCCTTACATGATATAATAATAATAGACCCGCCCCTTGCTTACATGCTATAACAGATCTGCCCCTTAGTTAGAGTAATAATAGAGCAGCCCCTTGGTTACACGATATATAACAATAATAATAAATGCGCCCCTTGCTTACAGTAATACTAGCCCCGCCCCTTAGTTACACGTATAGAATATAAAAAAAAAGTCACAGTTACTTTGCTGCGTAACTAAATACTTGTCCAATGTAGAAAATTAGTTACTAACGCAATTACTTTTTGGGAGAAGTCATTTGTAACTTAACTAATTACTTTGGCGACCAGTCTAACCTACGTAAGCCATAACACCTGCAAAGGGTTCGTGAGCCTTTAAATGGTCTCTCAGTCTGGTTCAGTAGGGATCACAATCATGGGAAAGACTGCTGACCTGACAGTTGTGCAGAAAACCATCATTGACACCCTCCATAAGGAGGGAAAGCCTCAAAAGGTAATTGCAAAAAAAAAAAGTCGGATGTTCCCAAAGTGCTGTATAAAAGCACATTAATAGAAAGTTATGTGGAAGGGAAAAGTGTGGAAGAAAAAGGTGCCCAAGCAGCAGGGATGACTGCAGCCTGGAGAGGGTTGTCAGGAAAAGGCCACTGAAAAGTGTTGGGGACTTTCACAAGGAGTGGACTGAGGCTGAAGTCAGTGCATCAAGAGCCACCACACACAGACAGATCCTGGACATGGGCTTCAAATGTCGTATTCCTCTTGTCAAGCCACTCCTGAATAACAAACAATGTCAGAAGCGTCTTACCTGGGCTAAAGAAAAACAGACCTGGTCTGTTGCTCAGTGGTCCAAATTCCTCTTTTCATGATAATAGCAAATGTTGCATCTCATTTGGAAACCAAGGACCAAGGAGAGTAGGGATGATCTCCGAGTTCGGGTCAAACTCATGTTCGACTCGAACATTGCCTGTTCGCCTGTTCACCGAACAGCGAACAATTTGGGGTGTTCACGGCAAATTCGAAAAGCCGCGAACACCCTGTAAAAGTCTATGGGAGAAATCTAAAGTGCTAATTTTAAAGGCTTATATTCAAGTTATTGTCATAAAAAGTGTTTGGGGACCCGGGTTCTGCCCCAGGGGACACGTATCAATGAAAATTTTTTTTTTAAAACTGACGTTTTTTCGGGAGCAGTGATTTTAATAATGCTTAAAGTGAAACAATAAAAGTGTAATATTCCTTCAAATTTTGTACCTGGGGGGTGTGTATAGTATGCCTGTAAAGGGGCGCATGTTTGCCATGCTTAGAACTGTCCCTGCACAAAGTGTCATCTCTGCAGGAAAAAAATCATTTAAAAGCACTCACGGCTATAATGAATTGTCGGCTCAACAGTCATTGAAAGTCATTGATAAAAAAAAAATATGCGTATTGTTCCCCACAAATTCAATTACCAGGCCCTTTAGGTCTGGTATGGATATTAAGGGGAACCCCGCGTCAAATAAAAAAAAAATTACTTGGGGTTCCCCCCAAATATCCATACCAGACCCTTGATTTTAAGGGGAACTCCATGCCAAATTTAAATTTAAATTCCATGGAGACACTCCCTGCAGTGTCTCCATGGAGACAGGATGCGCTGCGCTGGACCATCGGGAGAGATCACCCATCGTTGGACCCCGGAGAAGAGATCAGCCATCGCTGGATAGCAAGAGTGGATTACCACTGCTGGAATCTTTTTTTAATTTTTTTTATTTTTAATAAAGGACTTATCCCAACGGTGTCTGTGTGTTTTTTAACCATTTTTTACACTTACTTTGTGAAATGGTAGGGGTACTTTTGTACCCCCTTACCATTTCAAACAGGGGGGTGGGATCTGGGGGTCCCCTTAGTAAAGGGGGCTTCCAGATTCTGATAAGCCCCCCACCCGCAGACCCCCACAACCACCGGCCAGGGTTGTGGGGATGAGGCCCTTGTCCCCATCAACATGGGGACATGGTGCTTTGAGGGGTCGCAGACCCCCAAAGCATCCTCCCAATGTTGAGGGCATGTGGCCTTGTACGGTTCAGGAGGGGTGGCGCTCTCTCGCCCCCCCCCCTCTTTTCCTGCAGCCTGCCAGGTTGCGTGCTCAGATAAAGGGTCTGGTATGGATATTTGGGGGGAACCCCACGTCATTTTTTTTTTTATTTGACCCAGGGCTCCCCTTAATATCCATACCAGACCTAAAGGGCCTGGTAATTGAATTTAGGGGGAACCCTATGCATATTTTTTATTTTTATTTTTTTTATCAATGACTGTTCTCTGTATTACGGGGAGCCGACAATTCATTATAGCTGCGAGTGCTTTTAAATGATTTTTTTTCCTGCAGAAATGACACTTTGTGCAGGGACAGTTCTAAGCACGGGAAACATGCGCCCCTTTACAGGCATACTATACACACCCCCCAGGTACGAAATTTAAAGGAATATTACACTTTTATTGTTTCACTTTAAGCATTATTAAAATCACTGCTCCTAAAAAAATGGCTGTTTTTAAACGTTTTTTTTTCCATTGATACATGTCCCCTGGGGCAGGACCCGGGTCCCCAAACACTTTTTATGACAATAACTTGCATATAAGCCTTTACAATTAGCACTTTTGATTTTGAATGTTCGAGTCCCATAGACTTTAATAGGATTCTAAAGTTCACACGAACTTTAGGTCTGTTCGCAGGTTCTGGTGCGAACCGAACAGTGGGGTGTTCGGCTCATCCCTAACTCCTAGTATGGAGGAAGAATGGAGAGGCACACAGTGCAAGATGCTTGAAGTCCAGTGTCCACAGTCTGTGTTGATTTTGGGAGCCATGTCATCTGCTGGTGTTGGTCCACTGTGCTTCATTAAGTCCAGGGTCAACGCAACCGTCTACCAGGAGATTTTGAAGCACTTCGTGCTTCCTTCTTCAGGTGAGCTCTATGGGGATGCTGACTTAATTTTCCAGCAGGACTTGGTACCTGCCCACACTGCCAAAAGCACCAAAACCTGGTTCAATGACCGTGGGATTACTGTCCTTGATTGGCCAGCAAACTCGCCTGACCTGCCCCCCATAGAGAATCTATGGGGCATTGCCAAGAGAAAGATGAGAGACATGAGACCGAACAATGCAGAAGAGCTGAAGGCCACTATTGAAGCATCCTGGTCTTCCATAACACCTCAGCAGTGCCACAGGCTGATAGCTTGAGCTTCCATGCCACGCGGCATTGAGGCAGTAATTGCTGCAAAAGTGGCCCAAACCAAGAACTGGGTACATATATGCATGCTTATACTTTTCAGAGGTCTGATATTGTTCTATGTACAATCCTTATTTTTTTGATTGCATGTAATATTCTAATTTTCTGAGATTGTGGATTTGGGGTTTTCATGAGCTGTAAGCCATAATCATCACAATTAATCACGGCTTGAACTATCTTGCTTTGCATGTAATGAGTCTATCTCATATCTCTATCTCATATATTAGTTTCACCTTTTGCATTAGTGAAATAAATTAACTTTTGTACGATATTCAAATTTTTTGAGTTTTACCTGTAAAAGCAAAGGAGAAGGCCTTCAAAAATACAAGGCTGAGGGATCATCATCAACATTCCAACTTTACAAAGAATGCAACAACAAAATGCAAGGGTACAATCGGGGCGGCTAAGATAGAACACGAAAGGCACATAGCAGAGGAGAGTAAATAAATCCCAAGAAATTCAAGAAAGTACATAAATAGTAAGAAAGGGAGGTCAGATCATATTGGTCCCATAAAGAACGATGAAGGGAATCTGGTAACTAAGGATGGAGAGATGGCGAAGGTATTGGGGACTGAAGGACTGACTGAAGGACTGAATTAGAAATAGACTTGAAAAACTTAAAATAAATAAGTAAGAACTAGATGGCTTGCACCCAAGGGTCCTTAAGGAACTCGATCAAGTAATTGCCAGACCATTGTTCCTAATTTTTACGAACAGTCTACTGACTGGAATGGTACCAGCTGATTGGAGAAAAGCCAATGTAGCACCATTATTTAAAAAAGGGACAAGATACATCCCTGGGAATTACAGACCAGTTAGCCTAACATCAATAGTATGTAAACTCTTGGATGGGATGATAAGGGACTATATTCAAGATTTTAGTAATGAGAAAGGTATCATTAGCAGTAATCAGCATGGATTCATGAAGAATCGTTCTTGCCAAACCAATCTATTAACCTTCTATGAGGAGGTGAGTTGCTATCTAGATAAAGGCCTGTAGATGTGGTGTATCTGGATTTTGCAAAAGCATTTGACCCAGTTCCCCATAAACGTTTACTGTACAAAGTAAGGTCCGTTGGCATGGACCATAGGGTGAGTACATGGATTGAAAACTGGCTACAGGGGCGAGTTCAGAGGGTGGTGATAAATGGGGAGTACTCGGAATGGTCAGGGGTGGAAAGTGGGGTCCCCCAGGGTTCTGTCCTGGGACCAATCTTATTTAATTTATTCATAAACGATCTGGAGGATGGGGTAAACAGTTCAATCTCTGTATTTGTGGACGATACTAAAGCCCCATATACACGGTCGGAAAATCCGACCACCAAATCCATCGGATTTGGTCCGACGGATTTAGTCCGACACTGGTGTTGCATACACACGGTCGGACAAAGTTGTCGGAAAATCCGATCATTCTGAACGTGGTGACATTTGTTGCCTACGACGGGACTACGTAGAGGCTAGTAGCCAATAGCTTTGGTCTTGTAATGTGATCTGAGCATGCGGTGCACTTTGTCCGTCGGAATTCGCTACACACGATCGGAATTGGTGTGATCGGACTTTGTTGTCGGAAAATTTTTAGAGCAGGAGATACAACTTTGTCCGTCGGACAATCCGATGGAAAATGTCCGATGGTGCCTACACACAGTCGGAATTTCCGACAACATTGTCCGATAGGACAGAATCCATCGGAAAATCCGACCGTGTGTATGGGGCTTAAGCTAAGCAGGGCAATAACTTCTCTGCAGGATGTGGAAACCTTGCAAGAAGATCTGAACAAATGAAGTGAAACCAATTAGAAGAAAAGTGGTTTAACCTTAAACTGCGTAGAGGGTTCTTTACTGTAAGAGCGGCAAGGATGTGGAATTCCCTTCCACAGGCGGTGGTCTCAGCGGGGAGCAATCGATAGTTTCAAAAAACTATTAGATAAGCACCTGAACGACCGCAACATACAGAGATATACAATGTAATACTGACATATAATCACACACATAGGTTGGACTTGATGGACTTGTGTCTTTTTTCAACCTCACCTACTATGTAACTATGTAACTTTAACCACTTGACCACTGGGCACTTAAACCCCCTTCCTAACCAGACCAATTTTCAGCTTTCGGTGCTCTCACACTTTGAATGACAATTACTCAGGCATGCAACACTGTCATGCAACACTGGTCTGGCTTAAGACCAGACCACTTTTTGCGAATCATCAGCACTGCGTCGCTTTAACTGACAATTGCACAGTCATGCAACGTGGTTCCCAAACAAAATTGACGTCCTTTTTTTCCCACAAATAGAACTTTCTTTTGGTGGTATTTGATCGCCCCTGCGGTTTTTATTTTTTTGCGCTATAAACAAAAAAAGAGCGACAATTTTGAAAAAAATGCATTATTTTTTACTTTTTGCTATAATAAATATCCCCCAAAAATATATAAGAAAACATTTTTTTTTCTCAGTTTAGGCCGATACGTATTCTTCTACATATTTTTGGTAAAAAAAATTGCAATAAGCGATTATTGATTGGTTTGCGCAGAAGTTATAGCGTTTACAAAATAGGGGATAGTTTTATAGCATTTTTTTTTTTCTTTTTACTAGTAATGGCGGCGATCAGCGATTTTTATTGTGACTGTGACATTATGGCGGACACATCGGACATTTTTGACACATTTTTGGGACCATTGTGATTTATACAGCAATCAGTGCTATTTAAATGCACTGATTCCTGTGTAAATGACACTGGCAGTGAAGGGGTTAACCACTAGGTTTCAGTGTAGGGGTTAAGTGTTCCTAGAGGCGTGTTACTAACTGTGGGGGGCGTGGCTGTGATCTAGTGAACGCTTATCTCTGCTCCAATCACAGGGAGCAGAGATTGGTGTCACTAGTTGCTAGGCAGAACGGGGAGATGCTGTTTACTTCCGCATCTCCCCGTTCAGCCATCCCGTGAGACGATCACGGGACCTGCGACCGGACTCACGGGGGTCCCGACCGGCGCGCGTGTGCACTCAATGGCACGGCAGCAATCTTAAAGGGGACGTACCTGTACGCCCTTTTGCCTGTCCGTGCCATTCTGTCAACGTACATCATCGTGCGCTGGTCGGGAAGCGGTTAATCACCGCTGGGTTTTTTTTTTTGTGCTATAAATCAAAAAAGACTGAAAATTTGGTAAAAAAATTAAATAAAAAATTCTTTGCTTCTGCTAAAATTTATTGCAGAGTATTGGCAGAGTATTGGCAGAGTATTGGCAGAGTATGGGCACTGAGCAGCGCAGTGGGCACTACAGATCCAGCCCACAGTTCTGCAAATGATCTCTCCCCCTCTCCCCTTGCACTGTATAGATCAGTACAGAGAGGGGAGGGAGGAACCGGCATCATGACATGACGCTGTTTTGTTTACAAGTGTCTTCTGGACCCGGCGGTCACGGATTTTTCCGGCAGCACGCCCCATGAGGCGCGCGGGAACAATTTTCTGGGAGGACGTCCATGGACGCCCTCCCAGAATAGGCCGACCACGCTGTAGCCGTCTTTCGACTATGGCCCGGTCGGCAAGTTTAAAGGCTGTGAGTACTCCCTAGTAATGAGTAGAGCATATAGAGCGTATGTCTGACTGAACCTTGACTGTCGCACAAGGCTTTAAAGGGTGTGAGCGTGCAGGAACTTCATTCTGGTGGGGTATGGAGCTAAGAAAGTGATCTTGACATTTTATCCAGAACCCAAGGGACGAGTAAAGGGGGTCTTTTGTACGTAGCTACCAATGTTGGCCATATTTGTCACCTTTCAGGGGGGAGGGGGGAATGGGGACCTGCGGCCCCTTCCCTCGGAAGTTTGGCCCCCTCCTCCTTCCTCCGCCGCCGGGCCAATTATAAAGTGCAGTGCGCTTCGCGCATGAGCAGTAGGGAACCGTCTGTGTTCACTGCCAGTTACCCTTAGTGGAGATGGCGGCGGCAGCACCGACAGTCGATCCAAAGATCGGCTGGGGTGCTGACATCGTGGGCTCCCTGGACAGGTAAGTGTTCATATATTAAAAGTCAAATACTGTAGCTGCTGACTTTTATTTATTTTTATCCCCCAGGCTGGAACACCTCTTTAACTGTGAAGGTCTATGGATTCTGATTGGGGGGATTTAAGTTTTATGGTGGTGGACAAACAAAAAAAGGTACCTGAACTCAAATGTTTTAAACAGCAGTGAAAATAATACTCTTCAAATCTATAAAGTGGCAAACACTTTGAATTTATTTCCATTTGTGGTTCTTGCTAGTATGTTTTTTGGTTGTCTTTAAACAACCCCAATTCTAAGTGTTTCTTGTTCTTGAGGGCTTATGAAGCAGAGTGTGGCAAACCTGTGCTGGATCGCCGTCTAGTGGACACATGTGAAAATACATCATGCCTTTTTCGCACTGATTATCATGAACAGACTCGGGTAAATTCATTAACCACCTGATTACTTTGCACTCGTGACCAGACCAATTTTCAGCTTTCGGCGCTGACGCACTTGGAATGACAATTGCGCGGTCATACAACACTGTACCCAAATGAAATTTTTACCATTTTTTTCCCACAAATAGAGCTTTCTTTTGGTGGTATTTAATCACAGCTGGGGTTTTTATTTTTTGCTAAACAAATAAAAAAAGATGGAAAATTAAAAAAATAAATAAAATCATGTTTAATAGTTTGTTATAAAATTTTGCAAACAGGTAATTTTTCTGCTTCATTGATATGCCCTGATGAGGCGGCACTGGTGGGCACTGATAGGCTGCACTGGTGGGCACTGATAAGCTGCACTGGTGGGCACTGATAGGCTGCACTGGTGGGGACAGATAAGTCGGTACTGATGGGCACAGCAAAGATGGCACTGATGGGCACGGATGGGTGGCACGGATGGGTGGCACGGATGGGTGGCACCGATGGGCACTGATGGATGGCACTGATAGATGGCACTGATGGGCACTGATAGTGGCACTGATGGGCACTGGTAGGGGACACTGATGGGCACTGGTAGGGGACACTGATGGCACTGGTAGGTGACACTGATGAGCACTGGTAGGTGACACTGAATGTGCAGCACTGTGGGCACTGACAGATGACACTGTGGGCACTGACAGATGGCACTGTGGGCATTGACAGATGGCACTGTGGGCACTGACTGATGGCACTGTGGGCACTGACAGGTGGAGCTAGTGGGCACTTTATTTTGATAAATGTGGGCACCGTGGACCCTGGGCATATTGCAGTGGGAGGAACTGATGTCCCTCTCACTGCCGCCGGTGATCGGCTTTTTTTTTTTCTCCTCGCGCTGTCAGCGCGAGCAGGAAAAAAAGACGCTTACCGGCTCGGTTATTTTCACATGATCAGCTGTCATTGGCTGACAGCTGATCACGTGGTAAGGGGTCGGGATCGACCCTTACTCGGATCTGTGATCCAGCGAGTCTCACAGACTCGCGGATCACAGAGCGCGCCGTGCGCGCCCTTCAGGGGGCGCGCAGGCAGCTCGTTGCCGGGACGACGTCAATAGACGTCGTCCCGGGACATCAGATCCGCGCTGTAGCCGTCATTTGGCTATGGCGCGGATCTCAGCTGGTTAAAGGATAAGTCCACTTTTTACAACAAAATAATAAATGCAAATATATTTGTGGTGGCACATGTCCCACCTATTACTAGGCGTACCTTTTTGGATTTGCATCACTGGTGTGGGGATTGTCAGTCATTGAAGAGAGAAATTAAACACTTCAGTCCCGGAATGATTTCCCCCCTTAATGACCAGCATTTTTTTGTGATTCGGTCATGCGACGTCCTTTTTTTTCCAAAAAAAGAACTTTCTTTTGGTGGTATTTGATCACCTTTGCAGGTTTTATTTTTTGCGCTATAAATAAAATAAAGGCCGACGATTAGAACGGTTCTACTGCCAATAATGGGGAATGACTTGCTGCGACAGTGTGAGCCGGGGCTTAACTGGTATTCTCTAAGAAATGTATCAGTTGCTTGGCTATGTGTCTGGAGGTTGTTTGCGAAGCACTCACTAATTTCAGAAGGTATTATAAGTAGAAGTCAGAATGCCATGTGGTAATATAGGCACCCTGTACTGTATACATGTATGATGCACAATCTGACTCATATAATGTATTACCATTAGAAAAACCCAGTAGTATTGCTGTCCTGTAGTGGCGGCTGGTGGTCAAATCACGTGATTAAAAAAAAAAAAAAAAAACATTGAAATCCATGCGTCTGGTAAATGGCGTTTACTATGCTTCAGTTTGTGAATGAACAGGAAGCCGCTCAGCATAGAGCACTTCCCATTCACTCACTGCCCTGTGCAGCTGAGGCTGCACAAAAAAGCTTTTTGAGCTTTGGGGTCACACTCTAATGTAATAGGCTGTGCACACATATGGCTGAATCATAGACAGAAGCGTGGTCACAGCAGCGGCGAACCATCCATAAGGTGCGCAGGGGTGGCGCCCCCCTAAACTCTATGCTCTGGTCCCTAATCTCCATGCAGGGCATCAGACGCATATTCTATGGGTTGTTTTTTTTTTTTTGTGAAGCACATGATTATAGCTGGAGGCTCTAATTGTCTTCAAAAATGGTGTGCTCGGGGCGCAAAGCACTGCGCCCTGAGCCCACCCACTTGTGACGACAGCGAATGAAAATTTTCTATTGTATTCCTGCTTCTTGCACCTGACCAATCAGGACAGGAAACAGGTTCTGAGACCGAATTGGCTAAGAGGAGAAGCGTCCGGATTAGCTGGGAGGAGAAGCCGCTGAAGCTGCCCAGGACCTAGATGGGGTAAGTGCCAGGGCTGGCGGGCTTGCGAGCGGGGCTGGCTGGGGGGTTTTGTTTGCTGCCCCCCCTCCAAAAATGAAGCACCAGCCACCACTGGGTCACAGGGGTTGTCAAAGTCAGCAGTGAGCAGGCAGCAAGGTACAGAGTCATAAGCAGGACCAGAGTCATAAACATAGCTGAGGTCAGGAACTGGTGAGCAGAATCCAAGATCGGGTCTGAGGCAAGTCTGGTCAGTAATGGAAGTCAAATATAGGACACAGTCTGAGTACAGGATACAGCTCTAGACCAGTCAGCATTGACACTGGATCAAGGCATACTTTAAATAGGCAGTCTAGCACCAACATTGATTGTAGATGTGCTCTTGCGTCGCCACGTACTGCCACACACACTACTGCGCACACGCCTGATCACAGTTCTATGTCCAATACCCTGTGCATGCACATGTCTGTAATCCAGCTGTCTCACAGGAATTAAGGCCAAGGATAAATCCAAGGGAAAAACCAAGCTCAACTTACCGGCCAGCCCGCAGATAACCAAATAACCTGTCTAACAGTATGCGTTAAAAGCAGGGGATTAGTCTGCACACATTTGCAAATGCATGCGCAAGCCACAGAGCCTCGTCAAGGCACCCTGGTATCTGTGGATTTTGACTGTTGTGCCTCCCCAATCTGAGCATGGAAGGCATGGTCTCCATTTGTGATCCAACTGATCCATTTGTGATGAGATAGCGATAATTTACAATCTCAGTAGAGTTGTCAGACAGTGACTCAATCCAAATGACATCCTGCAGATCATAGAAAGCTTTTATTTAAAACTTGTGCAGATCTTCACAAAATGAACATCCAGATAGGTCAAAAGAACATAATATGACCAGCTCCAGCAGTATACATATGATAACAATGGAGGCAAAAGCATACTGCAGGAGGGTGGAACTAACTATATAGAACACCCCCTAGCTACTGGGTAAGGTAGGGACAAAATATTTAAAGGCAAAGAAATGGACATTGTATGTGTAACATGATAGCAGGTAAGTAATGTTGTAGCTGTAGAGAAAAAACATTTTTTTTTAACCACTTCCCATTTGCCCTATAGTAGTTTTACTGCTACAGGGAGGCAGCTATGCGCCAGATCACATATATATATACATGATCCGTCACTTCTGGGTAGGAGGCACGCATTCGCACTGCCGCCAGACCGCTTCCGCTGTGTTTACAGACAGCATAGGCCAATCAATGGGTGTCGGGCACTGGATGTCCGCCAGCACCCATCAATCGTCAGGCAGAGACACAGAACTAAGATATGCCTATGTTACAGTGACCAGACATCCCCGGACTGAGGGTATGGTCTCTGGACCCTGTCTGTCCCCGGTTTTGATCCGCTTTTTACCACAGGCACTTGGGCCGGCAGTTTCCCGGGGGACGGTGCTGCATTGGTTGTGAAAGGAGCCAGGTCCATGGTTGCGGTAGTATTTGCAGAGCTGGAGAGGAGGAGCTGGAGCCTCCACTCCTCCTCCCCATTTGTCAGCTAAAGATCTGCCACGATCCTGGTGACACATGACCACCCCCCTCCCCCAGCATCCCACTCTCTAGCTCCAGGCAATCCCGCCCCTCTGGACTATAATACCCATAGTTCCTTGCAGTACAGGAGGGAGGGGGAGGAATGCTGTGCTCTGTTCTATCCCCTATGCTGCCAGGAGAGTGATTGGAGGAGGGAGCAGTAGTGACCACAAGCACAAGAAGCAGATGAGTTTGTGTGTATTATAACATAATAAGTAATTATTCTCCTTCACTGGTGGGCACTGATAGGCGGCACTGATGGGAACTCATGTGGTGGCACTGACAGGCACTGACAGGCGGTGGCACTGATGGACACTAAGGATGAGCCAAACACCCCCCTGTTCAGTTCGCATCCAGAACATGCGAACAGGCAAACATTTTTTGGAACACCGTTAAAGTCTATGGAACACTAACATGAAAAACAAAAAGGTGCTAATTTTAAAGGCTTATATGCAAGTTATTGTCATTAAAAAGTGTTAGGGGACCCGGATCAATGCAAAAAAAAGTTTTAAAAATGGACGTTTTTTCGGGAGCAGTGATTTTAATAATGCTTAAAGTGAAACAAGAAAAGTGTAATATTCCTTTAAATTCCGTACCTGGGGGGTATCTATAGTATGCCTGTAAAGGGGCACATGTTTCCTGTGTTTAGAACAGTCTGACAGCAAAATTACATTTCTAGGAAAAAAAGTCATTTAAAACTACTCACGGCTATAATGAATTGTCTGTCTGACAATACACATAAAAGTTCATTGATAAAAACGGCATGGGATTACCCCAAGGGGGGGTCACCCGTTTACGTAAACGGGGTGACCCCACTCCCCTCTGACATCACAGGGAAATCCATAGGGAAGTCCCTGTGCATCAGAGGGGGGGGGGGGGCGGGGTCACCGGGTGGCCCCGCTCTCCGTTATATAAGAAGTGTCAGAAGAACCGAAGCGTCACACGGCGGAAGACTCCCACTGAGGCAGATCGTGAGGACGGAGCAGAGAAGAAGCCGCCCCCCTCTGACATCACAGGGAAATCCATAGGGAAGTCCCTGTGCGTCAGAGGGGGGGCGGGGTCACCGGGTGGCCCTGCTCTCCATTATATAAGAAGTGTCAGAAGAACCAAAGCGTCACACGGCGGAAGACTCCCACTGAGGCGGATCGTGAGGACGGAGCAGAGAAGAAGCCAGAGCAAAATGCAGGACGAGAAGAGCGGAGGAAGAAGAAGATGAAGAAGATGGAGAAGAAGAACACAGAAGGAAGACCAGAAGAAAGAAAATGGAAGAAGAAGCGGAAAGAAGTAAAAATTAATAAAGGACTTGTCAAAAATCGTCTCTCTCCTTTTTGACACTTTTTTTGTGAAATGGTAGGGGTACATTTGTACACTATTACCAATTCACACAGGGTGGGGCCGGGATCTCAGGGTCTCCTTGTTAATGGGGACTTCCAGATTCCGATAAGCCCCCCCGCCCGCAGACCCCCACAACCACCGGGCAAGGGTTGTGGGGATGAGGCCCTTCTTCCCATCAACATGGGGACAAGGTGCTTTGGGGCTACCCCAATGCACCCTCCCAATGTTGAGGGCATATGGCCTGGTACGGTTCAGGAGGGGGGTGCTCTCTCATCCCCCCTCTTTTCCTGCAGCCTACCAGGTTGCGTGCTCGGATAAGGGTCTGGTATGGATTTTTGGGGGGACTCCACGCCATTTTAAAAAAAAAATTTGGCTCGGGGTTACCCTTAAAATCCATACCAGACCTAAAGGGCCTGGTATGGAATTTAGGGGGACCCCCACGCATTTTTTTTTAAATTTTGGTTCGGGGTTCCCCTGTGGGGAAATTCCATGCCGTTTTTATCAATGAACTTTTATGAACTCGGACCGACAATTCATCATAGCCGCTGGTGAGGCTGCGCTGATTGCCACTGGTGAGGCTGCGCTGCTGGGCACTGGTGAGGCTGCATTGGTTGGAACTGGTGAGGCTGCATTGATGGGGACTGGTGAGGCTGCATTGATTGGGACTGGTGAGGCTGCATTGATTGGAACTGGTGAGGCTGAGTAGTTTTAAATGACTTTTTTTCCTTTTAGAAATGTAATTTTGCTGTCAGACTGTTCTAAACATGGGAAACATGCACCCCTTTACAGGCATACTATAGACACCCCCCAGGTACTAAATGTAAAGGAATATTACACTTTTATTGTTTCACTTTAGGCATTATTAAAATCACTGCTCCCCTGGTCCCCAAACACTTTTTAAGACAATACCATGCATATAAGCCTTTAAAATTAGCACTTTTGATTTCTCCCATAGACTTTTAATGGGTGGTCCGCGGCTTTCGAATTTGCCGCGAACACCCAAAATTGTTTGCTGTTCGGCGAACTGGCAAACAGCCAATGTTCGAGTCGAACTCATGGTCGACTTGAACATAAAGCCCATCCCTAATGGGCACTCATAGGTGGCACTGAGAGGCAGTGGTACTGATAGGCGACACTGATGGGCACTCATGCAATACTCATGCACTCATGGAAATAGATTGCAAGCTCTTGGAACCAGCCAGGAATTTTAGCAAAAAATAACCACATTCATTTCTTAAAAAAATACACTTTATCCATAGAACTAGATTGACAGCTCGTATGATTAAAACAGCAAGCTTTAGAATTATATTTGTGTTCCAAACAGTTGCACACAATAAGTGCCGGTTCACACTGGGGCAACACGACTTACAGCGCGACTTAGCAAGGCAACTTGGAAGCAACTTGGAAGCAACTTGGAAGCAACTTCAACGTGACTTTGAGTTATTTACAACACAAATTCAAGTCGCCCCCAGGCCAGGCGACTTTGGCTGTGGCCAATCACAGAATAATCAGCTCTCTGGGAGGGTGGGATTTGCTTGAGTAAACAAATTTCTTTTCCTGTAAAGTCGCTTTAATATAGATGGAGATCCGACTTGGAGGCGACTTCCATTGAATTCTATGGGTACAAGTCACCTAGAAGTCACCTTGAAGTAGTACAGGAACCTTTTCTGAAGTCGGAGCGACTTCAGTAGTATACATTAAGATGGCTCTCATTGATTATAATGTAATTCCTAATGTCAAGCGACTTGGGGCGACTTGAGGTCTGACAAGTCGGATCCCAAGTCGCGGTAGAGTGAACTGAGCCTAAGTCCAAGTCATTGCTCTCCGCAAACACATTTTATTTGTTTATTTAACATTTTAAAGCAACATTTGATACATTCAGTATGTTTCAGATACAACCCCACACCACCCAACAAAAAGGAATATTCTGCATTCAACAAGGCTAAATTTGATAACAAAGGCAAACAGCTGGAGGGATGTCAGGGTAACACAGGCAAAAGGCTGGAGGAGTCTCAGAGCTGGTACCACAGACAGGTGCTTGGTGACACCATTCTGTAATTTTGTAATTCAGTATTTTTTTTTGTAAGGATTTCATTGCTTATAAGTTGGGAGCAACTCACCAGATTAGAAAATGTTGGCCCTTTCAGACCTAAAGTCACAGACAAATTTTAATTATTTTAAGACCCAAATACGTTGGGGGTGTTGCAGGGAATGTGGCAAAGCAGGATGCTCACCCAACCAATCAGTGGCTTGGCCAATAAACACTGATTTTTTTCCTTTGCAGAAGAACCCACCTGACCCCTGCCCCAGCGTTGTCCCACCACAGGCAGCAGAGAGAGTCAAGTGCTGCTAACAGGTGAGTCTAAATTTGACCACAGATTCTACAGGATGGTTGAATGTGTAAGGATAAACCACATGCCCCTTAAACATCTGTGCTGGCCAAGACTTCACTAAACACAGGCCTCTGAATATATGAACATTGGTATAGAAGCCTGTTGAGATAAGGAGGAAGGTGAAACAATGAAGACTCCTGGCCTGGCTTGTTAATTGGAAAACATGGATATTTGGACAACGGTTCCCAATCTATCCATTCCCTATCCCAACAAGGTTACATTTATAAGAACCTCTAGGTCTGTTGCAGCAAGTTCTGCCCTTTCTGGACAAGTGTAACTGAGATTGTGAAAGGAGAATGTGTAAGCCCCCGTACACACGGTCGGATATTCCGATGGAAGAAGTCAGATCGGATTATGTTGTCGGAAAATCCGATCGTGTGTTGACTCTAGTGGGCTTTTTCTGTCGGAATTTCCGACGGAAAATATTTGAGAGCAGGATCTCAAATTTTCCGACAACAAAATCCGATCAGACTTTTTCCGATCGTGTGTAGGGAATTCCGACTGACAAAGTGCCACGCATGCTCAGATCAAATTACAAGACCAAAGCTATTGGCTACTAGCCTCTACGTAGTCCCGTCGTATGTTTTATACGTCACCTCGTTCGGAACGATCGGATTTTCCGACAACTTTGTCTGACCAGTTTCGGACAAAAGCCGTCAGAAAAATTTGGACGGATTTTGTGGTCAGAATTTCCGACCGTGTGTATGGGGGCTTAGATGTACGGGGTGCTTACAAGGTTTGACCTTGATTTTTCCAACCATGGTAGTGCAGTTCCTGTTCTCTTTTTGTCCCAATCAGATAAAAGGGTGTCTGGTCCTGCTAGGTCAAGGTCATTCTACAGAAGCTACATAGAAAGGGATGAAGACCATCTGGCCTAAAAGAGTTGGAGAGAGGTCATGGACTTAACTGTGATGTATGAAGCAGACACAGGCATCAATAACACCATACAGTGGTTCAAACCCTTCCACATTCCATCCACAAATGAAAATGAAGATTTGGCTTTAGATACTCTTGTTTACGGACCCCGTAAACAAGAGTATCTAAAGCCAAATCTTCATTTTCATTTTTGCAGAAAAAAATTCACGTGGGACTCACAAATTTCACCCAGGAGTAAATTTGATTCAGTTGGGGAAATATGTGAATCCTGGGAGAAAGTTGTGTGAATTTTGTGTGAAAAGATTAATAAATAGATCCCTAAGTTTCACTTGAAATAAAAATATACAGACTGGTGTTTCTGAAGAGTTTCTTGAGTGAGTCAAGACTATAAGGTGTGGAAAACTTCCTCCTCCAGTCAGATGGGAAAACATAGATGTGTCATATTTTTCTGGGGCCTTGAAGCAGAACTTCACCCTCTCAATTAAGGATGAGCCCGGTGTTCGATTCGAACCCATGTTCGAATCGAGCACCGGGTGTTCGCTCGCTCGGCGAGCCCAGAACTATTGGGACCGCTCGCATCAAATTCGTGTGATGCGAGCGGCCCCGCAATGCATTGCGGCCCGCGCAGTGCAATGCTGGCTGATGATTGGCCAAGCATGCACTGTGACCCCGCATGCTTGGCCAATCACAGCGCCGGCAGCGAGGAGAGCCATAATTGGCTACAGGCAGGATGCCTGTAGCCAATTATAGCTCAGGGGCTTTAATACACGCCCCACGGTATACGAGGCCGCCGCGGCGGCGGCCTCGCATATTATGTTTCACTCACAGTGTCAGCGTGTCAGTGTGCTGCTGACTGCTGACAACAATATGTTCTTTATTTCTGGGGATATGTGTGTGCATGCTGTTAGAACAGCATTGCAGTATCACATCTGGGGGGTGTCTATAGGTAGCCTGTGAAGGAGGGCAGGTTTCCTGTGCTTAGAACTTTCCCTGCAAAAAAGTGTCATTTTTGCAGGAAGAAAGCTATTTAAATCACTCGCGGCTAATGAATTGATGGCTCCTGTAACACAGAGAGCTGTCATTCATTAATAAAAAACAAAAAAAAAAGCGTAGGGGTCCCCCCAAATTCAATAACCAGGCCCTTCAGGTCTGGGATGGATATTAAGGGGGATCCCAGCCAAAAAAAAAAAAAAAAAAATGGCGTAGGGTCCCCCTCAAAATCCATACCAGACCCTTGAGGTCTGGTATGGATTTTAAGGGGAACCCTAGCCAAAAAAAATGGCGTGGGGTCCCCCTCAAAATCCATACCAGACCCTTATCCGAGCACGCAACCTGGCAGGCCGCAGGAAAAGAGGGGGGGACGAGAGCGGCCCCCCCTCTCGCCTGAACCGTACCAGGCCACATGCCCTCAACATTGGGAGGATGCTTTGGGGGTCTAAGACCCCTAAAGCACCTTGTCCCCATGTTGATTAGGACAAGGGCCTCTTCCCCACAACCCTGGCCGGTGGTTGTGGGGGTCTGCGGGCGGGGGGCTTATCGGAATCTGGAAGCCCCCTTTAACAAGGGGACCCCCAGATCCCGGCCCCCCCCCTGTGTGAAAATGGTAAGGGGGTACAAAAGTACCCCTACCATTTCACCAAAAAAGTGGCAAAAATGGTAAAAAGGACAGGAGACAGTCTTTGACAATTCCTTTATTAAAATCTTCTTTCTTCTTTCTTCATCCTTCGGTTTCTTCATCTTCTCCTTCCTTCATCTTCTTCCATCTTCTTCTTCCATTTTCTTCTTCCTCCGATCCGCTTCTTCTTGCGCTGGTCTTCTCGTCCTTCTCGTCCGGCATCTTCTTCCGTCGGCGTCGGTGTCTCTGTCTCTTCTTGGGCCGCTCCGCGCAATGGGAGGCTCCCGCTGTGTGAGGCTCCGCTCCGTCTGACAGGTCTTTTATAATGGAGGGCACCTGGTGACCCCGCCCCCTCTGACGCACAGGGACGTCATGGGGAATTCCATGATGGCTTTCCCCATGATGTCAGAGGGGGGCGGGGTCACCAGGTGCCCTCCGTTTTAAAAGACCTGTCAGATGGAGCGGAGCCTCACACAGCGGGAGCCTCCCATTGCGCGGAGCGGCCCAAGAAGACACCGACACCGACGCCGACGCCGACGGAAGAAGATGCCGGACGAGAAGGACGAGAAGACCAGCGCAAGAAGAAGCGGATCGGAGGAAGAAGAAAATGGAAGAAGAAGATGGAAGAAGATGAAGGAAGGAGAAGATGAAGAATCCGAAGGATGAAGAAAGAAGAAAGAAGATTTTAATAAAGGAATTGTCAAAGACTGTCTCCTGTCCTTTTTACCATTTTTGCCACTTTTTTGGTGAAATGGTAGGGGTACTTTTGTACCCCCTTACCATTTCACACAGGGGGGGGGCCGGGATCTGGGGGTCCCCTTGTTAAAGGGGGCTTCCAGATTCCGATAAGCCCCCGCCCGCAGACCCCCACAACCACCGGCCAGGGTTGTGGGGAAGAGGCCCTTGTCCTAATCAACATGGGGACAAGGTGCTTTTGGGGTCTTAGACCCCCAAAGCATCCTCCCAATGTTGAGGGCATGTGGCCTGGTACGGTTCAGGCGAGAGGGGGGGCCGCTCTCGTCCCCCCCTCTTTTCCTGCGGCCTGCCAGGTTGCGTGCTCGGATAAGGGTCTGGTATGGATTTTGAGGGGGACCCCACGCCATTTTTTTTGGCTAGGGTTCCCCTTAAAATCCATACCAGACCTCAAGGGTCTGGTATGGATTTTGAGGGGGACCCTACGCCATTTTTTTTTTTTTTTTTTGGCTGGGATCCCCCTTAATATCCATCCCAGACCTGAAGGGCCTGGTTATTGAATTTGGGGGGACCCCTACGCTTTTTTTTTTCATTTTTTTTTTTTTTTTTATCAATGACTTTTTTTTATGAATGAGTTTCAATGAATGACTGTTCTCTGTGTTACGGGAGCCGTGAATTAACATTAGCCGCGAGTGATTTTAAATAGCTTTTTTACTTTCAAAAATGACACTTTGCGCAGAGACAGTTCTAAACACGGGAAACATGCGCCCCTTCACAGGCATACTATAGACACCCCCCAGGTACGAAATTTAAAGGAATATTACACTTTTATTGTTTCAATTTAAGCATTATTAAAATCACTGCTCCTGAAAAAACGGCCGTTTTTAAAAATTTTTTTTGCATTGATACATGTCCCCTGGGGCAGGACCCAGGTCCCCAAACACTTTTTATGACATTAACATGCATATTAGCCTTTAAAATGAGCACTTTTAATTTCGAACGTTCGCATCCATTATAACTAATAGGGTTCTAAAGCTCGCACGGACTTTAGGTCCGTTCGCGGGTTCTGGTGCGAGCCGAACGGGGGGGTGTTCGGCTCATCCCTACTCTCAATCAACACTGACTATTTTTAATCCTTATGCTGTTAGCATTAGTAAAGAGATAGGAAAGTATATTTAATTAAATAGTTTTAAATTTTCTTTTTACATTTATTCAGTTACTTCCTAGTTTCCATGCCCAGGCAAATGATGTCATACATCCCAGGAGTCTTCGGGAGAGGAGGATGGGCTTTTTCAGCTAAGAACGCCCTCCTGCCTTCATGCCTAAACTAACTACTGATGGATTCCAGGAAGTAAATGCTACATGAATCATCTGCCCTTACTCAAGATGGCCAAGGCCAGAAACACTAGGGAGGTGTTTTTCAAACTGATTTCTCAACAAAATAAAGCAATGGAGACATGGATTGATGGGGGTAGTTTGCTTTGAATATTAAAAATTAATTAAATCGTGTTTTAGGTTGAGCAGTGTAGTTCCGCTTTAAGGACATGTTATTTCCTGGATATTAAATTCCATGATCAACTTCAGTATTCCTTCTGCCATGTTCCTCTGAGGTTTACCTAAAACCAGGGCTCAAGTCCTGCGGGAACGCATGGGAACGGAGTTCCTGTACTTTTTCCACAACAGGATCTCAGTTCCCGTTAGCAGCCGTGCCCTGCAAGACTTTGATGTATGCGAGCTGTGTGGCAGGTGCTACACCAGCAGCTGCTGACACAGCTCACAATAGTAAGTGCCGCACACCTGACCATTCAGGCATTGCCAGTAGGGGGCCCCATGACAGCTTTCGCTTCGATCTACCTGTCAGTCACAGCTAGCTGACGGGTAGATCAGGTCCCTGCTGCTAAGAGATTGTATTTAGTAAGACCTCTCGTGATGCCCTCCTCCCCGCCAGCCCCTCCTGATTTTCTGTCTCCTCATCCCCCCCCCCCCAGTCTCCTGCATACTTGCTCTGTGTGTCCCGCTGAATCCCCCCTCCTCTATCTTCAGTGCCATATGATGACGAGAGAACCCCAAAGAGGAGCACAGCTATTCTGCTCACAGGACATGCAGGGAGAGAGGTGAGCTGAGGGAGGAACATAAGTTTGGGGTGGTAAGCTGAGCACAATACCTGGCAAAGTTTAATGCCAGGAGGGAAGTTTATGTGGAAATATGTGAAGGGTTGGAATAGCAGCGAGTGTGTGTTGGAGCCCTGCAGAGTTTGCAGCCCCCCAATCTAACATACATCTCCTAAGCAGGAACACATCACTATCTCCCCAAGTATTCTGTCCAGATAATGTGCAGTTCATTTATCACCTTTCCGTTTAACCCTGTGTTATCCAAACTCTGTTCAATGAAAAGTGTAAACTCACCACATAAACACTCTATATACAAAATAACATTCCCCAATAAAGATCAGAACATGATGTTCACATTTGCATGGAAGCACAATTGTATGAATGCTGATTATTCAGAGAATTACCGTATTTTTGTTTATTGAGGATTTTTTTTTTTTTTTCTTATGTACTAACAGTTAAACTTCATACACACAATACGAAAATTAGATGAAAAATACCACTTTTGAAGCGTTCGTGCATATGAGCGTATCATTTTTTTTTTTTTTGGTGGTGGGTGAGTGGATCTTGGGTGGGAGTTTCCACACTTTTTTCCCCAGGACTTGACCCCTGCCTAAAACGCGCAGCCCTCAGTCACGGGGTCACCATAGACCTCCACCTCGCACAGGTGCAGGTATTCACTGCGCCCTGGGATCACCACACTGACGTATTGACCCTCCATCCCATTACAGGAGAAAGTTGACGTAGGATCAGTAATTTGGGTGACCTTACCGCACCTGTGGAAGACAAACAAGGACCAACACAATGATACAGTTAATGGCACTTATTCACTTATTAGAGATTTACAAAATGGGTTCATATTATACATACACCAATCGTTAAGAACTTCTTCAAAGAACAACACATTTGGCCAGAAATACATCTTTTAGCCACAAGACAGAGAATTGCTAAATCCTGGGGGCAATCTCTATCTTTTGGGTTTGCATTACATGCACTATGATCAATGAGAAGCTTAGGGCTATTTTTAAAGATATTCATAATTCAGTGGCGATAATACCCCCCCCCCCCCCCAAAAGTGATCAAAAAAACAAAAAGTTCCTTTAAATGTGTGTGGGGGCACCGGACACACAGGTGTCTATGGGAAGCATGCCGTTTCTGCAATCATGTGATTGCAGCTGGGAAGCTTGATTGGCTTCCTTTAGAGTTTCCCCGGGGAGCAGAGCCATGCCCCCGAACACTCCCACTGTACAATTATTCTTTGTGTGGTGGTTCATGATTGGCGGAGCCATGGAGGATGTAGGGCGGTGCTTTTAGTGGAACAGCTTCACTTCAGGTTTACTGTAGCTGGTGAACTTGTCCTGGTCCCATGGTGGTGGAATACAATGATTGAGCCTCTCTGAGTCGGCCAGCCAGCAGACACTCCTGTACACCTCCCAGTCTGCTGCTGCTACTGAGCCCAGAGAACACACAGATTTGACAGTGGCGTGCCCAGGGGGCGATCGCTGCCCGGCCTGCATACAGGTAGGTGGCCATCCATCCACTGCTCTATCCTGATAACAGGAGACACCTTGGCTGGGGGGGGTGGCTCAGTTCATCCAGAGGGCTGGGGAGACTGTAGCTAGAGGGACTATTTTTCCTATTTCGGCTCATATGCGGATTTACCCTGGCTGCATTTGCCAGCTCTCTCAGTCCCTGTGCTGCTGGTGGAGCAGTGACTCGGCTCACACACTGCCTGCCTCCTTCAGCAAGTAAGTGCAGAGGGAATCAGCAGCAGAAGAAGAATGGTGGCAGGCTCAGGGCAAACACAGTGAGCGATAGGTCCGTGCAGCAAGCAGAGGCAAAGGCAGAAGTCCATGTCCTCCATCCATCTCACTGTGACCAGCAGTGCACACAGAGGGATCACTGTGAACACACAGAGAAGTCATGGTACAGTAAATCATAGGTGTGCGCAGCCTATTGCATTAGGGTGTGCACCCCTAAGTTCAAACACATGCATGCAGTATATATACACAGTGCCTTGAAAAAGTATTCATACCCCTTGAAATTTTCCACATTTTGTCATGTTACAACCAAAAACGTAAATGTATTTTAATGGGATTTTGTGTGGTAGACCAACACAAAGTGGCACATAATTGTGAAGTGGAAGGAAAATGATAAATGGTTATTACATTTTTTTTTTAATAAATATGTGAAAAGTGTGGGGGGCATTTGTATGGCGCCCCCCGGAGTCAATACTTTGTAGAACCTCCTTTCTCGGCAACTACAACTGCAAGTCTTTTTGGGGAGGTCTCTACCAGCTTTGCACATTTAGAGAGGGACATTTTTGCCCATTCTTCTTTGTAAAATATCTCAAGCTCTGTCAGATTGGATGGAGAGCGTCTGTGAACAGCAATTTTCAAGTCTTGCCACAGATTCTCAATTGGATTTAGTTCTAGACTTTGACTGGGCCATTCTAACACATGAATATGCTTTGATCTAAACCATTCCATTGTAGCTCTGGCTGAATGTTTAGGGTTGTTGTCCTGCTGGAAGGTGAATCTTCCGCCCCAGTCTCAAGTCTTTTGCAGACTCTAACAGGTTTTCTTCTAAGATTGCCCTGTATTTGGTTCAGGGTGATGTGCAGTGTTAGTTTTCTGTCACACATAATGTTTTGCTTTTAGGCCAAAACTTTCAATTTTGGTCTCATCTGACCAGAGCACCTTCTTCCACATGTTTGCTGTGTCCCCCACATGGCTTCTGGCAAACTGCAAACAGGACTTCTTATGGCTTTCTTTCAACAATGTCTTTCTTCTTGCCACTCTTCCATAAAGACCAGATTTGTGGAGAGCACGACTAATAGTTGTCCTGTGGACAGATTCTCCCCCCTGAGCTGTGGATCTCTGCAGCTCCTCCAGAGTTACCATGGACCTCTTGGCTCTTCTCTGATGAATGCTCTCCTTGCCCGGCCGGTCAGTTTAGGTGGACTGCCATGTCTTGGTAGGTTTGCAGTTGTGTCATACTCTTTCCATTTTTGCATGATGGATTGAACAGAGCTCCGTGAGATGTTCAAAGCTTGGGATATCTTTTTATAACCTGACCCTGCTTTATACTTCTCCACAACTTTATCCCTGACCTGTCTTGTGTGTTCCTTGGCCTTCATGATGCTGTTTTTTCACTAAAGTTCTCTAACAAACCTCTGAGGGCTTCATAGAACAGCTGCATTAATACTGACATTAAATTACACACAGGTGAACTCTATTTACTAATTAGGCGACTTTTGAAGGCAATTGGTGCCACTAGATTCTAGTTAGGGGTATCAGAATAAAGGGGGCTGAATACAAAGCCCCCTCCCCCACACTTTTCACATATTTATTTGTAAAATAAAATTGAAAACCCTTTATCATTTTCCTTCCACTTCACAATTATGTGACTTTGTGTTGGTCTTTCACATAAAATCCCAATAAAATACATTTACGTTTTTGGTTGTAACATGACAAAATGTGAAACATTTCAAGGGGTATGAATACCTTTTCAAGGCACTGTGTATATATATATATATATATATATATATATATATATATACAGTATCTCACAAAAGTGAGTACACCCTCACATTTTTGTAAATATTTTATTCTATCTTTTCATGTGACAACACTGAAGAAATGACACTTGTCTACAATGTAAAGTAGTGAGTGTACAGCTTGTATAACAGTGTAAATTTGCTGTCCCCTCAAAATAACTCAACACACATCCATTAATGTCTAAACCGCTGGCAACAAAAGTGAGTACACCCCTAAGTGAAAATGTCCAAATTGGGCCCAAAGTGTCAATATTTTGTGTGGCCACCACTGCCCTAACCCTCTTGAGCATGGAGTTCACCAGAACTTCACAGGTTGCCTCTGGAGTCCTCTTCCACTCCTCTATGATGACATCACGGATCTGGTGGATGTTAGAGACCTTGCGCTCCTCCACCTTCCGTTTGAGGATGTCCCACAGATGATCAATAGGGTTTAGGTCTGGAGACATGCTTGGCCAGTCCATCACCTTTACCTTCAGCTTCTTTAGCAAGTCAGTGGTCATCTTGGAGGTGTCGTTATCATGTTGGAATACTGTTCTGCGGTTCAGTCTCCAAAGGGGGAAAGGACAGCAAATTTACACTGTTATACAAGTTGTACACTCACTACTTTACATTGTAGCAAAGTGTCATTTCTTCAGTGTTGCTACGTGAAAAGATATAATGAAATATTTACAAATATGTGAGGGGTGTACTCACTTTTGTGAGATACTGTATATGTAAATTGTGTTTTTGTGCTGTTGTATTGTTTTAGGGGAATTATTCTTCCGAGTCTGGGCTGTTATCCAGCACTCGGCCGACCAATTCCCCTTTTCTGTGTATCAATACCACATCACTTACTCCAATAAAAGTGTATATACTATAAACATATTTGACTCATGTGACGTGTCATTTAAAGGTGTTGTGGAAGATGTCTGAACCCAGAGTATCAGGTGTGTTGGAATGTACACACGGTCGGAATTTCCGAAAACATGCTCACATCGAACATTTGTTGTCGAAATTCTGATCGTGTGTACGCGGCATTAGTGTTGCATTGTCTGCATCTCTTTAGAAGTATTTAACTGTTGGGGACAGTGGCCATAGGGGGCGCATGAAAAACACCCCCCCCCCCTCCCCGGTAGTAAAAAAAAAAAATTCTCTCTAAAAACAAAATAGAAAAAAAAGGTCCTTAAGTGCACTGTGTTTAGGGGGGCCAGACACAGTGCACTATGGGAAGCACACGTCTATGCAATCACGAGATTGCAGACGAGGCGCTTCATTTGCAGGCTTTTGTCCCACCTTGCGGCACATTCCATCGCACTGGACAATTTCCGCCTGGCGCCCGTAGTGTGTATCACTACGGTCGGGTGCTTTGATTGACATGGGCGGTGCTTTCCATCCGAGTTATGACATCACTTCCGGTTTTCCCTGTGCCAGTGATAAACAGGAAGTGATGTCACAGCTCCGTGGTACGCACGGCATGAGCGGAGCACTCTGCACTGTCTGGAGAGGAGTGAGGTAGGTGATCTCTCTGCTCCCCTTGCACCTACACACTTTCTCCTCCCTGCAAGCTCTCCTCTCAGTCCAGCTCATGTGCTTTTCTCCACCACTGACAACTCCAGCTAACTACTCCTCTCCCTGCAATCAGTGATTTATTCCCCCCAGCTCTGATTCCAACTCTCCTCCCCCCCCATGGCATCTCCATCCTAATACACATCTCCTCTTCCCTGTCATCAGTCACTCATCTCTCTTATCTGACTGTCCATTCTATCTATCTATCTATCTATCTATCTATCTATCTATCTATCTATCGTATCTATCTATCTATCTATCTATCTACCATATTTATCGGCGTATAACACGCACCTTTTCCCCTTGAAATCAGGGGAAATTTGTGGGTGCGTGTTATAAGCCGACCCCCCACCGATTGTGAGCCTCTCGACCGTTCTTGGTGGCTTTCGTCCGCTCTCGCCGGCTTTCGGACGCTTTTCGGCCGCTCTCGGCAGCTCTCGGCTTTTCTCGTCAGCTTTCGGCCGCTTTCGACGGCTCTCGGCGGCTCACGCGAGACTGCCGAAAGCAGCCGAGAGCTGCCGAGAACGGCCGAAAGCGTCCGAAAGCTGGCGAGACTGAAGCTATCTATCTATCTATCTATCTATCTATCTATCTATCTCTATCTATCTATCTATCTATCTGTGTGCCCATGTATCTGTCTGTCTATGTATTTATCTATCTATCTGTAGGCCCTATTGCGGGCGAGTGACGCGCGGGGGGTGGTATGGGGTTGGTTGGGGCTTTGTTTGCACCTCCCCAAAAAAATGGAGAACCAGCCGCCATTGGTTGGGGAATTTCTAACCAAAATAAAAATTCCCATCACAGAATATGTCTAAAATGTGACTTGTATCTTTGTACAGACTTCTGGGAAAATCACACAAGCAGGGGGAAACTTAAACATTTTCCGATGCAGTGGAGCTTGTGCCTGTACTGCAAGGATTAATTGTTTATTTAGAAGAAAAAGAGGTTTTCCCCTTGGTTTGTGGACTTTTACGGCACAAAAATTGTTAAAGTAGATCGTTTTAACAAGATTGAAAGAATAAAAAATGCATCAACATATTACAAGACATCAGACCCCTGTAATATGTTGATGCATTTTTTATTCTTTCAATCTTGTTAAAACGATCTACTTTAACAATTTTTGTGTATAATTTGTTAAAAATAAACTCTGTTACAACTTTACCTACTGTGTTACTTCGGGGAAAGATCGGTAGTGCCTTAAAAGTCCACAAACCAAGGGGAAAACCTATTTTTCTTCTACTATTATTGGATGTGGCACACATGTTTCTAACCTCCCCAGACAGTGCAAACCAGCTGACCAAACCAAACCCTTTCAATTGTTTATTTAGGGGACATGCACCCCAGCTTCTTCTTCCCAGCACTCCAGCGGTCTAAGGCCCTGATGTCTTCAAACCCTGGCACCAAGGGACAGTCCACCACCAGAGCGTGGAAAAGCACCATTTGTCAGGACAGCAGAGGATCAGGTATGTTATAGCAGGTCAGAAGAAGGTCAACTGCAGGTCGGATACACCTGTCATTGAATTCTAAGTGATCTCAGAAGCATCTCAAACTGAGGTTATCGACATAAGCCCAAAGACCATTGACATAGGTACCCCTACAGTTTGTTGGCCCCGTGGTACTCACACTGGGTTGTTATTGTCTGTAGAATATCCAATTCGGACCTCAGCATCCATTATCCGTCCAATAGAGCCATCCGTCCGTCCAGTGAGTACAACGGTATTTACTTTGTATTTCCGTTTCATGTCTAGCCTCCACCAGGGCGAATGGTCATTATTTGTGTGGGTACAGAAGCCATTAAACCAGTTTGTGTCTTTCACACTATCAATGGCCTTGTAAGGGAAACCTATAGGTTTAGCGATCTGATAATCGGAGCTCTGTGAGGCTTCCCCAGTTCTGGCGATATTAAAGGCTAAAGAAAGAAAAAAGAACACGCTCAATATTTATACATTTTGGGGTCCGTTGGCTGAATGAATGTGAATGTGACAAAGTCTGGATGAAGTACTGATTTAAGGTTAAAGTATAAAAGGTAAAACTTTTTTTTTTAAGTTTTGGATAGAATGGGGGGGGAGGGGTTAGAACCCCTGTCAGGTTATTTCTGCTATCTGTGTCCCCATTAAGGAGATTCGCTCTCCCTTTTTTTTTCCTGTTTACTGTTATCACAGAGAGTTAAAGAAGATCCCCCATTTAGGGTTATTAGAAGTCTTCCAGGAGTTATTTTTATTTACTAGCTTCTGCCATGAGAACGTATTCAGATCCTCCTCCTCATCTAATGCACCACAGTTATTATTTATATTTCTATTGTTCTTACCTCCAGGTTTAGGACCGCACCAAGCCAGACCCAAAGAGCCCAGGAAAAGAAAAGCCACCAGAGTCTTCATTCTGGAGGAGACATCAGGAAACACAGAGTCAGTTGCCATTCTAAAACAGTAAAAAAATACAGAAATACATTTGCCTGCAATGAATAAATCAATAGGTTAATCGAGCGTTCATAATAAAAACAGTCATTAAAAAATAACTCTAATGCCCCATACACACGGTCGGAAATTCCGACCACAAAATCCGTCTGACTTTTTCGGACGGATTTTGTCCGACACTGGTGTTGCATACACGCGGTCGGACAAAGTTGTCGGAAAATCCGATCAATCTGAACGTGGTGACGTTCGTTGCGTACGTAGAGGCTATTAGCCAATAGCTTTGGTCTCCTAATGTGATCTGAGCATGCGTGGCACTTTGTCCGTCGGAATTCTATACACACGAACGGAAAAAGTCCGATCGGATTTTGTTGTCGGAAAATTTGAGAGCAGGATCTCAAATTTTTTCCATCGGAAATTGCGACGGAAAAAGTCAGATGCAGCCCACACACGGTCGGATTTTCCGACAACATGGTCCGATAGGACATTTTCCGTCGGAATTTCTGACCGTGTGTACGGGGCATAAGAATTTCTTACTCCTTCTTCCCCAGCCAGTAAAGGCTCTTGTGGCGGACCCCCGTACAAGATGAGTCTGTCCACCGTAAATGCTTCCTCTGTCCGGTACCAACAATCCAAGACCCCTTAGCTTTCCCATTCATTAGTCGTAGCTCAGTGTAGGGTAAAACATCAGACCACACCAGTCTTGGAGTACATCAGGAATAGCCTTTTATTTGAGATCTTACACAAATATATACAGCAGGATGACAATACAAACTGTAACCAGAAACCTAATTAACATGAGCTAATTATCTAATCCTTTAGAAAGCCTTAGTGACTCAGAGACATGACCTTTAGGACAGACTTGCCGTCTTTTAGCTCAGAAGACACAATCAACATTATCATAAATCAACACAGAACTCCTTCATACAATAGCAAGGTTAATTAGCACAAACAACAATGGGTGAAAGACTCTTATGCCGCGTACACACGGTCGGAATTTCCGATGGGAGCTTTTCATCGGATTTTCCGACTGCGTGTATGCCCATCGGTCTTTTTCTGTCTGCATTTCCGACGGACTTTGGATTGAGAACCTGTTCTTAATTTTTCCTACGGAAAACCTTTCTATCGAATTTTCCGATCATGTGTATGCAATTCCGACACGCAAAATTCCGACGCATGCTCGGAAACAATTTGACGCATGCTCGGAAGCATTGAACTTCCCTTTTATAGTGCCGTTGAACGTGTTGTATGTCGCGGTGTTATTGATCGTCAGAATTTGGTGTGACCGTGTGTAGACAAGACACTTTGAGCGAAATTCCGTCGGAGTTACGACGGGAAAACCATCAGAGCTTTTTCCAACGAGAATTCCGATCGTGTGTATGCCACACTAGTAGACAACAGAAGACCCAGGGCTTTCCAGATCTCATAAATCAACATTCCTTTCTTATACATCTGCTATATGAGTCCCAAGCATGCAGAGACCATCATAGTCTCTTTAATAATGTCCTTTTGCATTACATAACAGAATATCTTCCTAAATGCTTGTAGCTTCCTCAAATGTCAGGGCCCATAGTCGGTAGGAAAGAGGCTAGCATTCAGCCCCCTCCAAATGCCTCTGTCCTGGGTGAGTCTGTCACAGCTCTATTTTAGGGGCATTCAAACAAACAGCTGAACATTTGCCCATTGAACCCTCTGTTCAGTATGAACTGAGCATCATATATACAGGTGGTATTTCTAATGCTTCTATATATGACAGCTTCCCACTGTTACTAAGGCAGCCACGGGTGCTTAAGCCCACACCGTCCGTCCCTCGGAACCACTGGCATCACCAGGAATCCCTGCCAACTAAGCAAAGGGGCTGGGATAGCAGTGACATCAATGCCCAAATATAGCCATGGCCATATTTGGTCAATGATGTCACCACTATTCCCACCCCTTCTCTCATATAGCTGATGACAGTTCAGGGAGTTGTCATTTGATGAGGAGTACCATCGGGATTGGTCGTGGGCTGCATGCTGTCCTTTTTTTTGGCAACTCAGTGGGCATCATGATTGACAATGGATTTACAAAGGGACTTTTTTGGGGGATATTTAAATTTTTAATAAAGGTCAGAATATTGGGTGTCTTTGTTTCTATGTTACAATTCAGTATTATGTTACAATACAGTTATTTTTTTTTTGTGAATGAGTAGGGGTACTAGGGGTAAGCCTGTGATTTAAACATGAGTGTGGTGGGCACTTATGCTGCAGAAACGTTGGTGAAGAGGAGTGACGAAATTATATATTTGGGGGACTTCTATTTAAAGTAAAATGTAATTTGTTGAAATTTTAAACACTTTTTTCCTTTGTAAATGGCAGCACTGCTGCAGCTCTTTCTGCACATCATAGAGATGGGCCCCTTCACAAACAGAATTAGGACACCCCACTGGCATGTTATATAACCACTTCAAGACCCAATTTTATTAATTAATTTATTTATTTTGTTTGTTTTTTCTTTTTCTTTTTTTTTTCTTTCCATTAACCTTGTTGTCTGACTATAGATCTATATTTATCACAAGCATGTTTGAAGCTGTTTACTATTGACTGTCTCACTACCTCTGTTGGTAGTTTATTCCAATCATCAACTACCCTTTCAGTAAAATAATATTTTCTAAGATTTGTTTTAAACTTTCCTCCAGTTAGTTTGAGGTCATGTCATTGGGTTCTTGATTTTGGCTTCATATTGAAAAGAACTTTCTGAACATTTTTCATCCCCTTGATATATTTAAATGTTTCAATCATGCCCCCCCTTTCCCTTCTTTCCTCCAGACTGTACATATTACTGTATATACTCGAGTATAAGCCGAGTTTTTCAGCAAATTTTTTTGTGCTGAAAATGCCCCCCTCGGCTTATACTTCAGTCAAGCACTTTTCTGCAGCAGAGAATGACATTTTCCGACCCGAATTTGGGGCCCCGTATCTCGGGCCACTTGGTGCTAGGAACCCCAATTTGGTGCGGAACTAGCACTACAACATATCCAAAGATGGGGTTCCTAGCACCAACTGGCCTCAAGATACGAGGCCCCAAAGTCGGTTGGGAAAATGTTATTCTCTGCTGCAGAAAAGTGCTTGACATTTTCCGAACCGACTTTGGGGCCCCGTATCTCGGGACCACTTGGTGCTAGGAACCCCATTGTGTATGTTGTAGTGCAAGTTTCACTGGGTTTGCACACCAAATTTGGGGTTCCTAGCATCAAGTGGCCCCGAGGTACGGGGCCCCAAAGTCGGTCAACTGTGTCCATCTGCAGCAATGTCATTTCGGGACCCTTTGGGTCCAGAGACCCCAAATTTTGGCTTCAGCTAGGGGGGCATATAGGAACCCTTAACTACCAAGTTTGAAGTTTGGGGGACCTATGGCTGCAAATGGGCACAGTGAGGCATGCAGATGGGCACAGAGAGGCTGCAAATGGGCATCGTTGACCCTCTTTTCCACTTACAGTAGCTACGCATTTCCCACTCTAGGCTTATACTCGAGTCAATAAGTTTTCCCATTTTTTTGTGGTAAAATTAGGTGTCTCGGCTTATATTCGGGTTGGCTTATACTCGAGTATATATGGTAAGTTGTTGAAGTCGCTTTTGATATGTTTTATCCCCCCAGACCTTTCACCATTTTTGTTACCCATTTCTGGACTCTCCAGAACTGGACACAATGGGTGTTATTTACTAAAGGCAAATCCACTTTGCACTGCAAGTGCTCTTGGAAGTGCAGTCGCTGTAGATTTGAGGGGGACATGCAAGGAAAATACAAAACAGCATTTTTGCTTGTACATGATTAGATGATAAGTCGATCGTTTTTTTTTTTTTTTTTTTTTTTTGTGATTTATTTTTTTTAAATGGGCCTATCTTAAAGCGGTTCTGCACACATTTCATTTAGTAAACCTGTTTGCCTTCCAAATCAGGCAAAGAGTACTAAATGAAGTGTTTTTTTTTTTTTTTTCCACTTACCTTGTAATTGCTGACGTTCTTTCCTCTGTCTCTTCTGCGGTAGGCGGGGTCTCTGCGACGATCCTCGTCACGCCGCAATGTCACCTGGGATCTGGTGTCATTGATCCCAGGAGTCAGTGCGCACATCTTCCGAAATCTCGCAAGATGACGCCCACATCTTCCGAAATCTCGCATTACAGACAGTGTCAGACCGCTTTAAGGTAAGGGGCCTGGAGCTGCAGCTCCAATAGCCCCTATGTTAATCTGGCCGTGTCTGTGATCACAGTTCGAGGTAAAGGGCCTATCACAGCTGATCCCATGTAAACAAATGCTGGTTATTGGCATTTCCTTTCCTTAGCGCTGTCACTGTGCAGAAAGGAAAGCCGATAACAAAGCTAGACATTCTTTCACCTGGAGCAAAGACTCAGTTTTTATTTTATTTATTTTATTACATTTTTCATTACAAGGGAGAGCACTGGTGCTCAGTGGGGGGGGGGGGGGGGGGGGGGAGGGGGCACTGGTACTTAGTGGGGGAAAAAGGAAGGCACTGGGCTCAGTGGGGGACAGGGGGGCAGTGGAGCTCAGTGGGGGACAGGGGGGACATTTGTGTTCAGTGGGGGGGGGGCACTGGTGCTCAGTGGGGGAACAAGTGGGGCACTGGTGCTCAGTGGAGAGAGAAAAGAGGCACTGCTGCTTAGTGGGGGGACAACAGGGGGGACTAGTTCTCAATGGGGGCAATGATGGTCAGTGGGGGAGATGGGGGTATCTGGTGCTCAGTGGGGAGAAAAGGGGAGCACTGGAGCTCAGTGGGAGGGGCAAAGGGAACACTGGTGCTCAGTGGGGAGACAAGGGGGGGACTGGTGCTCAGTGGGGGGGTAAAGTGGGCACTGGTACTTAGTGGGGGAACAAGGGAGGCACTGGGCTCAGTGGGGGACAGGGGGTCAGTGGAGCTCAGTAGGGAAAAGGGGGGGACATTTGGGGGGGGTGGTCCTCAGTGGCGGAACAAGTGGGGCACTGGTGCTCAGTGGCGGAACAAGTGGGGCACTGGTGCTCAGTGGAGAGAGAAAAGAGGCACTGCTGCTCAGTGGGGGGACAACAGGGGGGACTAGTTCTCAATGGGGGAACAAAAGGGGGGCAATGATGATCAGTGGGGGAGATGGGGGTATCTGGTGCTCAGTGGGGAGACAAGGGGAGCACTGGAGCTCAGTGGGGAGACAAGGGGAGCACTGGAGCTCAGTGGGAGGGGCAAAGGGAGCACTGGTGCTCAGTAGGGAGACAAGGGGGGACTGGTGCTCAGTGGGAGGACAGGGGGGCAATGGTGATCAGTGGGGGGAGATGGGGGGATCTGGTGCTTATTGGGGAGACAAGGGGAGCACTGGTGTTCAGTGGGGGGTGGCAAAGGCAGCACTGGTGCTCAGTGGGGAGACAAGGGGGGGACTGGTGTTCAGTGGGAGGACAGGGGGGGCAATGGTGATCAGTGGGGAGAGATGGGGGGATCTGGTGCTCAGTGGGGGGACAAGGGGGGACTGGTGCTCAGTGGGGGGGGGGGGGCACTGGTTCTCTATACCTGACTGCTTGATAGCATCTGGAATCCTGTAGATGAATCATCCCCTCTCTCACTGTTCTTGTCTGGCTGTCTTTCTCCAGAGCCAGCAGCAAAAGAAGATTGCCTCTACTCACTTATCTGCTGGGCTCTGACTGATGACATCATCTAATGTCATGCCCAGCAGAGAGAGGCAGTGGTGGAAGTAGGGTTGCCACCTTTTCTTTAAGTCAAACCTGAACACTTTAGCCGCGCACAGCAGTTTTTTTTATAGATATATTTTGCTAATAAATAAAATTTCTAATCATATGAAATTAATAACAAGAGTTCCCCTTTTACATCTGAACTCGCAGAGTTCCCTTTCACTGTAAGGGGGGGACTCTGCAGACTCTGATGTAAGGGAGAACTCAGGGGACTCTAACATAAAGGATGCTCTGGGAACCCTGATGTAAGGGGGAACACTGTGGACTCTGGTGTAAAGGGGAACTCTGATGTAAGGGGTGCTCTGAGAACCCTGATTTACCTTAGTGTACTCAGAGCCAGAGAAGGACTTCAGTCACAGACAGGGATGGATGGTGAGCTCACTCACCCCTTGGCAGTCAGCACCTCTCATCCAGATGTATCTGAGGATTCTGGACTTCAAATTTCCAGCCCCCACTCTCCTTTTCTGAGGCACAGCCCTGGGGATTGGAGTGTGGTCTGACACAGCGGGGTAGGGGCAGGAGGAAGAGGTGCAGTTCGATACCTCTCTCCCGTCTATGTGTGTGTGTGTGGGGGGGGGGGGGGGTGTTAGTGCTGGATTTGGGCAGCATGAAAGACAGTGTAACAGACACTCTCAACTTAGACACCTGCAGCCAGCAACCCTCATGGGAAGCCACAGTCCGGTCTGCATAATGTGTCCAGGTTTCAGGCAGTCTGAAACCCGGACGCATGATTCCAAACCCGAACTATCCGGGTGAATCCCAGAACAGGTGGCAACCCTACGTGGAAGTCTTCCTTTGCCACCAGCTCTGTGTTTAATTGTCTAAGCTGTCTCTGCACTGGCAACCCTGGCATCTCTTCAGATGTGCCAGCCACAGGAATAGCGATACCGATGTCAATACTTCTGTCTTAATGTGGCACCCCGGGCATATGTTCCCCCCTGCCCCCCAGTTTTGGCCCTGATCCTCCCTCTCTCTCCCCCACAATTTGAAAATGATTCCTTATTCCTTTTTAATGCTGCATCACAGCCTGTCCTTCTTTCTTGCCTAGAGGAGAATGAAGTAGTGCCCCCATCAATGTCGATGTTTCCACAACATGCAAAAAAGTGCATCTCTTTTGCAGACATGCAACCATGCACACGCCAAAATGCACGCTAGCATAGTACTGTGTGTTTTGGTGCAGTGCAACTTAAAAAAAAGGAATATGCACTTTTGTGCGATTTTCACATTAAGGCTGGGTTCACACTGATGCGGGTGGGGGTCACAGCAGGGGATCCAGTGCGTGTCTATTTACCGATTCAGGGGAGCATCAGGTCCAAATTTCTGCCTGAATTCCCACCTGAAACGTAGTTAAAGACGCACAGGACCCTTTTCCAATGTGGAGCGTCTCCATTGAGAGCCGGTCACACTCGCCTGTCATGCGAATTGGATACGGGGAAACCCACATTCAATTTGCATCAGTGTGAACCCAGCCTTAGGGCAGCCTATTGATATGAATGGGCTGCCCTGAACAAGACACAAAAATTGCACAAAAAACTCATGCGTACTGTAGAACTTGCATAGGTGTGAATGGAGCCTAACTATTCCTTTATCTATCCTATTTGACTAAAAAAATTGTCATTAGATTCACTTTAATTTCTCTGATACATTTGGGATGTCTTTGTATCCTCTTGTGCTTTGCAACCTAAGCAGTTGCCCTCATCCCCCCCGCCAACAGGTATTTCTACATATGAAGTTCTTACCTGTACAGAGTCTTGAAGCTTCTGAAATTTTCATAGCCTCCCCTCTGTATTTATATGGGTGTTTATATGGGTGTTTGCTTTACATTCTTCCTCCCACACCAAATCCCCTCCTCAATGAGGGCGGGGAACCTGGTCTGACCTATCCCTAAAAATTCATCCAATGCCCAATTATCCTGGGGAGGGGGAGGAGCTGTGTAAAGTCAGCAGACTGTAATTGAATTTTTGGATATGCAAAGTTAATTTTGTCAACCAGTTCAACAGAACTTTCAATAAATTATAACAACGATGTTATACATGTGCAGACAATGCAGTGGCTTGAAAAAGTATTCACACCCCTTGAATTTTTCCACATTTTGTAATTTTACAACCAAAAACATAAATGTAATTTATTGGAATTTTATGTGATAGACCAACACAAAGTGGCACCTAATTGTGAAGTGGAAGGAAAATGATAAATGTTTTTAATTTTTTTTTACAAATAAATATGTGAAAAGTGTGGGCGGGCATTTGTATTCAGCCCCCTTTACTCTGATACCCCTAACTAAAATCTAGTGGAACCAATTGCCTTCAGAAGTCACCTGATTAGTAAATGGAGTCAACCTGTGTGTAATTTAATTTCAGTATAAATACAGCTGTTCTGTGAAGCCCTCAGAGGTTTGTTAGAGAACTTTAGTGAACAAACAGCATCATGAAGGCCAAGGAACCCACCAGACAGGTCAGGGATAAAGTTGTGGAGAAGTATAAAGCAGGGTTAGGTTATAAATTAATATCCCAAGCTTTGAACATCTCACAGAGCTCTGTTCAATCCATCATCCGAAAATGGAAAGAGTATGGCACAACTGCAAACCTACCAAGACATGGCCGTCCACCTAAACTGACCGGCCAGGCAAGGAGAGCATTCATCAGAGAAGAGCCAAGAGGTCCATGGGAACTCTGGAGGAGCTTCAGAGATCCACAGCTCAGGTGGGAAAATCTTTCCACAGGACAACTATTAGTCGTGCTCTCCACAAATCTGACCTTTATGGAAGAGTGACAAGAAGAAATCCATTGTTGAAAGAAAGCCATAAGAAGTCCCGATTGCAGTTTGTGAGAAGCCATGTGGGGGACACAGCAAAGATGTGGAAGAAGGTGCACTGGTTAGATGAGACCAAAAGTTTTGTCCTAAAAGCAAAACGCTATGTGTGGCGGAAAACTAACACTGCACATCACCCTGAACACACCATCCCCACCGTGAAACATGGTGGTGGCAGCATCATGTTGTGGGGATGCTTTTCTTCAGCAGGGCACAGGGAAGCTGGTCAGAGTTGATGGGAAGATGGATGGAGCCAAATACAGGTCAATCTTAGAAGAAACTTGAGACTGGGATGGAGGTTCACCTTCCAGTAGGACAACGACCCCAAACACCCTTTCGCTGTTTGTCTTTTATGGTAGTGGTTTCCATCCAGATCGGGGGCTGCGATGTGCATAGGGGAGTTCTGTTTCTGATCTCTTGCTGTCCTCCCGTCTGCTGATGGGGGTGGCCACCTGCACATCAGCGCCATGTTTTCCACGCCCATACACTGACGTCTCCCTGATGTAATTGAGTTGTGGGCTGTGTGGGTCATCCTGGACGGTTGGGTGATTGTTGCATCTGTGCACCCCCTTTGATGGTGGATGTCTTATGGACGCCCCTGCATCACCGCCCGTACATGACGCTGGGGGCGTAACCTTCGAGCCCTTGTGGGTATATATAGACGTTCAGCACGGCTGGCATTCTGATTCATAACTTGACGATTGGATAGAGCAGTCACATCTCTAAGAACAAACTGACAACCATTGGATTTTTCACTCCATTGAGGTACAATTCTTTTACTTTCTTGACACCTATTGGGTTTGTTACATTGTCTTTACACACATGTAATACTTATATCATTTATCATCTTTATAACTATGTTGGTCTGCATCCATGCATTTACCATATTCCATATTTCAGATAGTCCTTCTTACCAACATACTCTAATAAGCTTAATTAATTTATTTACATCTTTATGTATATATAAATTACATTTTAGAACCGTATACATCAAGCTTATTTTTCAATTATGATGCCCTCTGATATATGTGCATCCATGCAAACATTTTCCAGACATGATTTTTAAGGGGCTAAGTGGAGACCGCAGTGAGAAATACCCCTATCCAGACCATGCTGATCCTCCGGATGTTCCCCTGTTGTGGCTTTTGTTTGTTCTGCCCCCTCAGCTCCCGAGCTGAATGCACTACACAGCTGCCATTTGGAAAGCCAGCGCTTTGCGATTTATCTCAGACCTTCGGTAAGTATGAGGTCTCTGTTTCAGACCTCTCTTGCCAATTATTCTGCCTGCCCCCATTTATAAACAACATACATTTATTGATCTTATTATTTACATTGCAGATACAACATTCATGCATCTGCCCCTGAAGAAGTGAGCAGGGTCTCGTGAAATGCATAGGGTACATGCTGGGCATTATTGATGTCTGCATTATGTTTACATACTTCCCTGTCCACATGTATGTACATTTCATTTTCTTACTGTGTCATGGTTAAAGGTGTGATTGGAGACCAAGTTCCAAACAATCTATATAAATGAAGGTACCAACATCCCGTTTAATTTAGAACATAATGGAATACAGGATAAGGGATTTTAAGGGTACGTGTCTTAAGTATACACTACAATATGTTGATATAAAAAATACAAAAAAAAATGTATTTATACAAAACACTCAAACAGATAAAAGTGGTGTATACAGATATATGTTCAGAGTCATAGGTATATACACAAAATCCATATTTGAGACACTGTTGATACTGTAGTCACGCACATGAAATACTACGTCCAAAAGCTTCTACATGTTTCGCCAAAATCGGCTTCATCAGGAAAATGGGCAAAGTTATTCAGAAGCAAACTTTTAAGAAAAATATTTATATATATTCAACCTTGGGTGTATAGAAAAAATACAAATTATGGATGTTCCTGATGGGATTCTTTGTTGCCATCTCTGACACATTAAATGTTGCTCTTGATTTGATATGCTTTTTACTAATTTGTATTTTTTCTTCTTTTTTCTATACACCCAAGGTTGAATATATATAAATATTTTTCTTAAAAGTTTGTTTCTGAATAACTTTGCCCCTTTTCCTGATGAAGCCGCTTTCGGCGAAACATGTAGAAGCTTTTGGACGTAATATTTCATGTGTCTGACTACAGTATCAACATTGTCTCAAATATGGATTTTGTGTATATACCTATGACTCTGAACATATATCTGTATCCACCACTTTTATCTGTGTGAGTGTTTTGTATAAATACATTTTTTTTGTATTTTTTTTATCAACATATTGTAGTGTATACTTAAGACACGTACCTTTAAAATCCCTTATCCTGTATTCCATTATTTTCTTATTGTGTCAGTGTATTTATTGACCCAGCAACCTTTAAGTTTTAGGCTGGCTTCACACTGGGGCGGTGCGGGCGGCGACGGTAAAGCAGCGCTATATTTAGCGCTGCTTTACCATCGTTTTACCCGCGGTATGCGGCCGCTAGCGGGGTGGTTTTAACCCCCGCTAGCGGCCGCAAAAGGGTTAAAAACCTCCGCAAAGCGCCGCTGCAGCGGCGGTTTGCGGGCGGTATCCCCGCGGTTTCCCATTGATTTCAATGGGAAGGAGCGGTATAGGAGCGGTGAACACACCGCTCCTTCACCGCTCCAAAGATGCTGCTAGCAGGACTTTTGTTGCGGTCCTGCTAGCGCACCGCTCCAGTGTGAAAGCCCGCCGGCTTTCACACTGGAGTGAATGGGGCCGGTTTTTTCAGGCGGTATACAGGCGCTATTTTTAGCGCCGTACCGCCTGAAAACCGCCCCAGTGTGAAAGGGGCCTTATTGTTGCTCATGGATGTACAACATTTGTAAACAATCTTTGTATATTTACTTTCATCTGTGTTGTGTACATCGGCTATTATGCCGGACAACTCACAATCATTGTTGTTGCCGCTCTGTTACATAACATTTTGAAACAAATAAATTGATTTTGTCTCAGTGTTCGCTGTGGACATTGGCTAACCTCTCTTACCTCATCTAAAGTCCCAGGGCTATTTTTCTTGTTTTTTCTAAACATACAGCCAGAGCTACAATGGAATGGTTTAGATCAAAGCATATTCATGTGTTAGAATGGTCCAGTCACAGTCCAGACCTAAATCCAATTGAGAATATGTGGCAAGACTTGAAAATTGCGGTTCACCGACGCTCTCCATCCAATCTGACAGAGCTTGAGCTATTTTGCAAAGAAGAATGGCCAAAAATGTCCCTCTCTTGCAGCTGTAATTGCAGAGAAAGGCGGTTCTACAAGGGGGGCTTCTACATGGACCACTAATGTAAGTGAGGATTCGAAATTGACCGCAAATGCAAGTTTGGATTATTTTTACCGACTACTAATATAAAGAAGATTTTTTACACTGGCCACTAGGGATGAGCCGAACACCCCCCCGTTCGGCTCGCACCAGAACCCGCGAACGGACCTAAAGTCCATGCGAGCTTTAGAACCCTATTAGTTATAATGGATGCGAACGTTCGAAATTAAAAGTGCTCATTTTAAAGGCTAATATGCATGTTAATGTCATAAAAAGTGTTTGGGGACCTGGGTCCTGCCCCAGGGGACATGTATCAATGCAAATTTTTTTTTTTAAAAACGGCCGTTTTTTCAGGAGCAGTGATTTTAATAATGCTTAAATTGAAACAATAAAAGTGTAATATTCCTTTAAATTTCGTACCTGGGGGGGTGTCTATAGTATGCCTGTAAAGGGGCGCATGTTTCCCGTGTTTAGAACTGTCTCTGCGCAAAGTGTCATTTTTGAAAGTAAAAAAGCTATTTAAAATCACTCGCGGCTAATGTTAATTCACGGCTCCCGTAACACAGAGAACAGTGATTCATTGAAACTCATTCATAAAAAAAAGTCATTGATAAAAAAAAAAAAAATTAAAAAAAAAAAGCGTAGGGGTCCCCCCAAATTCAATAACCAGGCCCTTCAGGTCTGGGATGGATATTAAGGGGGATCCCAGCCAAAAAAAAAAAAAAAAATGGCGTAGGGTCCCCCTCAAAATCCATACCAGACCCTTGAGGTCTGGTATGGATTTTAAGGGGAACCCTAGCCAAAAAAAATGGCGTGGGGTCCCCCTCAAAATCCATACCAGACCCTTATCCGAGCACGCAACCTGGCAGGCCGCAGGAAAAGAGGGGGGGACGAGAGCGGCCCCCCCTCTCGCCTGAACCGTACCAGGCCACATGCCCTCAACATTGGGAGGATGCTTTGGGGGTCTAAGACCCCTAAAGCACCTTGTCCCCATGTTGATGAGGACAAGGGCCTCTTCCCCACAACCCTGGCCGGTGGTTGTGGGGGTCTGCGGGCGGGGGGCTTATCGGAATCTGGAAGCCCCCTTTAACAAGGGGACCCCCAGATACCGACCCCCCCCCCCCTGTGTGAAATGGTAAGGGGGTACAAAAGTACCCCTACCATTTCACCAAAAAAGTGGCAAAAATGGTAAAAATGACAGGAGACAGTCTTTGACAATTCCTTTATTAAAATCTTCTTTCTTCTTTCTTCATCCTTCGGATTCTTCATCTTCTCCTTCCTTCATCTTCTTCCATCTTCTTCTTCCATTTTCTTCTTCCTCCGATCCGCTTCTTCTTGCGCTGGTCTTCTCGTCCTTCTCGTCCGGCATCTTCTTCCGTCGGCGTCGGCGTCGGCGTCGGTGTCGGTGTCTTCTTGGGCCGCTCCGCGCAATGGGAGGCTCCCGCTGTGTGAGGCTCCGCTCCATCTGACAGGTCTTTTAAAACGGAGGGCACCTGGTGACCCTGCCCCCCTCTGACGTCATGGGGAAAGCCATCATGGAATTCCCCATGACGTCCCTGTGCGTCAGAGGGGGCGGGGTCACCAGGTGCCCTCCATTATAAAAGACCTGTCAGACGGAGTGGAGCCTCACACAGCGGGAGCCTCCCATTGCGCGGAGCGGCCCAAGAAGAGACAGAGACACCGACGCCGACGCCGACGGAAGAAGATGCCGGACGAGAAGGACGAGAAGACCAGCGCAAGAAGAAGCGGATCGGAGGAAGAAGAAAATGGAAGAAGAAGATGGAAGAAGATGAAGGAAGGAGAAGATGAAGAAACCGAAGGATGAAGAAAGAAGAAAGAAGATTTTAATAAAGGAATTGTCAAAGACTGTCTCCTGTCATTTTTACCATTTTTGCCACTTTTTTGGTGAAATGGTAGGGGTACCCCCTTACCATTTCACACAGGGGGGGGGCCGGGATCTGGGGGTCCCCTTGTTAAAGGGGGCTTCCAGATTCCGATAAGCCCCCCGCCCGCAGACCCCCACAACCACCGGCCAGGGTTGTGGGGAAGAGGCCCTTGTCCTCATCAACATGGGGACAAGGTGCTTTAGGGGTCTTAGACCCCCAAAGCATCCTCCCAATGTTGAGGGCATGTGGCCTGGTACGGTTCAGGCGAGAGGGGGGGCCGCTCTCGTCCCCCCCTCTTTTCCTGCGGCCTGCCAGGTTGCGTGCTCGGATAAGGGTCTGGTATGGATTTTGAGGGGGACCCCATGCCATTTTTTTTGGCTAGGGTTCCCCTTAAAATCCATACCAGACCTCAAGGGTCTGGTATGGATTTTGAGGGGGACCCTACGCCATTTTTTTTTTTTTTTTTTTTTTTTTGGCTGGGATCCCCCTTAATATCCATCCCAGACCTGAAGGGCCTGGTTATTGAATTTGGGGGGACCCCTACGCTTTTTTTTTTTTTGTTTTTTATTAATGAATGACAGCTCTCTGTGTTACAGGAGCCATCAATTCATTAGCCGCGAGTGATTTAAATAGCTTTCTTCCTGCAAAAATGACACTTTTTTGCAGGGAAAGTTCTAAGCACAGGAAACCTGCCCCCCTTCACAGGCCACCTATAGACACCCCCCAGATGTGATACTGCAATGCTGTTCTAACAGCATGCACACACATATCCCCAGAAATAAAGCACATATTGTTGTCAGCAGTCAGCAGCACACTGACACGCTGACACTGTCTGAAACATAATATGCGAGGCCGCCGGCGCGGCGGCCTCTTATACCGTGGGGCGTGTACTAAAGCCCCTGAGCTATAATTGGCTACAGGCATCCTGCCTGTAGCCAATTATGGCTCTCCTCGCTGCCGGCGCTGTGATTGGCCAAGCATGCGGGGTCACAGTGCATGCTTGGCCAATCATCAGCCAGCATTGCACTGCGCGGGCCGCAATGCATTGCGGGGCCGCTCGCATCACACAAATTTGATGCGAGCGGCCCCAATAGTTCTGGGCTCGCCGAGCGAGCGAACACCCGGTGCTCGATTCGAACATGGGTTCGAATCGAACACCGGGCTCATCCTTACTGGCCACCAATGTATTGGGGATTTACACTGACCACTAATGTAAGGGGGACCTTCACACTAGCCACTAGTGTGAATGAAAGGATTGTACACCAAGCCCCAATATAATGAGAAGATTTACACTGACCATCAATGTAACTGAGACATTTAGCCTGCATTCACATTTGTGTGTGCCGGCTACACATGCAAAATTGCTTTACTGGCACCACAGAAACGTGCTGTCCTTTAGCAGATACACAAGAGTGCCATTAATTGTTAATGACACCCTCACACATCTGCTGATATGTTTGTATTCACATGCACCAAAATTCACGGCGCTGTGGCACCATGTTATTTAAAAAAAGGGTTCCACCTCCAATTTGCTTACCTTTGCACAACAGGCTGATGTTAGGCCTAATGACCACAGTTGAAGGCAGGACTTGCAAGCATGCCCCCTTACCTCCCCAGTGGGCAGCATTCAGCACAAGGGATGGTGGATATGACCTCAGGGGGGCATGATATACATATGAGTGCCACCTTCATTTACATATTAATGCCGCTGGTCCATGGCTATTTACATTAGGCCCCTTTCACACTGAGGCCTTTTTCAGGCGTTTTAGCGCTAAAAATAGCGCTTGAAAAACGCATCAAAACTGCCTCCCATGCATCTCAATGTGTGCTTTCACACTGAGGCGTTGCGCTGGAGGGGCGTTGAGAAAAGTCCTGCAAGCAGCTTTTTTGGAGCTTGTTTCTAGCGCTAAAAAAAGGGCTTCAAAAACGCCCAAGTCCATTGAACATAATGTAAAGCGCTTTAAAAGCGCCTGAAAAGCGCCTGAAAAACGTCCAAGACAGTACACTGAAGCAGAGAAAAGGTCACATGACCGCAGTGAAGTGCAGCATGCTGGGATATAAGGAAGTGCTGTTGTGAGGGGTTGAGGGGGAAGACCAGGAAGTATGGACGCTGCTGACAGGAGGATGCAAGCCAGCAGGGCTGAAAATGTGGCCAGATCATCCAGGTCCAGAGGATCAACAATTGAACCAGAAGAGTTTATAGATTCAGTGCGGGAACACCCAGAGCTTTGGGATAGCAAAAATTCACTCTATGCTAACCGCAGCAAAAAAATAGCAGCATGGGAGAGCATTGCTGAACAGCATATTCTTGACTGGCATGACCTTCCAAGAAAACAACAATCTGCAAAAAGTGAGTACAAATGCCATAATCCTTGTCAGATATGCAGGAGTGTGATTGTAAACCCCAAAAGTTCAACCGCAAAACCATTCCTAATCCCATTTAGAGTAGTCCCAAGTCCCCAAAAATGCACCCCAAAACAGTCCTAATCCCATTTAGAGTAGTCCCAAGTCCCCAAAAATGCACCCCAAAACAGTCCTAATCCCATTTACAGTAGTCCCAAGTCCCCAAAAATGCACCCCAAAACAGTCCTAATCCCATTTACAGTAGTCCCAAGTCCAAAAAGTTCAACCGCAAAACCATTCCTAATCCCATTTAGAGTAGTCCCAAGTCCCCAAAAATGCACCCCAAAACAGTCCTAATCCCATTTACAGTAGTCCCAAGTCCCCCCAAAAATGCACCCCAAAACAGTCCTAATCCCATTCACAGTAGTCCCAAGTCCAAAAAGTTCAACCGCAAAACCATTCCTAATCCCATTTAGAGTAGTCCCAAGTCCCCAAAAATGCACCCCAAAACAGTCCTAATCCCATTTACAGTAGTCCCAAGTCCAAAAAGTTCAACCGCAAAACCATTCCTAATCCCATTTAGAGTAGTCCCAAGTCCCCAAAAATGCACCCCAAAACAGTCCTAATCCCATTTACAGTAGTCCCAAGTCCCCAAAAATGCACCCCAAAACAGTCCTAATCCCATTTACAGTAGTCCCAAGTCCAAAAAGTTCAACCGCAAAACCATTCCTAATCCCATTTAGAGTAGTCCCAAGTCCCCAAAAATGCACCCCAAAACAGTCCTAATCCCATTTACAGTAGTCCCAAGTCCAAAAAGTTCAACCGCAAAACCATTCCTAATCCCATTTAGAGTAGTCCCAAGTCCCCAAAAATGCACCCCAAAACAGTCCTAATCCCATTTACAGTAGTCCCAAGTCCAAAAAGTTCAACCGCAAAACCATTCCTAATCCCATTTAGAGTAGTCCCAAGTCCCCAAAAATGCACCCCAAAACAGTCCTAATCCCATTTAGAGTAGTCCCAAGTCCCCAAAAATGCACCCCAAAACAGTCCTAATCCCATTTACAGTAGTCCCAAGTCCCCAAAAATGCACCCCAAAACAGTCCTAATCCCATTTACAGTAGTCCCAAGTCCAAAAAGTTCAACCGCAAAACCATTCCTAATCCCATTTAGAGTAGTCCCAAGTCCCCAAAAATGCACCCCAAAACAGTCCTAATCCCATTTACAGTAGTCCCAAGTCCCCAAAAATGCACCCCAAAACAGTCCTAATCCCATTTACAGTAGTCCCAAGTCCAAAAAGTTCAACCGCAAAACCATTCCTAATCCCATTTAGAGTAGTCCCAAGTCCCCAAAAATGCACCCCAAAACAGTCCTAATCCCATTTACAGTAGTCCCAAGTCCAAAAAGTTCAACCGCAAAACCATTCCTAATCCCATTTAGAGTAGTCCCAAGTCCCCAAAAATGCACCCCAAAACAGTCCTAATCCCATTTACAGTAGTCCCAAATCCAAAAAGTTCAACCGCAAAACCATTCCTAATCCCATTTAGAGTAGTCCCAAGTCCCCAAAAATGCACCCCAAAACAGTCCTAATCCCACTTTTCCTAGTCCCAAACGCTGAACCCTAACCCTAATCCCACTTTGAATAGTCCCAAACGCTGAACCCTAACCCTAATCCAACTTTTCCTAGTCCCAAACGCTGAACCCTAACCCTAATCCCCCTTTTCCTAGTCCCAAACGCTGAACCCTAACCCTAATCCCACTTTGAATAGTCCCAAACGCTGAACCCTAACCCTAATCCCACTTTTCCTAGTCCCAAACGCTGAACCCTAACCCTAATCCCACTTTTCCTAGTCCCAAACGCTGAACCCTAACCCTAATCCCACTTTGAATAGTCCCAAACGCTGAACCCTAACCCTAATCCCACTTTTCCTAGTCCCAAACGCTGAACCCTAACCCTAATCCCACTTTTCCTAGTCCCAAACGCTGAACCCTAACCCTAATCCCACTTTTAATAGTCCCAAACGCAGAATATTACCACTAACTCATAACCCTATAACATTAACACCCTAACCCTAAACATTTGCTAACTTAGAATGTATGTATTTTTGGCTAATTTTCTAATTTAGAAATTCTTTACTTTTTCATTTCCAAATTTTTAGAAAATTATTGAGCAATGAAAATTGTGAATAGTCAAGTTTTTAGACAATAGTAATTAACTAATTATTATAATTTTGACCGACAATGACTTCAGAAGTGAATTCAAATATGGTGGTGTGAGCATGGCAGCCTTCATAAATTGCGGGGCCCCTTATACAGCTTTAAGCCTGCCCCCCCAAGTCTGATCACCAAAATTACCCAGGTTCATGTCTACTTGCCGTCCCACCAAGTCCTTCAGTGCCTCAGCCCCCTCACACCTGTACTCTCTGAGCCCCCCTCACATGTGTATATAGGACATGCATGTACATACACACACAGCCCCCCCCTCCACCACAGCCCTTACTTGTAAGGTGATGGTAGTCCCAGGTCGTTGCTGGGAATTCATAGACATGTGGAATTTGTTACGTTCAGAATTGTTTGTTCAACTAATTATGAACAATTCGTTAATGAACAATTTCACACAAAAAGACAAAATAATTTTTTTAGGGAAACGTCAAAGTTAAATTTTTGGCCAGTGCACATGTCTAGGAATTCATGGTGGCCACACAAAATATTGTCACACTGTGCACAATTTTAAAATTTTTACTTAGGTGTGTACTCACTTTTGTGAGATACTGAATATTATTGTTATTAGTGAACTCCTAAAGTAAGTATAAACAAGGTTGAATGAAACATATTTTTATTGTCTTTAATCAATACAATAAGAATTTTCAAGATAAACTAGATAACAATATGCTGTTTGGTTTCTAAGTATATAGTTGTAAACACAAACCCAAAATTAGATTCAACATCTTAATGATAATTATAATGTGATCCCTGTAATTATTAAATCATATTTTGTTGCCAATTGACTGCTCCTGCAGGGCTCATAAAATAATCTGCAAATTCCTCCCGAATTCTGAAACCTGCTGTTGGACCACGGACATGAGGAAAATCAGCAGGTTGTAAATTATGAGACAATGTGTCCTCAAAATTAACACCATCCCTATCCCTTACTACATTGTGCAAAACACACGCTGCCTTGATTAATTTACAGGCATTTTCAACCTTAAGATTGATAGGCTTTAGGAATATTTGCCATTTGTTAGCAAGAATCCCAAAGGAACATTCAACCAGCCTACGTGCCCGACAGAGACGATAATTGAAGATTCTCTTCTGAGTGTCTAGATTCCTCCGTGAGTACGGCTTCATTAAGTGTTCGTTGATAGCAAAAGCCTCATCAGCCACAAAAACAAATGGCATATCTGGACTTTGTGTACCGGGTAATGGTTTGTTTTCGGGTAAATCGAGTCGATTAGATTGAAGACGTTTCCCAAATGTTGAATTCATGAAAACAAAAGAGTCTGCTGAACTGCCAAATGCTCCTACATCAATATATAGGAATTTATAATCTGCATCAACCACAGCCATTAGCACTACTGAAAAATATTTTTTATAATTAAAATATCGGCTACCACTGTGACAGGGTTTTATTAGGCGAATGTGTTTCCCATCAATTGCTCCCAGGCAGTTTGGAAAGTTTGTTTTGATCCAGAACTGCTTGGCAACATTCTTCCATTTTTCTTGATTGGGAATTGGCATGAAAGTATTTTTCAATTTCCAAATAGCATCACATGTTAGCATGACTATTTCTCCAATTGTTGAGATTCCTGTTCTGAATTCATAGTGCAATGATGTATAGGTATTTCCAGTGCCAAGATATCTGTAATAAAAAAAATGTATTTTAATTTATTTCAGTAAATGTCCTTAAAAAAAGGTGGAAAACAATGCGCGATAATTATCGAAGAGAGCTTCTTCTACAAAATAGTGTAAGGAGTGGATCTTCGGGCAAAAAAAGAGGGCGAGTTTATTGCCATTATGAGGAGCTGATGTTCCTGAAGCCCGTCATGGAGATGAGACCGTAAGTATACCAACATTTATTATGTCAATGCTTTTATTTTTTATTTAGAATTGTGTAACATCGTTTTTGATTTTTGAGGATTGCAATTTTTAACGTTTTTCAAAAAAAAATGTCATTTTGCAGTACAGAAAGCAATATTGAAACGGAGACAGAGGAGGAGCCTGAGGATGGGGAGACAAACAGCCAATTGGTTGAGGCATCAGACTTCCCACAAATGTCAGAAACTGAAGCCGAAAACACCGAAGCACCAGTGGCGAGCCAAAGGCAAAAATCAAGGAAAAAAACAAAACACCAAATGTCTGAGGACTTTATCGATGTGGTTAAAGAACTACTTAAAAAACAAGAAAAAGATGGGGGAGAGTTAGAAACTTTTGCCCGAAGCTTAGTTCCTCAAATGGCCAAAGTTCCATCTGAGCATCAATGCTCCATGCGTTCAGAAATTTTTAAGGTCATCCATCATTTCCAGCAACAACCCATTACAAATAGAGATGGTCCATATGAGGCCAATCCAAGCCAAAATTTTTATGGCAGGTACGAGGGTCAAGGTCCCTCTCGTTCCCAATCCTACCCATCAGCTGCAAGGTATCCCGTCATGTCCCAAAACCCCTATCCGAATTTTCAAATGCCCCAAAACCCCCAACATTTTCCCGCCCCACATTTTGATATGCAGCCCTATTACACAAATGTCCCAGCTCCCCCTCCCACCCCTCTAGAGGAGACACACCCTGCTCCCACCTTTCTGAATATGTAAAAACTCGAGTTTCATCTAATTTATTGTTTACTTTTGTGAATTTATTTTTTTATGGATAATGACCAGGTTTATGGTGTATTTATTTTTTTCGGCTTTGCACATGTGGTGCATTTTTCACAATAAAATGAATAACATTTTTATTGAGTTTACAATTCTAATTCGTGGTGTCATTTTCTTATGTGTTTAAACTTCCACTTCTTCATTATTCATATACACCATATATACTCCAGTCGAAACATATTTTTGTTACACTTTTTAAGGCTGAAAATAGACATGTGCAATTGTTTGCTTGAATAATTACTAGTTTCACGAATTGTAATAACTTCCTAAATGATTCTTTTCCCATTTTTGCATTTCCGAAATGTTGCATTTGTGATTTGAGGATTTTCTTAATGCCGAATTGAGCTTTTTACCATTTCCCAATTTTGACTAAAAAAAGAACAAAAAAGGAAGCTAAAATGAAAATAAACCCTTTTTTGGTCAGTGCACATGTCTAAAAAGGCCCCCCTCAGCTTATACTAGAGTCAATACATTTTCCAAAGCAGAGAATGAATTTTTCACAAACTACTTTGGCTCCACAGATTTTTGGCCCACTTTGGGCTAGTAAACCACTATTTGTATATGTTATAGTGCCAGATACGGGGCCACTAATTCCAACATTTCTGCACATCTGCAGCAATGTGATTTAGGCTCCCTTTGGGTCCAGAGACTACACATTTTGTGTGGAAATTGTATTTACCCTTTTTTTATTTTAGATATTAGGTGCCTCCCCTTATGTTTGGGTCGGATTATACTCGAGCATATACGGAAATTACCTTAGCGTAATCAGTAAACGCTCACATGGTGATATTGCCAACCTGCAATTGGTATCCTGCCTTAACAAGTCAGGGGTTAAGATGTCAAGCAGAAAGTCAAATCTGGTAAAGAAAAAAATATAAATTAACCATACATTTCTGCTAATCCACGGCAAAACATAATCCAGGGATTAGAGTTCAGAGTTTGGGAGTATTAAAAGTGGGATTAGGGTTAGGGTTCAGCGTTTGGGAGTATTAAAAGTGGGATTAGGGTTAGGGTTCAGCGTTTGGGACTAGGAAAAGGGGGATTAGGGTTAGGGTTCAGCGTTTGGGAGTATTTAAAGTGGGATTAGGGTTAGGGTTCAGCGTTTGGGAGTATTTAAAGTGGGATTAGGGTTAGGGTTCAGCGTTTGGGACTAGGAAAAGGGGGATTAGGGTTAGGGTTCAGCGTTTGGGAGTATTTAAAGTGGGATTAGGGTTAGGGTTCAGCGTTTGGGACTAGGAAAAGGGGGATTAGGGTTAGGGTTCAGCGTTTGGGAGTATTTAAAGTGGGATTAGGGTTAGGGTTCAGCGTTTGGGACTAGGAAAAGGGGGATTAGGGTTAGGGTTCAGCGTTTGGGACTAGGAAAAGGGGATTAGGGTTAGGGTTCAGCGTTTGGGAGTATTTAAAGTGGGATTAGGGTTAGGGTTCAGCGTTTGGGAGTATTTAAAGTGGGATTAGGGTTAGGGTTCAGCGTTTGGGACTAGGAAAAGGGGGATTAGGGTTAGGGTTCAGCGTTTGGGAGTATTTAAAGTGGGATTAGGGTTAGGGTTCAGCGTTTGGGACTAGGAAAAGGGGGATTAGGGTTAGGGTTCAGCGTTTGGGACTATGAAAAGGGGGATTAGGGTTAGGGTTCAGCGTTTGGGACTAGGAAAAGGGGGATTAGGGTTAGGGTTGAGCGTTTGGGAGTATTTAAAGTGGGATTAGGGTTAGGGTTCAGCGTTTGGGAGTATTTAAAGTGGGATTAGGGTTAGGGTTCAGCGTTTGGGACTAGGAAAAGGGGGATTAGGGTTAGGGTTCAGCGTTTGGGACTAGGAAAAGGGGGATTAGGGTTAGGGTTCAGCGTTTGGGACTAGGAAAAGGGGGATTAGGGTTAGGGTTCAGCGTTTGGGAGTATTTAAAGTGGGATTAGGGTTAGGGTTCAGCGTTTGGGAGTATTTAAAGTGGGATTAGGGTTAGGGTTCAGCGTTTGGGACTAGGAAAAGGGGGATTAGGGTTAGGGTTCAGCGTTTGGGAGTATTTAAAGTGGGATTAGGGTTAGGGTTCAGCGTTTGGGACTAGGAAAAGGGGGATTAGGGTTAGGGTTCAGCGTTTGGGACTAGGAAAAGGGGGATTAGGGTTAGGGTTCAGCGTTTGGGACTAGGAAAAGGGGGATTAGGGTTAGGGTTCAGCGTTTGGGAGTATTTAAAGTGGGATTAGGGTTAGGGTTCAGCGTTTGGGACTAGGAAAAGGGGGATTAGGGTTAGGGTTCAGCGTTTGGGACTAGGAAAAGGGGGATTAGGGTTAGGGTTCAGCGTTTGGGACTAGGAAAAAGGGGGATTAGGGTTAGGGTTCAGCGTTTGGGACTAGGAAAAGGGGGATTAGGGTTAGGGTTCAGCGTTTGGGACTAGGAAAAGGGGGATTAGGGTTAGGGTTCAGCGTTTGGGAGTATTTAAAGTGGGATTAGGGTTAGGGTTCAGCGTTTGGGACTAGGAAAAGGGGGATTAGGGTTAGGGTTCAGCGTTTGGGACTAGGAAAAGGGGGATTAGGGTTAGGGTTCAGCGTTTGGGACTAGGAAAAGGGGGATTAGGGTTAGGGTTCAGCGTTTGGGACTAGGAAAAGGGGGATTAGGGTTAGGGTTCAGCGTTTGGGAGTATTTAAAGTGGGATTAGGGTTAGGGTTCAGCGTTTGGGACTAGGAAAGGGGGATTAGGGTTAGGGTTCAGCGTTTGGGACTAGGAAAAGGGGGATTAGGGTTAGGGTTCAGCGTTTGGGACTAGGAAAAAGGGGGATTAGGGTTAGGGTTCAGCGTTTGGGACTAGGAAAAGGGGGATTAGGGTTAGGGTTCAGCGTTTGGGAGTATTTAAAGTGGGATTAGGGTTAGGGTTCAGCGTTTGGGACTAGGAAAAGGGGGATTAGGGTTAGGGTTCAGCGTTTGGGACTAGGAAAAGGGGGATTAGGGTTAGGGTTCAGCGTTTGGGAGTATTTAAAGTGGGATTAGGGTTAGGGTTCAGCGTTTGGGACTAGGAAAAGGGGGATTAGGGTTAGGGTTCAGCGTTTGGGACTAGGAAAAGGGGGATTAGGGTTAGGGTTCAGCGTTTGGGACTAGGAAAAGGGGGATTAGGGTTAGGGTTCAGCGTTTGGGAGTATTTAAAGTGGGATTAGGGTTAGGGTTCAGCGTTTGGGACTAGGAAAAGGGGGATTAGGGTTAGGGTTCAGCGTTTGGGACTAGGAAAAGGGGGATTAGGGTTAGGGTTCAGCGTTTGGGACTAGGAAAAGGGGGATTAGGGTTAGGGTTCAGCGTTTGGGACTAGGAAAAGGGGGATTAGGTTTAGGGTTCAGCGTTTGGGAGTATTTAAAGTGGGATTAGGGTTAGGGTTCAGCGTTTGGGAGTATTTAAAGTGGGATTTGGGTTAGGGTTCAGAGTTTGTAATGGGATATTATCACTTACGTTGTGATGCTCATCCGTGTGTAATTTTTAAACTTTTCAGGGTGCTCTCTCAAGTTCTGATACAGCAACACAAATTGACCTCTGGAGGAGTGTGTTTGGAGGATGGGATGGATCCAATAGCGACGTTCCTGCCTCTGTTTCAGGGTATGTTCCCAAAACATAAGCACAAAAAGTAACAAGAGCTCAGTAAACTCCATTTTCGATGGATTCAGTCTCTTCAGCCACGAAATTCAGGAAGTGAACAGGATATGATGTAAAAGGAGGTTGGTTTTTATACTAACGCTAACGCCTAAAAAACGCGGCAAAAACGCGTAAAAAACGCGGCAATAGCGCTAGGCGGTAAACAGGCGTTTTTGCAACGCCTCAGTGTGAAAGTAGCCTTATTTACATATAAAACACAGGGTCTGCAGGTGAGTCATCTGTACACAACAATAGGGCAGAGCTAAGCAGCATTAGTAACAGAACGTCACACTGAGATATCAGGACACAACACGGGACTACAACTTCAAGGGACAAGTGAATTTAAACTGGCATAGTTGGCAAGTGAAGAATATATTAACATCTAATACTCTTGTATCTCAGAGGAGTCACTGGATGAATAGTAAAGTATTTGTGTAAATATGTCTGTGTTCTCTCTCCTAGAGGGTGTGAGAAGGAGAAGTGTGTCTGTCTAACTCCACCCATTGTCCGACTCCTTTCATAGTAACTCAGAATAAAACTATCTACACAGCAAAACCACTTCTCTCTGACCTCTGTCCCTGTGTGTTCTGTGACCTTCAGAAACCAATAGACATGTGCGATTTGTACCTTTTTGAAAATTCGTACGAATTTCCGTAAATTTGTACATTCGGGAGGATCCGAAATACAAATTGCTATGCTTCCGAATTTTGTACGGAATACAAAATTTCGTTTAGGAATTTAGGATCCAAATTCTGTTACAACGGAAACGTGACTTGTGTTTTGATGACCAATCAGAGGTGAGGGTTGGGAAAATTACCTTTTTTTAATATAGGAGTGGGAGACTGGTACTGGTAGTCGATGGGGGATTCAGAATCGGACAAAATAAGAATGTTCGTTAACAGGGGCGTTGCTAGGTGGCAAAAAGACCAGGGGCTTCAGCCCGAGGTCGAAGAACCGGGGGGGCGGTTTTGCGGCATTTTTTTTTTTGGCCTGGGTGGTGGGGATGTGTGGCTTACATACACTGACCTACATACAATGACCACTGGCCTGCCTGACCTACATACACCGACCACTGGCCTGCCTGACCTACATACACCGACCACTGACCTGCCTGACCTACACACACTGACCTGCCTGACCTACATACACTCACCTGCCTGAGTGCTTGACCTACACACACTCACCTGCCTGACCTACACACACTGACCACTGACCTACATACACTGACCACTGACCTACACACACTGACCTGCCTGACCTACACACACTGACCTACATACACTGACCACTGACCTACATACACTGACCACTGACCTGCACACTCTGACCTGCCTCACCTACACACACTGACCTACACACACTGACCTACATACACTGACCACTGACCTACATACACTGACCACTGACCTACACACACTGACCTGCCTGACCTACACACACTAACCACTGACCTACACACAATGACCTACATACACTGACCACTGACCTACATACACTGACCTGCCTGACCTACACATACTGACCACTGACCTACACACACTAACCTACACACACTGACCTACATACACTGACCTACACACACTGACCACTGACCCACACACACTGACCACTGACGTACACACACTGACCACTGACCTACATACACTGACCACTGACCTACACACACTGACCACTGACCTTCACACACTGACCACTTACCTACACACACTGACCTACATGCCCTGACCACTGACCTACACACACTGACCACTGACCTACACATACTGACCACTGACCTACACACTGACTACTGACCTACACATACTGACCACTGACCTACACACACTGACCTACATACACTGACCTACACACACTGACCTACACACACTGACCTACATACACTGACCACTGACCTACACACACTGACCTACACACACTGACCTACATACACTGACCACTGACCTACACACACTGACCTACATGCACTGACCACTGAACTACACACACTGACCTACACACACTGACCTGCCTGACCCACTGACAGTGACATACATACACTAGTAGTCTCTGTGTCTGACCTACCTCAGCCGTGGTGTGCGGTCACAGCAAGCAGGCAGGCAGGCAGTCACTGGGGAGAGGAGCCGATCGGAGCCAAGGAGGAGAGGAGAGCCGAGCCGCCCGCCCGAGCGGGGATGTAACGTTCCCGCCTTCTGGAGCCTGCAGGCTAAGATGGACATCACGTCACACGTCCCGCTCCGGAAGGCAGGACCAGCGGCACTCGCCACTCGGCCACTTTCGTCCAATTTCGGTCGCTTTCGGCCGCTATGGCACTCGGCTAATTTCGGCTGCTGGGAACCCACGTCTAGCCACCCCCTACCGACGCCCCTGTTCGTTAATTACAATTATTCGTTATGATAAAGTTAAAAACCCAGGAAGTCAGCACAGTACAGGGATGGTGGGAGCCCCTCATAATGGGCACAGAACAGGGATGGTGGGAGCCACTCATAATGATAAATTCATCATAACAAACATTCGTAATTGTTACGAAAAGTTAACGAACCTAACAAAAATTCTTATTTTGTTCTAATCCAAATTGAATTTCGGACACGAAATACGAATTAATGGCTAATACGAAATGGAACAGAATGAAACAAAACAAATTTATTGACGGTGCACATGTCTAGAAACATACACTAATTACATTATAACATTCATGTGTTTCATATATTTTTCAGAAACCTTTATCACTTAAAATAGTAATAAACTCAACATTTCTAACAATTCCCCCTTAATGCACTATAATCAACAAACAAAATAAGTGCATTCATCTTAAATAATGTCTCTGATCCTCTTTTTTTTCAATACAAACAAAACAATAAACATTAATACAATTTAGTGTGTCAGATATTGTACAAAAGGATTTTCCAAAACTCTGAGATATTCCTATGAAAAATATTTAACTATTTCATTCCATTGTTTACCAAATACATGAAATTGCATACATGTTCTTCATTACCTGCCCTATAAAATTTTAAATCATTATCTGATTCCATGGTTTGAAATCCAACCCCAATGGAATATGACATAAGTTCACAACAACTTAGCTTTTGTTAAAAATATATTTTTTTCTAGAATTACCTCAATTCATTTATCAAAAAGAAACATTAACTAAAAAAAAAAAAAAAACATCCTTGTATCCTGCTTTAGCAGGTGAAAAAAATAATATAATCAATCTATATAGATTTGCCAAATCCCTCAATACTTTGTAGTATCAGGTTACTCTTTCCTTTTGGATTGTTCTATAAACAAATAAAACAATATTCAGAAGTTTGATGACAAAGTGTTCTAAAATGAGTAGTTCAGAATTTCTTTCATTAGCTTAAACAAAAAATCACTCAATCAATCAGTCAGGTACCTGGATATGCAACAAATAAATATTTTCATTTAAAAATATATAAAAATCCATTATTGTTGGAATCAATTATTTTTACAATAAATGTTATCTCCATTATCAGTCTTATTCTAAATAAAACAAAATTTCATAGTCCCCCTCTTTATCCTGTGACTAAATTAAATCTTGTAACAGAATAATCTCACCAGATTATTGTATTTTTTTTCTTTACACTGTCACATTTTAATTTTGCAAAATAACACTAATTTAGGTTGGGCTTTCCTAAATATTCTATTTCTGAAAGAAATTTGATCATGATGAAGTAGATTCTTTTTCAGAACCAACCATGCCTCTCATACAGTATGTTTGAATGAACCACACATGCTCTGTCACTCTGACTGCTAAACAAACACATGGCAAACTTAAGTTCAGTTTTCAGTGCGTCCACTAAAAGTTGAAAAAGTGACTTTTTCATGACAAAGTTACACAACTGTGGCTCTATCACACTGCATCATTTTAGTCACCATGTATTTATAGCCCACTTCAACTGACCTTACTTTTTAACATGCAATTGCCACTAGAAAAATCTGTGTGTATTGACACCTCCTGTTTTCCTTGTAATAACACCTTTAGAGGGCTTTCACACCGAGCTGCAGGGGGCATCGGCGGAAAAGCGGCGCTATGTTTAGCGCCGCTTTAGCGTTGTTTTAGTGGCGCTATTTGGCCGATAACAGGGCGGTTTTAACCCCTGGAGTGGCGTGCAAAACCCACAATGTGTCTGACCTGTAACATTGGACAATGTACTCCTAACACATTTTTTTTTTAAATACCAATGAAATTGTCTCATCACCCACATACACTTGAATGTAAAATGTCTTAGAGAGATCTCTATATTAATTAAAAATACTAAATTAATAAGGGCTTTCTTTGGATCCTACCAATACATGGCCGTCCACCTAAACTGACCGGCCGGGCAAGGAGAGCATGCATCAGAGAAGCAGCCAAGAGGTCCATGGTAACTCTGGAGGAGCTGCAGAGATCCACACTTTAGGTGGGAGAATCTTTCCACAAATCTGACCTTTATTGAAGAGTGGCAAGAAGAAAGACATTGTTGAAAGAATGCCATAAGAAGTCTCATTTGCAGTTTGCGAGAAGCCATGTGGGGGACACAGCAAACATGTGGAAGAAGTCGCTCTGGTCAGATGAGACCAAAATTGAAAGTTTTGGCAAAAAAGCAAAACGCTATGTGTGACAGAAAACTAACACTGCACATCACCCTGAACACACCATCCCCACCGTGAAAACATGGTGGTGGCATCATCATGTTGTGGGGATGCTTTTCTTCAGAAGGGACAGGAAGCTGGTCAGAGTTGATGGGAAGATGGATGGAGCCAAATACAGGTCGATCTTAGAAGAAACTTGAGACTGGGACGGAGGTTCACCTTCCAGAAGGACAACGACCCTAAACACCCTTTCGCTGTTTGTCTTTTATGGCGGTGGTTTCCATCCAGCTCGGGGGCTGCGATGTGCATAGGGGAGTTCTGTTCCTGATCTCTTGCTGTCCTCCCCTGTCTGTTGACGGGGGTGGCCACCTGCACATCAGCGCCATGTTTTCCACGCCCATACACTGACGTCTCCCTGACGTAATTGAGGTGTGGGCTGTGTGGGTCATCCTGGACAGTTGGGTGGTTGTTGCATCTGTGCACCCCCTTTGATGGTGGACATCTTATGGACGCCCCTGCGTCACCGCTCGTACATGACTCTGGGGGCGTAACCTTCGAGCTTTTGTGGGTATATCTTGACGTTCAGCACGGCTGGCATTCTGATTCATAACTTGACCATTGGATAGAGCAGTCAAATCTCTAAGAACAAACTGACAACCATTGGATTTTTTACTCCATTGAGGTACAACTTTTTTACTTTCTTGACACCTATTGGGTTTGTTACATTGTCTTTATACACATGTAATACTTATATAATTTATCAGCTTTATAACTATGTTGGTCTGCATCCATGCATTTACCATATTCCATATTTTAGATAGTCCTTCTTACCAACATACTCTAATAAGCTTAATTAATTTATTTACATCTTTATGTATATATAAATTACATTTTAGAACCTTATACCTTAAGCTCATTTTGCAATTATGATGCCCTCTGATATATGTGCATCCATGCAAACATTTTCCAGACATATTTTTAAGGGGCTAAGTGGAGACCACAGTGAGAAATACCCCTATCTAGACCATGCTGATCCTCCGGATGTTCCCCTGTTGTGGCCTTTGTTTGTTCTGCCCCCTCAGCTCCCGAGCTGAATGCACTACACGGCTGCCATTTGAATATCCAGCGTTTGGCGATTTATCTCAGACCTTCGGTAAGTATGAGGTCTCTGTTTCAGACCTCTCTTGCCAATTATTCCGCCTGCCCCCATTTATAAACAACATACATTTATTGATCTTATTATTTACATTGCAGATACAACATTCATGCATCCGCCCCTGAAGAAGCGAGCAGGGTCTAGCGAAATGCATAGGGCTTTATTGATGCTTGTTTTCTGCCGGTACATGCTGGGTATTAATGATGTCTGCATTATGTTTACATACTTCCCTGTCCACATGTATGTACATTTAATTTTCTTATTGTGTCAGTGTATTTACTGACCCAGCAACTTTTAAGTTTTATTGTTGCTCATGGATGTACAAAATTTGTAATAAATCTTCGTATATTTACTTTCATCTGTGTTGTGTACATTGGCTATTATGCCGGACAACTCACAATCATTGTTGTTGCCGCTCTGTTACATAACATTTTTAAACAAATAAATTGATTTTGTCTCAGTGTTCGCTGTGGACATTGGCTAACCTCTCTCACCTCATCTAAAGTCCCAGGGCTATTTTTCTTGTTTTTTCTAAACATACAGCCAGAGCTACAATGGAATGGTTTAGATCAAAGCATATTCATGTGTTAGAATGGTCCAGTCACAGTCCAGACCTAAATACAATTGAGAATGTGTGGCAAGACTTGAAAATTGCTGTTCACAGACGCTCTCCATCCATTATGACAGAGCTTGAGCTATTTTGCAAAGAAGAATGGACAAAAATGTCACTCTCTAGATGTGCAAAGCTGGTAGAGACATCCATAAAAAGACTTGCAGCTGTAATTGCAGAGAAAGGTGGTTCTACAAGGGGGGCTTCTACATGGACCACTAATGTAAGTGAGGATTCGAAATTGACCGCAAATGCAAGTTTGGATTTTTTTTTTACCGACTAACAATATAAATAGGAGTTTCTACACTGGCCACCAATGTAATGGGGATTTACACTGACCACTAATGTAAGGGGGACCTTCACAATAGCCACTAGTGTGAATGAAAGGATTGTACACCATGCCCCAATATAATGAGAAGATTGACACTGACCATTAATGTAACTGAGACATTTAGCCTGCATTCACATTTGTGTGTGGCGGGAACACATGCAAAATCGCTTTCCTGGCACCACAGAAACGTGCTGTCCTTTAGCAGATACACAAGAGTGCCATTTAAATGTTAATGACACCCTTACGCATCTGCTGCTATGTGTGTATTCACATGCACCAAAATTCACGGCGCTGTGGCACCATGTTATTTAAAAAAAGGGTTCCACCTCCAATTTGCTTACCTTTGCACAACAGGCTGATGTTAGGCTTAAAGCGGTTCTGCACACATTTCATTTAGTAAATCTCTTTGCCTTCCAAATCAGGCAAAGAGTACTAAATGAAATGTGTTTTTTTTTTTTTCACTTACCTTGATAATCGCTGACTTCCTGTCCTCTGTCTCTGCGGCGGTGGGCGGGGTCTGTGCGGGGATCCTCGTCACGCCGCACTGTCTCCTGGGATCTGGTGTCATTGTTCCCAGGAGTCAGTGCGGACATCTTCCGAAATCTCGCGAGATTTCGGCCACATCTTCCGAAATCTCGCGAGATGTTGGCCACATCTTCCGAAATCTCGCGAGATGTCGGCAGATGTGCCGACATCTCGCGAGATTTCGGAGAACGTGAACTGCACTTCGCCGTTACTGCGCACGCGCGAGATCGGCGCAGTAACGGCGGTGCATGCTGGGCCATCTGAAGTGCCTGTGTGGGTTCAAATGCCCACAGGCAAGATGGCCCCCAGCAGGGAAGAATTTTTACAACTCATCATTCCGATGAAAACCGGCAGCAGCTTCTATCAAAAGAAGGACACGTGAGTAACTAAACTAAATTGCATAAGCCATTACATTGAAGTAAAAAAAAAAAAACCTAAAGACAGTGCAGAACAGCTTTAATGACCACAGTTGAAGGCAAGACTTGCAAGCATGCCCCCTTACCTCCCCAGTGGGCAGCATTCAGCAGAAGGGATGGTGGATATGACCTCAGGGGGGCATGATTTACATATGAATGCCACCACCATTTACATATCAATGTCGCTGGTCCATGGCTATTTACATTATTTACATGTAAAACACAGGGCATGCAGGTGAGTCCTCTGTACACAACAATAGGGCAGAGCTAAGCAGCATTAGTAACAGAACTTCACACTGAGATATCAGGACACAACACGGGACTAAAACTTCAAGGGACAAGTGAATTTAAACTGGCATAGTTTAAAGTGAAGAATATATTAACATCTAATATTCTTGTATCTCAGAGGAGTATCTGGATGAATAGTAGTCTTTGTGTAAATATGTCTGTGTCCTCTCTCCTAGAGGGTGTGAGAAGGAGAAGTGTGTCTGTCTAACTCCACCCATTGTCCGACTCCTTTCATAGTAACTCAGAATAGAAGTATCTACACAGCAAAACCACTTCTCTCTGACCTCTGTCCCTGTGTGTTCTGTGACCTTCAGAAACCAATAGACATGTGCGATTAGTTTCGTATGAATCAAAAATTCGTACGAATTTCCGTAAATTCGTACATTCGGGAGGATCCGAAATACGAATTGCTATGCTTCCGAATCTTGTACAGAATACGAAATTTTGTTTACGAATTTTGGATCTAAATTCCATTACAATGGAAATGTGACTGGTGTTTTGTTGACCAATCAGAGATTTTCTTCTGCTGCTGAGTGAGGGTTGGGAAAATTACCTTTTTTAATATAGGAGTGGGAGACTGGTACTGGTAGTCGATGGGAGATTCAGAATCGGACAAAATAAGAATGTTCATTAATTACAATTATTCGTTATGATGAAGTTAAAAACCCAGGAAGTCAACCCAGGGATGGTGGGAGCCCCTCATAATAAGCACAGCACAGGGATGGTGGGAGCCCCTCATAATGAGCACAGCAGAGGGATGGTGGGAGCCCCTCATAATGATAAATTCATCATAACAAACATTCGTAATTGTTACGAAAAGTTAACAAACCTAACAAAAATTCTTATTTTGTTCTAATCCAAATTGAATTTCGGACATGAAATACGAATTAACGGCTAATACGAAATGGAACAGAACGAAACAAAACAAATTTATTGACGGTGCACATGTCTAGAAACATACACTAATTACATTATAACATTCATGTGTTTCATATATTTCATTTTCATATATTTTTCAGAAACCTTTATCACATCATAGTAATAAACTCAGAATTTCTAACAATTCCCCCTCAATGCACTATAATCAACAAACAAAATAAATGCATTCATCTTAAATAATAAATGTCTCTGATCCTCTTTTTTTTCAATACAAACAAAACAATAAACATTAATACAATTTAGTGTGTCAGATATTGTACATAAGCATTTTCCAAAACTCTGAGATATTCCTATGAAAAATATTTAACTATTTCATTCCATTGTTTACCAAATACATAAAATTGCATACATGTTCTTCATTACCTGCCCTATAAAATTTTAAATCATTATCTGATTCCATGGTTTGAAATCCAACCCCAATGGAATATGACATAAGTTCACAACAACTTAGCTTTTGTTAAAAATATTTTTAAAATAAAAAAAATATTTTTAAAATAAAAAAAATATTTTTAAAATAAAAAAAATATTTTTTATATTTAAAAAAAAAAAAAAACATCCTTGTATCCTCCTTTAGCAGGTGAAAAAAAACTAATATAATCAATCTATATAGATTTGCCAAATCCCTCAATACTTTGTAGTATCAGGTTACTCTTTCCTTTTGGATTGTTCTATAAACAAATAAAACAATTTTCAGAAGTTTGATGACAGAGTGTTCTAAAATGAGTAGTTCAGAATTTCTTTCATTAGCTTAAACTAAAAATCAATCAGTCAGTCAGGTACCTGGATATTTTCATTTAAAAATATAAAAAAACTCTATCCATTATTGTTGGAATCAATTATTTTACAATAAATGTTATCTCCATTATCAGTCTTATTCTAAATAAAACAAAATGTCATAGTCCCCCTCTTTATCCTGTGACTAAATTAAATCTTGTAACAGAATAATCTCACCAGATTATTGTATTTTTTTTCTTTACACTGACAAATTTTAATTTTGCAAAATAACACTAATTTAGGTTGGGCTTTCCTAAATATTCTATTTCTGAAAGAAATTTGATCATGATGAAGTAGATTCTTTTTCAGAACCAACCATGCCTCTCATACAGTATGTTTGAATGAACCACACATGCTCTGTCACTCTGACTGCTAAACAAACACATGGCAGACTTAAGTTCAGCTTTCAGTGCGTCCACTAAAAGTTGAAAAAGTGACTTTTTCATGACAAAGTTACACAACTGTGGCTCTATCACACTGCATCATTTTAGTCACCATGTATTTATAGCCCACTTCAACTGACCTTACTTTTTAACATCCAATTGCCACTAGAAAAAGCTGTGTGTGTTTTCCTTGTAATAACACCTTTAGAGGGCTTTCACACCGAGCTGCGAGGGGCGTCGGCGGTAAAGCGGCGCTATGTTTAGTGCCGCTTTAGCGTTGTTTTAGCAGCGCTATTTGGCCGCTAGCAGGGTGGTTTTAACCCCTGGAGTGGCGTTTTGCCGGCGGTATCGCAGCGCTGCCCCATTGATTTCAATCGGGAGCAGCGGTGGAGGAGAGGTGAGTTCACCGCTCCAAAGAACTGCTGGCAGGACTTTCTGTGACGCCCTGCCAGCGCACCGTTCCAGTGTGAAAGACCTCAGGCTTTCACACTGGGATGAATGGAGCCGCTTATTTCAGGCGCTATAAAGGCGCTATCTTTAGCGCTGTAGCGCATGAAAAACGCTGGCAGTGTGAAAGGGGTCTTAGTATAACATAAGATGTTTTCAAAACAAATGGTGCAAAACCCACAATGTGTCTGACCTGTAACATTGGACAATGTACTCCTAACACATTTTTTTTTTTTTTTAAATACCAATGAAATTGTCTCATCACCCACATACACTTGAATGTAAAATGTCTTAGAGAGATCTCTATATTAATTAAAAATACTAAATTAAAAAGGGCTTTCTTTGGATCCTACCAAGACATGGCCGTCCACCTAAACTGACAGGCTGGGCAAGGAGAGCATGCATCAGAGAAGCAGCCAAGAGGTCCATGGTAACTCTGGAGGAGCTGCAGAGATCCACACTTCAGGTGGGAGAATCTGTCTACAGGACAACTATTAGTCGTGCTCTCCACAAATCTGACCTTTATGGAAGAGTGGCGAGAAGAAAGACATTGTTGAAAGAAAGCCATAAGAAGTCTCATTTGCAGTTTGCGAGAACCCATGTGGGGGACACAGCAAACATGTGGAAGAAGGTGCTCTGGTCAGATGAGACCAAAATTGAAAGTTTTGGCCTAAAAGAAAAACGCTATGTGTGACAGAAAACTAACACTGCACATCACCCTGAACACACCATCCCCACCGTGAAACATGGTGGTGGCAGCATCATGTTGTGGGGATGCTTTTCTTCAGAAGGGACAGGGAAGCTGGTCAGAGTTGATGGGAAGATAGATGGAGCCAAATACAGGTCAATCCTATGCCGCGTACACACGAAGGGACTTTTGCCGGCGGACCTAAGTCCAGCGGACAATCCGCTGGACTTTGCAGCTGAGTCCGCTGACTAAAAAGCGAACGGACTTGACCACACACGATCACGCAAAAAGTCCGGCGGTTCACGTGATGACGTACAGCACGTACGACGGGACTAGAAAAAGGAAGCTCGAGATCCCAAACGACACCCTTTGGGCACCGTCAGCTAATCTCGTGTGTATCGCGTGTTAGTTGACGTTTGGTTAGAGACGATTCGCGCTTCTCAGACTTCTGCTTAATTCGCTCGCTTCTGCCATTCAGTTTGTGCTTGTGAGGTTTGTATCTGTCTTTCAGTGCGTGTGGATCAGTTCCTACCTGTTCTCAGGCCGTTCTGGTCCGCTCGTTCCTGTTTTTCAGGTCGTTCTTCATAGGCCTTGCTGTTCTTCAGTGCGTTCGGTTAAGTTGTTTGTTTGATCAGCCGACCGTTTTGAAGCCATGGAGTGTGGACGTACTCGGGAACGAGTTCGTGCTGTGCAGGGGCTCGGTGTTGCGGTTAACACCTTGGCCCGAGCCCAGTCCATGAGCAGGGTGAGGAGGAGTTCATGGACCAAGAATTGGTTGCGCCAGCGTGACCAATTCTCGCATATGCCTTTGCTCCGTGAGATCCGTGAGAATAATCCTGATGATTTCAGGAATTATCTCAGGATGACGGACCCCATTTTTCACCGTCTGTTGGCTTCGCTGTCCCCTTATATTACCAGGCAGAATACCTGCATGCGGCAAGCCATCAGTGCGGAGCAGAGGCTAGTCGCCACGTTGCGTTACTTGGCGACGGGGAGAAGCTTGCAGGACCTCAAGTTCACGACAGGCATCTCCCCCCAGGCTCTGGGGCTCATTATTCCAGAGACCTGTTCTGCCATTATCCACGTCCTGCAGGAGGAATACATTAAGGTAAGTCTTCTCTTTTCAAATTACCTATGTCTTGTATGTTTGCTAATGTAGTGCATCAATGTCATCATTAGCTAATTACCATGATAGGACTATTCTATGAATGTCCCCTATTCCTGTATATTTTTTAATTTTTGTTTTTTGTATAGTATTTTATGGTTGACTTATCGAAATTGCTTTAAGAATGTATTATTTAGTGGGTCACATGCATATTTCCTTGCACCAACCTCCCCAGCATGGAATCTTGGCCCCCTAAACACCCCTAGCCTAGTCACTTTCTTTGGTTAAAAATGTATCTTACCAGCTCCATTGTACTGCTTTACTCACCCCCCCTTTCACCCCCCTTGACCCTCACCCCTTTCACCCCCCTTGCCCCTCATTTTTAAATTGATTGCATGTGGTTTGGGTCAGCTTGTAATTAACCCCCCCCACACACACACCCTCTTTAATTAAATGCATGTGGTTTGGGTCAGCTTGTAATTAACCCCCCCCACACACACACCCTCTTTAATTAAATGCATGTGGTTTGGGTCAGCTTGTAATTACCCCCCCCCCCACACACACCCTCTTTAATTAATTGCATGTGGTTTGGGTCAGCTTGTAATTACCCCCCCCACACACACACACCCTCTTTAATTAATTGCTTGTGGTTTGGGTCAGCTTGTAATTACCCCCCCACACACACACACACACCCTCTTTAATTAAATTCATGTGGTTTGGGTCAGCTTGTAATTACCCCCCCCCCCCCACACACACACACACACCCTCTTTAATTAATTGCATGTGGTTTGGGTCAGCTTGTAATTACCCCCCCACACACACACACACCCTCTTTAATTAAATGCATGTGGTTTGGGTCAGCTTGTAATTACCCCCCCCCCACACACACCCTCTTTAATTAATTGCATGTGGTTTGGGTCAGCTTGTAATTACCCCCCCCCCCACACACACACACACACCCTCTTTAATTAATTGCATGTGGTTTGGGTCAGCTTGTAATTACCCCCCCCCCCCCACACACACACCCTCTTTAATTAAATGCATGTGGTTTGGGTCAGCTTGTAATTACCCCCCCCCCCACACACACACCCTCTTTAATTAATTGCATGTGGTTTGGGTCAGCTTGTAATTACCCCCCCCCCCCCCACACACACCCTCTTTAATTAAATGCATGTGGTTTGGGTCAGCTTGTAATTAACCCCCCCACACACACACCCTCTTTAATTAAATGCATGTGGTTTGGGTCAGCTTGTAATCCCCCCCCCCCCCCCCACACACACACACACCCTCTTTAATTAATTGCATGTGGTTTGGGTCAGCTTGTAATTACCCCCCCCACACACACACACCCTCTTTAATTAAATGCATGTGTATTGTGTGACCTTACAATTAATTACTCCCCACCCACATCCCCATTATTATCTTCTGTGGGCCATCAGAGGGGTCATCAATCAGAGATTTGTCCCTTATCCTTAATCTTTTGGCTTTATTTCAAGGACTAACAAAATAAATACATATGTTGTTCCAAATTGTTTGTTAATTTGTTGTATTTAGTTTGGTGTTTTGCCTGGTTTATAATTAGAATTGTATCTTTCTGTTTGACTTCAGTGTCCTTCCACGCCACAGGAATGGCAGACTGTGGCTTCCCAGTTTGCTGCCCGTTGGGACTTTCCCAACTGTGGAGGGGCGATTGACGGCAAACATGTCCGAATTGTGCCCCCACCCCATTCAGGGTCTTACTATTGGAATTATAAGGGGTTCCATAGTATAGTGTTGATGGCGGTGGTGTCGGCACAATATGACTTTCTTTATGTGGATGTGGGGAAAAACGGCCGAATGTCGGATGGAGGAGTCTTCAACCAGACGGAGTTCGGCCATCGTCTCCAGACTGGTGGCCTGGAGCTGCCACCAGATGAAGAGAATGTGGAGGGACTCCCGTTCGTTTTCATAGCCGATGAGGCGTTCGGTCTGGGTGACCACCTGATGAGGCCATTTCCCCAAAGATCCCTCACCCCTGAGAGGAGGATTTTTAATTTTAGGTTGGCCAGAGCAAGAAGGGTTGTGGAAAATGCCTTTGGAATTATGGCCAACCGTTTCAGATTGCTGTTAACATCCATACATCTGGCAGAGTACAAACTGAATACTATTATTCTTGCATGCTGTGTAATGCACAATTATCTACGGAAACATTCTGGAAGCTACACATTACCTATAGGGCCTGAGGCCGGAGTGGAAGGCGAGATGACAGGCCTGGATAATCGCCGTCTTGGTTTGGCCACACAATCAGCACAGCAAGTGCGGGACCGTTATTTAAATTATTTTAATGGTAGGGGGGCCATTGCAATGGCAGCAGACCCTTAAAACATCATTTTTTTGGAAAGAATAAATACAGTTATTTATGTTTGAAAGATTGTTTTTTTCGTATTGTTTTGCTTTTAATTTTGCCTGTTTTATATGTTGTCCTAGTGCACTTATTAATAGTGGCAAACTTGGTTTGCGTTTAGTAAATAAGCCCCTTTGTCACACATTGTTTAATTTGTGCAAACATTTTTTTTTTTATTATAGTGCACATCCAAACTTTTTTTTTTTTTTTTTTTTTTTGTTGATTTCCTTTTTATTTTTATTTTTTTCATTTTTGGTAATTCATTTTTTTTTTTTTTTTAACAACAGTTTTTTTTTTTTCCAAACACCTTTTTTTTTTTTTTTTGGTAGTTTTTAAATATTTTTTTGGTATTTTTCTCACAACATTTTTTTTTTTTTTTTTAGATGTTTTTTTTAAACAAACATAAAAACATGTTTTAAAATCGTACAAATGTTTTGGTTAGCATTCTAAAATATTTACACAATGTAAAAGTAGGGAACTTACAAAGTTCAACAGGTAACCCATGAACAGTAGAAGCCAAATTTAGAATATGCACACTAATTTAACATGAAAATGGGTAATGTCAACATGTGCTATGTTCCATCATGGGGAATCAATGGACGTGTTTTGTGTGTGAAACCCCTTCCCTCTCACCTACTAGCATTAGGGGTTGCAAACACAAAATGCGTCCATTGAGATCCCCTGATAGCACATAGCACATGTTGACACACCATGTGCATATTAAAAATTTGGCCTCTAAAATTTTGAAACAATAGCGCATCAAAAGGGGAATGAAGGACATGATTGATGTTAGGAAATGGAAAAGGGGTCTTTAGATTCTCCCCAAAACATCAATCATGTCCTTCATTCCCTGCTGCATGGTGGCCATCTCCTTCTGCATGTTTTCCAGCTGCAGATTCCAGGCCATGATCTGGCCAATAAGCCTGTGGGCACTGTCTGTGGAAAATGGCTCCGCAGCTTGTCCTTCCACAACCAGATCAGCATCACCTAAAAGTTGGGTAGATAAAACACAAGAAAAAAAGTGTCAAAAACATGCAGACCTTAATTTATTAGCTCAATCTGTGTTCTGAGACACTCACTTGGTGGGGTGCAGATTTGATCCACTTCAACCACCTCTTCCTCCACATCCACGCGTGGGCTTGGGCTAACTGCCCAATTAGTCTGGTGAGGCCAGGAGGTCCTCGTAGGTTCTGATTGACGTCTGAGTCTTTTGCCCCCTATGGTAATGGAACACAAAAAGGTACACTTTTAATCACACTGATATTTGAGTGCCAAAATATGATTTTTAAACATTGTTTAAAAGTGTTGTCCAATTATTAGCAGTTTGTTAGAAGATCCTACTTGAATACAGAATTGAAATGTCTATCTAATGAAACTCCAATACTTAAACCGCCCTTCAACCCTAAAGTTGAACTTCCGCTCATTGTATCCCTGCACCCCTGTGGTGTCTTATTTGGAACCTTTTAGGGGGGAGGGGTTGCAGATACCTGTGTAAGGCAGGTATTTGCACACACATCCGGCCCTAGACTCCCACAGAAGTATACGCCACATCCCGTCCCACCGTGCTGTCTGCTGGGACACACAGGGGTCCCAGAGCTCGCGCAGACCAGTCCTATTGCATTGCGCAACTGGCACATGCCCAATAGTGACCCGGGAAGTGAAGCCGCAAAGATTAATTTCATGATTCCAAGATCAAAGATTGTAGCTGCAGCATCCAAGGGACAGGTGAGTGTACTTCTTAGAAAAGTCACCACCTACAGTATTTGTAGATGATGAGCATTTTTGGGGAATTTGGAGCTTGACACCCTGCTTAACAGATTTATCCCCCCCCCTCCAAAACAGCTTCTGGAGTCCCTGTGTAAGTTACCCATAAAACCCTTACTACAGCAGTAATAGTATAGATAGTGACAATAAGAAACAACCTTACAACTCCAACAACCCAAAGCCAGGTAAACAGAATAAACGTTATGAAGACAAACGAACTTTCATCAAGTCTGCGCAAGTTTCACGTACGAATGCTAATAACATGTGCGCAAGTTTCACGTACGAATGCTAATAACATGTGCGAAAGTTTCACGTACGAATGCTAATAACATCTGCGCAAGTTTCACGTACGAATGCTAATAACATGTGCGCAAGTTTCACGTACGAATGCTAATAACATCTGCGCAAGTTTCACGTACGAATGCTAATAACATCTGCGCAAGTTTCACGTACGAATGCTAATAACATCTGCGCAAGTTTCACGTACGAATGCTAATAACATCTGCGCAAGTTTCACGTACGAATGCTAATAACATCTGCGCAAGTTTCACGTACGAATGCTAATAACATCTGCGCAAGATTAGACATATCAAGTATAACCATAGTAGCGCACGTGCTTGACTTACTTTTTTTGATGGCTTTTCGAATTCTCCTGTACTGATCGTGCTCCCTGGATTTGATGTCGGACCATCGCTTGCGCAGTTGATCCTTGCCCCTTCGTACCCCGAATTTATGCTCCAGGGTGCTGACGACTGTAGTGAGAATCTTGTCCTTGCGCAAGTTGGGTCGAGGGTACGGGCCATTTTCCCCGTCGTAATCTTCCCTTTGGAGGATGTCCACCATCTCCACCATCTCTTCAAAGGCCATATTGGTGGCCTTATATCTGCTGCTGGATGCAGATGTGTTCGCTTCTGGGCTTTCCTCCGCGCTACTGGCTGAGAATGTGTCCGCCATCTTCATGTATTAATTCACCCACAATGCAACGAGGGGAAGCGGGGCGGGGAATACTCGTCAGGAGGAACGTCATGGGCGGGCGACGCGGAGGACGCAGGCGGACTTCGACGCGTGCGCAGTGTATATAAGGCTGTTTGAGGGCCCCATGTGTTCCCGAACGGAAGTAGCGAGCGCTCTGTACGAAGGTAAGTGTTTTCTAGGATGCATTACTGTGGTTTATTGGGTTTTGGGCCTGCATTTTTTAAGGATATGTGTGTGTTGCTGCCTGTGTGTGGGTGTGTTGCTGCCTGTGTGTAGGGGTTGCTGCCTGTGTGTAGGGGTTGCTGCCTGTGTGGGTGTGTTGCTGCCTGTGTGTAGGGGTTGCTGCCTGTGTGTAGGGGTTGCTGCCTGTGTGGGTGTGTTGCTGCCTGTGTGTAGGGGTTGCTGCCTGTGTGTAGGGGTTGCTGCCTGTGTGGGTGTGTTGCTGCCTGTGTGTAGGGGTTGCTGCCTGTGTGGGTGTGTTGCTGCCTGTGTGTAGGGGTTGCTGCCTGTGTGGGTGTGTTGCTGCCTGTGTGTAGGGTTTGCTGCCTGTGTGTAGGGGTTGCTGCCTGTGTGGGTGTGTTGCTGCCTGTGTGTAGGGGTTGCTGCCTGTGTGTAGGGGTTGCTGCCTGTGTGGGTGTGTTGCTGCCTGTGTGTGGGTGTGTTGTGTAATGTTTTGTTTGAAAAACTGGATGTGCGTTTTTAGTAACATTTGTGTTTTTGGTCTTTG